>CM056053.1:198241334-198634206 GCA_029574335.1 Rana kukunoris
GGACTCCCAACTGCAGTCCCCTGAATGCCCAGAGTATATCGAGTCAGCGGAAAAGTGGTCTGGGATCTGATCTATCCTCTATTTGGAAAGGGATACCACCTTTATGTGGATAATTTTTTACACCAGCTTGCCCCTGTTTAGAAATCTGTACCTTAGGAATACCCCAGCATGTGGCACAATAAGGGCCAATAGAAAAGGCTTCCCACAAAAATTGGTGAATGAAAAGCTTAAACGAGGGGAGTCGGCATCATTGAGGAACCAGGAGATATTGGCTGTCAGGTGGAGGGACAAACGGAACGTCCACATGCTTACATCAATCCACAACAACGACACCTACGTGGAAGTCCCCAAAAGAAATGGCTCAATCCAAAAACCAGCATGCATCTTTGACTATAACTTGTTTATGGGGGGAGTGGACTTCAATGACCAGATGATCGAACCCTACCTTCCCACAAGAAAATCCCGTCACTGGTATAAAAAAGTGTCCATTTATTTTTTCAGTCTGGCCTTCTATAACTCTTATGTTATATACAAAAAATCATCAGAGAACCCTGTATCCTATCTGTCCTATCAAGAAGAAGTCATCACCGCCCTTTTGTACCCTGAAAACCCACCAGAGAATATTCGCTCTGATTCTGTGAGCAGACTACACGAGCGTCACTTTCCTGAGAAAGCCGTCGCCCGTGAAACAGGCTACAGATGCCAGAAAAGATGCCGAGTGTGCTCCAGAGAAGGAATTCGAAGAGACACCGTTTATTATTGTCCCGATTGCCCTTCCCAACCAGGCCTCTGTATAGGTGCATGTTTCCGCCATTATCATACGTTTCTACATTATTAGGGAAGTATGGTAAACGCAATTCTCATTTCCTGTAATTTCCCCCCACATCCCTTATGCCACTGCACTGAACTGTTCCATTATCATACCTCTGCCTTCTCCGAACCGACCATGGGCCACTGTTTTACGACCACACACTTTTGCCTAACCCTAAACATACCTCTGCCTTCTCCGGAACCGACCATGGCCTGTTATACGACCACTCTTTTGCCTAACCCTAAACATACCTCTGCCTTCTCTGGAACTGACCCTGGCTTGTTATACGACTACGCTTCTGCCCAACGCTAAACTGTACCTACCTCTGCCTGCTCTGGAACTGACCCTGGACTGTTTGACCACGTTTTTTGCCTGCCCCTTGGATTGATCTTTTACCCTGCTATACTAGTGGGAACACAGGGGTCTCGCATATGTGAGGGGCTCCAGAATTGTTTTTCTGGATGAAAAAACTAATTTTTTAGTTTTCTCATTCCCGGATTAGGGTCTGGTTGCCCGGAGGCTTCAAAGAGATTTGGGTGGGAGAAGCCTCTACCCCTGTCCCCATTTTTTCCTGGCCCACTACTTGGACCATGTTCCTGCTTATTACTACCAGGACGATTATTTTGGCACTGCTGGCAATGTCTCTACTTGCACTGGCCCTGGACTGTATATGGACAGTATCCCTGTACTGACTATGGACAATATTCTTGCCTGCTGCCTGGACAATTCCATTCACTGTCGCTGACCAGTGATCACGTCTCTGCCTGCTGCCTGGATCAGGGCTCTCCTCCTGTGGACAATTGCACTACTAAAACCACAGGTAATCTTTTTTTTTTTTTTACCCATTACTCAGCAGAATGTATTTTAGGGTGTAGTCAAAAGACTCATTATGCCTCATAGATTATACGTTGGGGTGTTAGCTTTCCAAAATGGGGTCACTTTGTGGGTGTTTCCATTGTCCTGGTGCTCCAGGCCTTCAAAAGTGTAATAGGTGGTTGAGAGATTAGATGTGTAATTTATGCTTCTAGAATGCTAGAAGTTGTTACTTCAGTGTTGGGCCTCTGTATGTGGCCAGGTTGTGTAAAAGTCTCACACATGTGGTATCGCCATACTCAGGAGGAGCAGCAGAACATATTTTGGGGTGTCATTTGTGGAATATACATGCCATGTGAGAGAAATAACCTGTTATAATGACAATATGGTGTGAAAAAAAAAATATCTTAATTTTGCAAAGAATTGTGGGAAAAAATTACAACTTCAAAAAACTAACTATGCCTCTTATTAACTACCTTGGAATGTCTACTTTCCAAAAATGGGTCATTTGGGGGGTATTTGTACTTTACTGGCTTTTTAGGGTCTCAAGAAATGAGAGAGGCTGTCAGTACATCAGGTATGATCAAATTGATACATTTTCAGTAATTGGTACTATAGCTTGTAGACCCTATAACTTCCACCCAGACTAAATAATATCCCAATTTTTTTTATTATTACCAAAGACATGTAGCAGTATACATTTTAGGCCAAATTTATGAAGAAAATTAACTTTTTTGCTAAATTTTTTAATAGAAATGAAGAAAAAATAATTTTTTTACAAAATTTTCATTCTTTTTTCATTTATAGCGAAAAAAATAAAAATCGCAGGGGTGATCAAATACCACCAAAAGAAAGCTCTATTTGTGGGAAAAAAAGGACAAAAATTTCATTTGGTTATAGTGTTGTATGACTGAGTTATTGTCATTCAAATCGAGAGAGCATCGAAAACTGAAAATTGGTCTGGTTATTAAGGGTGTTTAAGTGCCCAGTAGTCAAGTGGTTAAACAAAAAACATTTGTTCTGGTAATGTTCAAGATTTGTGAGAAAGTGTCCCTTCGGATAATTTTTGCATTAAGCGATGTATTAATGATCAGATTATCGTACATTCCATTAAAAAGCGGTATTGTTTGTCCAATTTTGTGACTTGGCATAAGTAGTGGTGTAAAGCACTGTCATGTGGAGTTGTGCTTATAAGTGATTTCCTCAAAAAATTGTCTGGTTTGTTTTTTTCCAGTATTTCAGTAACAAATGTAAACATTTGACTGCTTTCAGAAGATGAATTATGATTGACTTCTTAAATGTATCCATCGGATGTGTTATGGAAGAGAATCCAACCACTTACAGACTGTCTGCCGTCATTATACGTTGGCACTTTGAAGAGGAATATCGTTGTTATGGCAGCAGATAGCTGCCATAACCCCAGTATTCTCTTCAGCGGGCAGTCCTCTTTCAGATTTAAACGGTCTATGCCGCAAGATCACTTTTATCAGGGACAGGAAAGGTCCCCCCTGACCCGCCCCGTGCTCTGGGGGTCGCCGCCGGTAGCGGTGAAGATGATCAGGTCCTCTCTCCTGATTGGATGGCTGCCGAGTGAGGGAGGATGACCCCCACTCGACTTCATAGCATTGACTGGCGGAAGCGACGTCAAACGTCACTTCTGCCCAATGCTCTTAAAATGTATTTATTTTCTTTTTTTTTTAAACTGCATTTTTTATTTTTTATTGCATTTTAGTGTAAATAAGATCTGAGGTATTTTTGACCCCAGATCTCATATTTAAGAGGTCATGTCGTGCTTTTTTTCTATTACAAGGGATGTTTACATTCCTCCTCATATTAGGAATAAAAGTGACCCAATTATTTTTGTAAAAGGACAGTGTCAAAATAAAAAGTAAAATAAATAATAATAATAAAAAATGTGCCCTGACGAGCGCATACGTGAGTAGCGCCTGCATATGGAAACGGTGTGAAGAGTGACATGTTGGGTATCAATTTACTCTGCATAACATTATCTTTCACAATATAAAAAAAAAAAGGGCTAACTTTACAATTTGGCATGGCGTCGCTTTAACTGGCAATTTTGGGGTCATACAATGCTGTACCCAAACAAAATCTGTGTCCTTTTTTTCCCCCACAAATAGAGCTTTCTTTTGGTGCTACTTGATCACAAAAAAAGACCGACAATTTAAAAAAATATATATTTTTGACTTGTTGCTATAATAAATATCCCTAAAAATGTTTTTAAAAAACACATTTCTTCATCAGTTTAGGCCAATATATATTCTTTTAGATATTTTTGGTAAAAAAAAAAAAAAAAAAATTGCAATAAGCGTATATTTATTAGTTTGCGCAAAAGTTATAGCGTATGGAAAAGATTTATGGCATTTTTATTATTTATTTTTTTACTAGTAATGGTGGTGATCTGTGATTTTTAGCTTATTGCGGCAAACAGAATGGACACTAATGACACATTTTTGGGACCATTGACATTTATACAATGATCAGTGCTATAAAAAATGCACTAATTACTGTGTAAATGACACTGGTAGGGAAGGGGTTAACACTAGGGGGCGATGAAGGGGTTAAATGTGTGTTTCCTCAGTGTGTTCTAACTGTATGGGGATAAGACTGAGTAGGAGAGGAGACATTTCGCTGTTCCTACTTACTAGGAACAAATGACATTTCTCCTTTCCTCTGACAGCACAGGGATTTGTGTGTTTACACACACAAATCCCCGTGCTGGCGCTCGTGCGAGCAAACGCGTGTGGCCGGCTGGCACAGTCACCGCCGGCCACAGGCGTTTGCTCGTACGAGCGTCAGCACAGGGATTTGTGTGTGTAAACATGCAGCGGCTCCCCCGCCGTGCATCGGTCGCGCGCCTGCATCCCTTCGGTGGCGCACGCCCTCTGGCAACTCTTAACCACTTCCAGACCGCCCGTTGCAAGAATATGTAGCTAATTTGAAGAGGAATACCATTGTTATGGTAGCAGCTAGCATCCATAACCCCGGCACCCTCTTCAAGAGCGGGCGGTCTGCTTTCAGATAAAAGTGGTCTCTGTGGTGGATTCGCCGCAAAATCACTTTGAATCTGTGGCGGGAGAGGGCAGCCCTTCCACTCTCCGGTGCCCTCTGCCGCTTACCGGAGCCGTCAGCAGCGATAGAGGCGATCAAATGTTGTCCATGCCTGGGTATGGAGACAAGTGAGGGGAAGATGGCCCCCTCCCGTCTCCATATCATTGCAGGGTGGAAGCGATGTCAAAACATCACTTCCGCCCAATGCTCTTAAAGGGACATTTTTTATTTTAAATGACATAAAACATTTTTTATTACATTTTAGTCTTTTTGACCCCAGATCTCATATTTAAGAGCACCTGTCATGCTTTTTTTCTATTACAAGGGATGGTTACATTTTTTAAACTGTGTCAAAATAAAAAAAATGGAAGTAAAATAAATAAGATTTTTTTTTTTTCAATGTGCCCCGTCCCAATGAGCTTGTGCTTGGAAGGGAACACATACGTGTGTAGCGCCCGCATATGAAAACAGTGTTCAAACCACACATGTGAGGTATCGCTGCGATTGTTAGAGTGAGAGCAATAATTCTAGCCCTAGATTTCCTCTGTTACTCAAAAAATGCAACCTGTTGAATTTTTTTAAACGTCGCCTATGGGGATTTTTAAGGGTAAAAGTTTGTTGCCATTCCATGAGCGGGCGCAACATTAAAGCGTGACATGTTGGGTATCAGTTTACTCGGTGTAAAATTCTCTTTCACAATATGAAAAAAAGTTGGGCTAACTTTACTGTTAAGAACAAAAAGGATGTTTGGGCAGTCTCACTCCAGAAAAATCCCTTTAGTTGCCTTTATTGGTAAAATAGAATACAAAACACACACACTACAAGCCACAGCAAAAAAAAATAGGACACACATCTGAAGCGTTTCGCACTGATACTTAGTGATTACTCCTAGCTAACACTCTAAAAAAATGTATTTTAAATAAATACTTAAACATAGTGGGCCAGATTTACATACATCGGCGCATTTTTTGACTGGCGTAGGGCACCTCCTTTACGTTAGACTGCCGCAATGTAGCGGCGCAATCACTGTATTCTTGATTGATTTGCACAGAAAATAGCGCCTGTGCAATGTAATTTCAGAGGCGTAAGGCGGAGTAATTCAAATTGGTAAGGACGTGGGCGTGTTACATTGAAATGAGCCGTGACCCCATGCAAATGAAGGGCCGGCCGGCTCGCGCATGCGCACATGAAGCAGACCATGGTCAGCACCTCTGTGTGCATGCTCACAACTCGGGGACGGCGCAATCAGTGAAATTTGAAGTGGACCCGGGCAACTTGTGACATGTCTTTGAGATATTTGGGGACTGTTTTGCAGAGTGATTTTTGTCTTTTATGTGTTTTCTTTGTTGTTATTTTGTTTAAATTAGATTTTTGCTGGGCATTTTTTATTTTTGCTGGTCAATGTTTGTTTTTTTTGGTTCTGTTTGTGTATGATTTCGGAATGTGGGGGTGACATTCCTGCCGGAAAAGGGGTGTCACCCTCATTTGTGGTGGAGAAGTGATCCCCAGGTCCGTGTGAATGGTGTATGAATGTACAGTGACATAATTGGAGCCGTGGCATGGCATTGCTGCTCACAAGTCCTGCATGGTGGGCTTGTGCCAATCCAATGTGACGAGGATGTGGTGTCTGTGCTAGGGACCACAGTGGTGTGCATGCATGCATTCTCATTGTTCCATGATTAATGTGTGTGTTTTAACGTGCAAAGATGCCTAATGTGAGCTGGCTCCTGGCTGCTCTTCCCTCAGAAGACGGGGTAGCCTTGGTTAGGGGGGTTCCGTATAGGAGTCATGAGATGGGGCCCAGTGCATATGCAGAGTCACCCTGAAGGGATAAGACAGGAGGATGTTAGTAGTGCATGTGCCCCTTGTGATTTCAGCATCATGGGGGGGACAGTCATGCCTGCCACCCATGTCACTCACCAACCAGCCAGCTGTCCCCATACATGTTATGTTTGAAATCTGTGGGGATGGGGCTACGATTGTATATGTAGCTGTCATGGGTGTCATGGGTGGTGTCATGTGTTGGGCTCCTGCAGGGTTGTGGTTAATTCCAGGATGGCATGAGGGGTGAATCTGAAGATGCGAGACACCTCAGAATCACTCATGCCAAAGATGTCTATGCGTGTGTGATATATCAAGTGAAGAGTGAGGGGCTTGTATCAGATTAGATTATTATATCCATCAAGGTTTTAAAGGGCAATGGAAAGATAGTGAGACTGGGTAGATTCATGTGGCAATTACTCCGGCGTTTTTCGAGATGTGCGGCGTAACTGTTATTTAGCGCCGTCGGATCCATGCGTCGTACCTACTATACCAGATCCGCCTTAAAATCGGGTAATTTTTTCCGGTGTAACTTTTCCACGCCGGCGTGTCTTTGGCGCATCTTTACGCGCGACAGATCAACCGTTCCCATGGATTATCTATTCAAATATGCAAATGAGGGAGATCCTCCGATTCAGAAACGCACGTTTCTCTTGCGCCGGTGTAAGCCGGTGCGCGTAACTGGAATTTTCTGCGGAAAGTCACCCCTCATAAAGCAGGGGTAACTTTGCACAGGAGTTGAACAGATCAGCTGGAGAGCAGCTAAAGCAACACTGTTACAGACGAATTGAGCAAAAACACTTGCTGGACAACACATCTGTCTGCCCAACATGCCAGGGGCAGCCTTGCTCATAGCCCTACAGCGTCGACGTGCACGTAGGAGGGCACGGGAGAGGATATTCCGCACGCGCATTGACGTGTTTGGCATGAGTGATTTGGAGGTGTTTCGCCTATTCAGATTCAGCCCTGAAGCCATCCTGGAACTAACCACAACCCTGCAGGATGACATCACCAGCCAGACACACCGCTCACAAGCAGTGCAGCCACTGGTGAAGGTCCTGGCAACACTCCATGTCCTTGCCAGTGGATCATTCCAGCGTACAAGTGGAGTGGTGGCTGGGATGTCACAATCCACCATGAGCAGATGTGTGCACCAGGTTGTCCCTGCAATCCTCAGACGCATGGCCAACCACATCATCAAACCCACCACTGAGGAGCTGTGGAGGAAGGCAATGACAGATTTCTACAACCTTGCCAGATTCCCACGCACTGTGGGGGCCATTGATTGCACACATGTGGCACTACGGCCCCCCCGGGACACAGAGCACATATACTGCAATCGGAAGCATTGGCATTCCATCAATGTACAGGTGATAGTCGATGCCCAAGGCCTCATATGGCACGTCCGTGCCAAGGACCCCGGGGCCAGCCACGACAGCTACATATACCGTCAAAGCACCATCTCCACAGAATTTGAACAGAACGTGTATGGGGACAGCTGGCTGGTTGGTGAGTGACATGGGTGGCAGGCATGACTATCCCCTCCCGTGATGCACACCTCACAACGGGCACATGCACTATTAACATCCTCCTGTCTTTTCATTACCAGGTGACGCGGCATATGCATTGGGACCCCATCTCATGACTCCATTCCGGGATCCCCAAACCAGAGGAGAGCAAAGATACAATGAAGCACACATCAAAACCCGTGCAGTGGTGGAGCGCACATTTGGCCTCCTGAAGTCACGTTTCCGATGCCTGGATAAGTCTGGGGGTACCCTCTTGTATTCCCCAAACTTTGTGTGCCAGATCATTGGGGCATGTTGCATGCTGCACAACTTTGCCGTGAGAAAGGGCCTGGAGATTGAGCTACGTGATGACCTGACCCCCGACCCACACAGTCCCCCCTTGCCCGAGGGTCCCCCGTCTGCTGAGGGAAGAGCAGTCAGGAGGGTCCTTGTGGTAGGCTACTTTTCACGTTAAACACACACATTAATCATGGCACAATGAGAATGCATGCATGCACACACCACTGTGATCCCTAGCACACACACACACCACATCAAATTGGATTAGACCCAAGTACACCACATGGGACTTGGGAGCAGCAACGCCACGCCACGGCTCCAATTATGTTGCTGTACATTCATACACCATTCACACTTGTCGTGGTGATAACTTCTCACCTATGACTGAGGGTGACACCCCTTAATGGCAGGAGTGTCACCCCCACACATTCACACCTCATTCACACTGTAGCCTGCACTCCTCACCGTGTGCAGGGAGATAAACAAAAATATAAATCAGAATCTGAGTATAAAACATAATTATAGAAACATCAATGGCCCTGTCGTGGGCTTCTTCTTGTCCCTAGGCTCCTGGGGCGCAGTTGCCTGGGGCGAGCCACAGGTGGGGGGGCTGGGGGGGCAGGTGGTTGAACCTCAACCAGTCTCTCCCTGGCTGCCTGGCTGCCCTCCATTGCCACGGCTAGCCGGTGGAGGTACGTATTGGTGGCAGCCTGCATCCGCAGCCGGCGGGTGGTATTGCTGCGCTGCTGTCGCCGTGTCTGCCTCCCCTCCTCACGGACAGCAGCTGCCAGTCTCCGGACCTCGGAGACCAGGTCAGATGTGGTGGTCTGCAGGTCCACCAGGCAGGACAGAAGGGCTGCCCCGTTCCCCACAACGTCCTGCAGGCTATCATTTATTGCAGTATTCTGCCCAGCCTGCTGGGTGATGGCTTCCTGCACTGCCACAGTGCAGGCAGCCTGGCTCGCGGCCGAGGACGCCAGGCTATCTGCCACCCGATGGAGATCACCAGCAAGAGAACCAATATGGCGGGTCTGCCTTGTCTGGTCCCTTGCCAGGTGATCTTCAAAATCATCAGGGACTCCTCGGGTTTTACTCGTTGCCTTCCTAGAAGCCTGAGAGGCTGGAGGACGGCTGTAGGGGAGGTTCCTTGAAGGGGAATCCCTGGAGGGGATGGTGTCCCTTGAGGGGGAATCCCTGGAGGGGATGGTGTCCCTTGAAGGGGAATCCTGCATGGGGGGGGGTGGTTTGGGAGTGGCCAGGTATGGGGGTCTCCTCCAGAATATAAACTGCAGCCTCTTCTACCCCGACGTGCTCCTCCTCAACCTCCTCAAGCACTGCTGTAGGGGCGATCTCCACCATGGATGGGGTGGGTCGCCCTGCATCAACTGACGGGCCAGCTCCATCCTGCACATCTGTGGATGACACAAAACAAACACATGTTGGAGGAGCCACACACTTGTCACATGTATCCCCCCCCCACCCATGCAACTCACCACAAAACAGATAAAACAGACTTACCTGACCTCAAAGGCTGCTCCCCTGATTCAAAGCCAGGAAGACCCTCCACCAGCTCCCTATCCAGCAACCTGGCCACCACCATGTCCTCTGCAGTCAGGGTAAGTCTTGTGGCTGGTCCTCCTCCTGTGCCACTGGCATGCTTTCTGATGGCCACAAGTTTGTCTTTGACCAGTCTCCGCATATCATTAATTTTTTTGCGGATATGCTTGGGCTCTCTCTCTGCCACACCAACAACATTCACCTGCCTGGTGATTTCCGCATAAATGCGTGTCTTCTCCGCTTTGCCAGTGTGGGCACTCTGTGGCCCATAGAGGCGGGACCCATGTTGGGAGAGCGCATCAGTGATCACAGCCTTCTCCTGAGGGCTGAAGTTGAACATTCTGCGGTCACCGGCAGTGTCTTGTGCAGACATCCTAAAAGCAAAAGCCCTGGCAATTAAAAAAAAAAGCTGGTCACGTTTTGCAAGGGAGTGGCGCTTCTGTGTGCGTATTTATGCACTAGTAGGAAGTGGTGCGGCGGATCTTGGTGGTGACGTCGCGCCGTACTGCGCATGTGCACAGGAGCCAGCCAGGCAGGTAACATCAGTGCGCATGCGCCGTTGAAGATACACCGTGCGGATCTCGCCGCGCCACCGTCAGACCATCATTTGCATGTGTTGACGCCCACTTACAGTTCCGCCGCCTTACGCCGTCTAAAAACCGCTACGCAGGTGAGTGGAAATTTGATGAATACAGTACATGCCTCTCACCGCTGGTACGGCGTAGCGGAAAAAAGATGCGCCACGCCGGAGCAACGATGCGCCATTTTACATGAATCTACCCCACTGTGTTTGTAATTTGTATGTATGTTATGTATTGATGTATATATGTATGTATATATTTTTTGCAAAAATGTTTCTTAAAGCAAAGAAAAATTTTTGGAAAAAAAAAATCCTCTCCCGTGCCCTCCTCCTTCTTTGCTCATCTAAAGTCAGTAGTATAGCTATGAGCATGGATGCCACTGGCATGTTGCATACAGATTGTTGTGCACATGTGACTGATCAGCTCCTCACTAACAGAGTTGCTTCTCTGAGGCCTACACACGACCCAGAACCTCGACGGGCAGAACACATGTTCCGCCCGTCGAGGTTCAGGCTCGAATTCGGCGAGTCGGGAATGCAACCAGCCATTTCCAGGCGGGCCGTCGAGACTCTCTTTTTCGGCTCGACGAGCTTCCCGACGGGAAGCTCGCTGAGACGTACACACGGCTCCTCGCTGAATGTGCATTCCAGAGGTTCTCGCTGATTTCAGCTCGGCCGTGTGTACGGGGCCTGACATGTAGACGAATTGTCTAATTTTATACCACCTTTTATATGGTCTAATTTTAGACAGGCCGTGCAGCTGTTGCGCACAGCGCGTAGCCTGCGCTGCACCAACGTTCTTTTGTGGATCCCCGTAACTACCTCATTAGCATATTTGAATAGCAAATCAATCTATCTAGCGCAGTTTTACGCGGACGAATGTCTATCGAAATTACGCCGGACAAAAAAAAGTAGATTTCTTGCGTATCTCGTTTTTGGGATGCGGCGTATCGAAACACATGCGCAAATTTAGACTTACGCCGCGCATCTCCTGTTACGCCGGCGTAATCGCTCTGTGAATCTGGCCCAGTGTTTACATGGTCCAATAGTGGATTGTATCTAATTAAGTAAATTGGTGAATAGAATCACATGCGTGCATGATTGAAGTGAATAATACGCCATTGCATTTAAAAAAAAAAAATTGAAAGTGTGCATAGTATACAAAACGCATATGTGAAAAAAATCTCCCTACAAAGAAGTATATTGTTAAAAGACCGTCAAGTGTGTGCATGAACCTTTCAATTGTGTATAAAAATAAATGAATGATCATATGAAAATATATGAAAATATTATTAGAAAGCTCAACAAACCAAAATATATACTAATGTACATGTGTGTATATATATACATACATACACACACTTATATATAATATATATATTCACATTATATATATATATATATATATATATATATATATATAAATGTGTAAATAATGTTTAAAAAAGTTATCATGTGTATATTCTGTATATATATATATATATATATATATATATATATTATATATATATATATATATATATATATAAAATATATAGATATATAGACTGTGGCCCGGATTCAGAAAGAACTTACGCTGACTTATATGCCGCGTAAGTCCACGGATGCGCCATCGTATCTATGCGTCGTACACACAAAACTAGATAAGCCTGAAAATAGGCTTCTTCTGACCGTCGTAACTTTCCTACGTCGGCATATCGTGGGCGTCTATTTACGCTGGACGCATTCGGCGTTCTTATTTTAAATATGCAAATGAGTAAGATACGCTTATTCACGAATGTAGATGCGCTCGGCCGCTTCATATACGCAATTTGCGTAAGGCTTACGTCCGGCGTAAAGTTACCCCTCATCTAGCAGGCGCAGGTAATGCAAGGGTATGGGCCAGGGAACGACGCCGTCAATTTTTCCGTTGCGTACGCCGTTTACGTAGTACTATGTGCTATGTACTACGCACAGTAGGTTATGTTCACGTCGTAGGCAGTGTTCGACGTATCTTAGGCAGCTATTTTGACGTAACTGTGAGAATGCGCACTGGGATGCGTCCAAGAGATGACGCATGCACAGTTCGTTTTTTGAAGCTGTGGCCATCATTTGCATGGGGTCACGCTTCATTATAATATATCAGGCCCACTTCCAGCCCACTTCCACCTACTTTGACTTACGTCGACTTACGCCGACAGCTATACGCTATGCTGGCGCAACGTTGAGCGCATATTCTTTGTGAAAAGCATGCTTGCCTCTCAACGTTGCGCCGGCATAGCGTAAAGTAGAAACGCTACGCCCGCACAAAGATGCGCTGCTTTACCTGAATCCGGGCCTGTGAATATAGAATATACATAAACATCTATCTAAAGAGATAATTGGTATGGTTGTGCAAGAAAAGAGGGGAGTGACAGTGAAATTAATAAAATTAATGGTGATGCTGCATACAAAAAAGTCGCAGAGATATCCAATAAAATAATTAATTGATTATCTTCCCATGTAAAATTATTACATTTAATGAGCAACTGCTTGGTGTCGTGGAGGAAGCCTGGGAGGTCAGCGACCAAGGGTTGAAGCTGGCCATTTATCCATTCTCCCAGGCGCTCATTGAGAGAACCAATGCCTGCCACGATAGGTCTGCCAGCAAGGGGACATGTGTCCCTTGTGAACTTTGGATAAGTGGTGGAACACTGGCATAATGGGGCTTAGGCGAATGAATAGATCTTTTTCTTTAGCTGATTAAATACCAGCTTGGATGGCCCTATCTAAAAGCAAAGACAGTTCTTTGGAGAAGGGGGTGGTAAGATCTGCTGTAAGTTGTTGGTAGGTATCTTTATCCAATAGCTGGCATAGTGCTTTGTTCTTGTAACAGAATCTAAAACTACCACCGTACCCCCCTTATCTGCATTCCTAATGACAATGTTCTTATCAGACTCTAATTTTTTTCACAGCAAATTTTTCTGCAGGAGACAAATTATTGGAGACCGTACCCTTATGACAACTACCGGTGAGGTGAGTAAGGTCCCTCCATATGACTACATGCGAGCATGATTAAATATGCACCTATTCCGTCAGACTTTAAGGCCAATAACAAATAATTTATAAACCTAGAATTTATTTGATTTGGTTATAATTGGGGGAGTGGATTAATGCGTTGTCCCATCACCATTTTACATATTTTCGGGGGGCCTCGGTCGTGCACATTTATGCATGGGTCTATCTATGGTCGCACATCGTATACATTTATGGTTTGCAATTAGTCCGCGTATGCATGTGCATGGTTTTCATATCACGCGCATGATACATACACATGTGCCTAGAATTGAAGCCTGCCTCCATGTGTATACATGTGAATTCACATTTCCATGTCCATCAGAGGTTTATCACAATGTATTTTTCAACACTTCAATACTGTAATAATAATATAACCATATTCTCATGTATTCAACATCATATAATCACAAACATATAGGGCCAGATTCAGGTAGAGTTATGCCGGCGTATCAGTCATACGCCGGCATAACTCTGAATCTGCGCCGGCGTATCTGTTTTCTGTATTCACTGATTCGCTGATTTACTCCGAGAATATGTAAATCAGCGAGATACGCCAATTCACAAACATACGCCCCCCCCAAACGCAGTAACTTTACGCCGTTTCCGTAAGGGGGTTGCCCGGCGTAAAGATAAAGCAACAGAGGGGCGTGGCCTGGACGGAGACCGAGATGGCAGCTTAAGCCTTGAGCTCCTGCGATCCAGGGATAAAACCTTGCCTTTTGGGGAACCCACAACTCACCCTTCGCCATGAGCAGAGCCACCCGAAGCTCGTCCATGTCCAGGGTAACGGGTGAGCCCAGCACGCAGCTGAACAGGAACATCCCGGAGATATTCCGAACACAACGCATGGCGGCACACGCGGCCTCACAGGCCCAAACCCCGAGCCTGCTTAGTCTGGAATCCGGCATGCAGCCCTTGGAGCCAGTCTCGTCTGCGGGACGCACACATCCCCCTAGCCTGCTGGACCTGGAAACGATGACCGCGGACATTAAAAATGCTGTCACGGCGGCGGTGGCTGATCTCAAAACGGAGATCCATGCAGTGGCCCATCGGATTGATGAGGTGGAACAAACTACCCAGGCCCACGCGGCGGCACTCCGCCAAGTCCAAAGTACCTATGACTCCCAGCTCCCACACCTCCTGGAGCTCCACAGACACGTCGAGGACCTCGACAACCGAGGCCGGAGGCACAACATATGTGTGCGGGGTCTCCCCGAGAGTGTGGAACCGGGGAACTTGCAACAGTCGCTTCATGCTATCTTTAATGACTTAATGGAACGCCCGGCGGACTCGCCCGTCGAGATGGAGAGAGCCCATCGTGCGCTACGTCCCCCACCTAGGGACAACGAACCCCCTAGAGACGTGATCTGTTATGTGATTAACTTTCAGCTCAAGGAAGAGATTCTTCGCAAAGCAAGAGCGAGAGGATGAATCCTCCATGATGGCGTGGAGGTGAAACTTTTTCAAGACCTGTCTCAGATCACGCTTCAGAACAGGTGCGCCCTGCGCCCCCTGCTGGAGGTCCTACGTGCAAGAAACATACAATATCGTTGGAAATTCCCATTTGCGCTGTCGGCGTCCTCCAGGGGGCGCTCCGCTCTCCTCCGCACACCCGAGGACCTTCACACCTTCTGTGAGCAGCTCGATCTCCCTCCCGTGGATCTTCCGGACTGGTATACTTTCTACTTCCCCTCGGAACCATGGCTCCCGGTTCCATGAATCCGTCCCCGAAAGCTCAGCGCCACAGATCCCGCAGGAACAGGGCGGGTCCGTCCTCCCCAGGTAATCATGCTTCCAGACGCGATCTCTACCATCACAACCCGGGCTCCCCCTCGACTCCACCTAGGGGTAGAGACCGAATTGAGACCTGATGCACAGATCACTTCCTTGTTATGTATCGCCACTCTGTTCTCTGTTTTCAGCCCCCCGTGTTCCTGCATACCTGGAATGTTATTCTGACAAGCTGCAGCTACCGACTAGATCTACCTCTACGCGCTGAAGGCGGACACTGACTCGATGCTGCAAGTGAGATGTCGGGACCATGTACTTTAACTCCCTTTTGCTTTGCCCGTTTTCTTTTGTTTTGTTACTTATTTTTTCTCTTTCCCCCCGTGCCCTGTGCTTTGAAGAACTGAGGGTCGTGATGTGAGACTTCCTTTCCTGTATTAATTTTTTTAGTTATTTTTTTTGGTGTTTTGTCTCTCCTTCACCGTTTGTGCTCCACCGTCCCTTCCCCCTTTTTTTTTTATTTTTTTACAGACTTGGACTTCCATCTGGATCTGAGCCTTTCGATGTATTGCCTCTGAAATCCGCGGGTCTGTTGTATCTTTCTCGAATGTATGTCTGCTGGTCTTCAAGACCCCTCCTCAGTTCCCACGTCTTCACAAGGGTAATCATAGGGTACCGCTGATGCTATGTGACCTACTTTTGCCCGCTGTACTCTACCCATCTCTGTGCGGACCCCCGCCCCCCCCTTCTCCCCCATCCCGTCCCGGCCCTCGCCTTTCCCTCCCCCCCTGCTTTCCTCAACCCCCCTTCACCCCCCCTTCCTTCCCCTCCCCTCCTCCTTTCCCCTCCTCTCCTCCACCCCCCTTCTCCCCCCTTTCTCCCCCTCTCTCCCCACTCCCCTAGCCCCCAGCTACCATCCTCTCTCCGTTTACCCCCCGATAGAGATACACTCAGTTGGTTCACGTTTGCTGATTCTGTGGGGGGGGATCCCCGACCCCAATGACCTGGTGTTGGATCCAATGCCCCCTACGCCCTCCCCTTGGAGATTGAGTTTTTTTTTGCTATATGCGGGGGTGGGGGGCGGCAGGGAGGTGGTAGGTGAGCTTTACTTGTATTTTGTGTTTTTTTTTTTGTTGTTTTTCTTTTGTTTTGTTTTGTTTTGTTTTGTTAATGTAATTGGTCCTGCTGACATTCATTTCAACCCTCTTTACCACACGGGCGAGATGCTTGTTAATATGTTAATTTTTCTGTCCCTTAGTAATTTTACGCCCACAAGGGCGCTGTGGCGATACATGTTGTTTCTATGCTGGTACCGTGTAGACTTATTTAGACTTATTTGCTCTTGTTTATTATGTATGCAGTGCTTTCTCTTTTTCCCTGTTGATACCACTGTTTTATACAATACTTGCCACCCATCTCAGCTCCTAGGCTCCGCACACTATATAGGACTGCCTTGCTCTCCCTCTTTCTACGACTCACGGGTTCCCCACAATACTTTTTTTCATCTTTCACACATCTCAGTTTTGATCCCTGGATCGCTCCCCCTTTGAGGTTTCTGTTCCTGATTCCATTCCCACACAGCAGTCCCACTGGGATTTTTGCTGACCCTCCAGACCTTTCCCCCTTTTTAGGTGATTTAGCAGGCCTAATATCACCTCTGGTTCGTACTCTCTCTGCCTTGTCCCTCCTTCTCCTCTTCCTGTCCCGCTCCTATCCCTCCCCCTCTTTTCCCTACCTCGGCCTCTCTACCCCCATCGCACCTCTTCCCCCTACTCCATTCTTTTCTCCTTCTTCTCTCCCTCTCCTCTTTTCTTGGTCTCCTTTCTCCCTGTGCCTTCGACTGGGTCCGTGCCTGCCCTCCTGGTGAGCCTCCTCACCGTTTCTCCTCCTTCTGGCCCCCAGATCCTCAAGCCTAGCGTTCTCTACCTTATCTCCCTGATACCAGACCCTGCAGCACTGACCATACGATATGCCTCCCCTATCCTTGAAATGTGTATCTCTCAACGTTAAAGGCCTCAACTTACCAGAAAAGAGATCTCAGGTTTTATCTTCGCTCTCCAAACATGGAGCCCATTTTCTTTTTTTACAGGAGACCCATTTCCGTTCGGACGCCATCCCCAAACTTTCTAATCATATCTATCGGACCGCATTTCATGCCACTAACCCCGGCTCCAAAACGAAGGGGGTCTCTATTCTGGTGTCCAAACATGCGAACTTCATTTTGGGTGATTCTCTTATTGACCCAGAGGGTAGGTACATCTTCCTTAAGGGGTCTTACAAATCTAGACCTATCACACTTGCTAATATTTATTGTCCCAATGACCATCAGGCCTTTTTCAAGACTACATGTGACCTTTTGGCTTCCTTTAAGTCGGGTCTCTTGCTTTTAGGGGGGGACTTCAATGTCCCCTTGAACCCCCTGTTGGACTCCTCCACCGGCACCTCCATCTTGACCTATAAAGCATTGAGGCAGATCAACCTAAGCCTCCAGACTGTTTGGCGCACACTCTCTCTCTCAGATAGGGACTATACTTTCTTTTCGGCCCCCCACCAAAAGTATTCTAGGATCGATTATTTTTTCCTATCCCAATCGGACCTGACTTATCTCCAGCATTCCACAATCGAACCAATGTTCTTGTCGGATCACCACCCAATTAGTATCACCTTAGCTTTTCCCGAAGTGTCCTCTAGAACTAAGACCTGGCGGCTGAATCCTTCCTTGCTCAAGGATCTGTCTGTTACTGACCAAATTCGCACGCGCATTCAACAGTATTTCACGGAGAATTCCAATCCGGAGATTTCGCCGGTTTCCCTTTGGGAGGCCCACAAGTGCGTGATTCGGGGAGAACTGATCGCCTTGGCTTCAAAAGCCAAGAAACAAGGTCAGGAATACACAAACTCCCTTATAGCTAAGATTAAGTCACTTGAAGCATCTCACAAGAGGTCACAGGCCCTGGCCACTTTACAAGAATTGACACACAGCTAGGACCTCTCTTATGGAGGAACTGGGCAAGCGCGCTAAGAGGCGTTATATTCTCGGGCAGAGGATTTTTTACGAACAGGGCAACAAAAGTGGGCGCCTTCTGGCGCGCACGGTGCAAAACTCTAAGCCTACTTCCACGATTCACCACATACACAGCCGGGATGGTGCCCGTCTAGTTAAGAATGAAGACATTGCCAAAGAATTCGAAGATTTTTACTATAAGCTGTATAATCTCCATCCCCAAGCCCGCTCTCAGTCCAAGATCTCCTCGAGGAAGTCGCAAATTAAGGACTTTCTTTCTCGATATAGCCCCAAACCGATTTCCCCACAAAAGTCGCTTGCCCTGGAAAGCCCCATGACAGCTGCGGAAGTGGAAATGGCTGTAAAGCAGATGAAGCCCCCAGGCCCGTGCGGCTTTTCTCTACAGTACTACAAATCTTTTGGCGAGGTACTCACCTCTAGGCTCTTGAACCTGTTTAATGCCCTATCTGACCCTCAGAACAAGCCCGGCAACATGCTGACAGCCCATATAACGGTGATCCCAAAAGAGGGCAAGGACCCTTCTGCGGTTGCCAACTACCATCCGATCTCGCTCCTAAATGTGGACTTAAAAATATACGCGAAAATAATTGCTAATAGGGTGGCGCCCCTGATCCCGGGTATTGTCTCATTAGATCAGGTGGGTTTTGTCCCTGGGCGGGAGGCCAGGGACAATACCATCCGCACCCTGAATTTGCACTACTGGCTCACGTCTTCAAAGACTCAAGGATTTTTTCTTTCTCTCGATGCCGAGAAGGTGTTCGATAGGGTGGCCTGGGACTACATGCAGGGGGTGCTAGTAGCTTTGGGCCTGGGGCCCCGCTTGATGTCGCACATTCTGGCCCTGTATGCGGGTCCTTCGGCCGCGGTTAAGGTCAATGGCCACTTGTCGAACGTCTTTCCCATTAACAATGGGACGCGACAGGGCTGCCCTTTGTCGCCTCTGATATACATCCTTACACTAGAGCCCCTCCTTAACAGGTTGAGAGAAAACCCAGATATTCTGGGGATCAACGTGGGGGGAAGAGAGTTCAAGGTAGCTGCCTTTGCAGACGATGTTCTTTTGTCCCTGCGCTCCCCCAGGATCTCCCTTCCCAATCTTCTCAAAGATCTAGATCACTTTGGCTCCCTCTCAAACCTGAAAATCAATCACACGAAATCCCAAGCGCTCAACGTCTCCCTTCCCTCCATGGAAGTGTCGCACTGTCAGGAATTTTTCCCCTTTAGATGGACTCAGGATTCACTCACTTATCTGGGTATCCGAATACCCCCCAACCTAGCGGATCTGTACTCTAAGAATTTCCATCCAGCCCTTCTTAAAGCTCAATCATGCCTTAAAGACTGGATGGGTCTGAATGTCTCTTGGTTCGGTCGTTCGGCCCTGATTAAAATGATCATTTTGACACGCTTACTCTATTTGCTACAGTCTGTACCCATCTCATTACCTTCGGGTTTCTTCACATCATATAGGAAGGCATGCTCAACCTTCCTCTGGAGGGGGTCTCAACCACGAATAAAGTACTCCAGACTCTCTTTACCCAAATCCAGAGGTGGCATAGGTCTCCCAGACCTCCAGAAGTACCAAAGTGCATGTCATCTCACGAGGATAGCGGATTGGAATATCCATGCCTCAAGGAAGCTATGGGTCTTCCTGGAGAGAAACTTCTCATCAGGCCCCTTACATTTACTGCCATGGTTACCTTCCAGGAACTGGCCCCAATCCTTACGGACCCATCCATTCATTTACCCCTCACTCCTGGTCTTCAAAAAAACTTCAACGTTAGGCCCCCCGTCTTCCCAACCTAACCCTCTGACGTCCCTGGGGGGAAATCTTGATTTTCCTCCTGGTGTGTCGGAGGACTTCTTGAGTCAGGAATGGCCCTTTGAAGACATACTAGCCCTCCAGTTTTTCTCAGCTGGGAGACCTCTGTCATTTGAAACCTTGAAATCCAGCTCTAAGACGTCTTCTTTTTCGTTCTGGACCTACAGACAGATACGACACTTTCTCACGTCAGTGGCAGACCAATCGCTCTGGACACGACAACTTACACCATTTGAGTCTCTGTGCCACCGCAAAACGCCACAAAGGCACCTGATCTCTCTTCTGTACAACCTCTTAATGGAAGGCCAGTCGCAAACACCATCCCCGCCGCAGCTCGCCTGGAACAAAGACCTCCAAGCCTCCCTGTCTGCGGAGGACTGGCACACTATCTATGAATTTGCTCATAAGGGCTCCGCGAATGTGGCTGTCCAAGAGAATGGCTACAAAGTGCTTACCAAGTGGTACAGAACCCCATCGCGCCTCCATAAATTCTCTCCTAATATCCCTGACACCTGCTGGAGATGTGGTGCGGGAGTGGGGACTATGCTTCATGTGTGGTGGGAGTGTGGCGCCCTTCAACCTTTTTGGAGGGAGGTCCACGACCTCATCTTACATGTCACTACCTATACCCTGGATTACACTCCTTCTCAATTCCTTTTGCATCACACATCGATCCCCAAAAAATACTATTTCAAGTCCCTGGCCATGCACATGGTCAATGCTGCCAGGGTTTGCGTTCCCAGACATTGGCGCTCTACTGATGTTCCGACAATCAGAGAATGGCTGGCCCGGATCTCTTTAATAAAAGAAATGGAGGAGCTGATTCACATTTCCCAAGACAGAGTGCAGAAGTTCTCCTTTACTTGGGCTTGCTGGAACCACTTTATTACCACTGACCGCTACCGCCAATATGTTTCTTGAATCGACGGATATGATGGAGTTCCCTCCTCCCATCAGTATGGTGGGGGGGGGGGCAGGCATGGACCCATTCCCCTACTCCCTCTTTCCCTGTCCATTCCCTTTTGTGCTCCTGCTTTGGATCTCTTTGCCCCCTTCCATTTCTCTTCTCCCCTCTTCCTTCCCCGCTCCTTCCTTACTGTCCTTTCTTCTTCTTCACAAAGACGCTTGTCCCCAGTTCTTACACGATATGACACACTTTAAATAATGACCGAGATTGAGGCCTTGCACCGCCCCCCCTTCTTGCATTTTGTGGGGGGGGGGGGTGTGGGGAGGGGAAAATAGGAAGTTAAGATCCTCCGCCCTCTTCCGCTTGTTTAACCTGCTACACCTCATGCTTGGTCTAAACATGTTGATTGATGCCTTTCTGTAGTGTTTTGTACTATGCTGTCTTCATGTTGTTCTGTTTTGTGATAATTACCTTGTCATGTATCTCATGCCATATTTTGTATAAATAAAAATCTTTATGGAAAAAAAAAAAAAGATAAAGCAACAAAAAGATGGCCGATCCTATGTTAAGTATGGACGTCGTGACCGCGCCGAATTTTAAAATGTTTATGTCGTTTGCGCAATTCGTCCGTGAATGGAGATTTACGGCATTTATGTTCATGTTGAAAACACTGTCATAATTTGGAGCATGCATTTGAATTACGACGGCCCATTTACGCTACGCCACCACAAATTTACACGCAAGTGCTTTGTGAATACAGCACTTGCATGTAAAGTTGCGGCGGCATAACGTAAATGAGAAACGTTACGCCGCCATAAAGATCCGCTCTCCATCCTGAATCTGGCCCATAGGTTCTACTGTGTATCACGTATATACATGGTACATATTACATATTTTATGTTTTCCTTCTTTTCACTATATTTTTTTTCATTCCACATATACACAATCAATTAATTATTTTATTGGATATCTCTGCGACTTTTAAATCCATCACCACCATATATATATATATATATATATATATATATATATATATATATTATATATACAGAGCTTTTTTCTCAGAAAATAGGTGCAGGAACTCAACCACGACCCTGTTCAGATTTCACAAACAGTAGAAGGGTCTTAAAGGGGCATTAAATACCAGAATTGCATTACATACAGTGTGCAGAGTTTAGGGGGTTACAAAGCAGTCACTTGTAAACACAGAAACAAGACTTCTGTGTTCACAAGTGATTGTGGTGAGCGGGCACCAAAGGGTCTGAGCCAAAGGTGGTGGAACTGAGTTCCCCCAAGTTCCCCCAGAAAAAAAGCCCTGTATATATATATATATATATATATATATATATATATCTTGTGAGGGATTAGCTCGGTAGCGGGTGTGTGTGACCCCCTGGATGGGTTCACTACATGCTGAACTGTACAGAAAGGCAGATGAGGATGGTTGAAAACAAAGGGCCAGATTCAGATACAATTACATTGGCGCAGAGTATCAGAGATACACTACGCCGTCGTATTTTACCAGGCTATACGCCAAATTCTGGTAGATTTTTGTCCCTTACGGTACTGCGGCGTAGTATATTTCTCGCCGCGTAATCGAAATACGCGATTAAGGGGCGTGAAGCATTTAAATTAGGCGCGTCCCCGCGGCGATCGAACTGCGCATGCTCCGTTCAGAAATTTCCCGCCGTGCATTGCACGAAATAATGTCGTTATGTCATTCGTTGTTTGAGTAGCGTCGTTTACGGACATTCCTATTCCCGGACGACTTACGTAAAAATAAAAAAAGACGCCGGAAAACATTGAAATTCGACGTGGGAACGACGGCCATACTTAACATGAATAATGGAAAAAAATTGGGTGGTGGCGCTACCTAGAAAATCGCATTAAAAACCATATGTACTCAAACAATAGAACAATCTGGGAGTGTAGGTCGAGTACAGTATGGGGCGTGAGCCCAATATGTGGCTGAGTGTGCCTCGAACAGACTAGGTATCAGTAAGCCTGTGTGTGCTGTGCACGGTAAAGCTGGTAGTGAGACAGGAGAGGGGCTGGAAGCTACCCTCTATCGCCTGTAACCACACTGGGTGTATATAGTGAGTGTATGGGGCTCTGAAATACGCCCAAAGGTGAGTATCAAACCACAAAAATGTATAGTAATCACCATACACTAATTAGTAACACAATATATCAACATCAGTGCAATATCTCAGCTTATGCAAAATAATATTAATAGTAATAATAGTCCAGTGATAGTGAAAAATATGGTGCTATGAAATAGAACTGACAAAAAGCTGCACATAAGTCTCTCATTCGCAGGTCATATTCTATTGTAGTATAGTCCAACTATAAAGTGGAGGGGGGGGGGTTGTTGTCTTGCTGCGGAGGGGGTGCTTCTAGATGCCAAACAGCCAACGAGGTGGTCCCGGTGCTCCCCTCAGGGTTCCCCACTCACCAGACGGCCAACCCCACCAGGGGTAGCAGGCATGTATCAGAGAATCCTCAGATCACAGCTGATGTTCACTCCTCCCCAGGACTGCGACTCTCCAATAGTTGATCCGGCCAATATTCTCCTTGTGGGTAAATGATGAGAGTTCCTCCGTTCCTCAAAGGGAAAAATAATAGAGGCTCCGATGGTGCAGTATGTTTTTTAAAAAAAGATCAATATTTATTAGGACCTGTATGCCAAAATGCCACTCACTGACAGGGGGCGGCTACAGGCCAAAGTAAACAATAGCTACAAAAATCTCCAATTAAAAGCAGAAGATAAAAACAAGATCAAAACAAAATCAAAATCAAAAAAAGGCCAATTTGAGTGTAATACTCTGTAGGCTCTACGGGTGTGCGCGTGTGTACGGTGGTGTTCAGCGTTCGTTTCAGCTGCGCTCCACCAGACGCTGACCCGGAAGTGACGTATGTGCGTCTATGCCTGACGTACGTTTCGAATAGATTCGTCTTCTGAGGCATAACTGCGCATCCGTCCACAGCAGGTATAAGTGGGTATCGCCGTGCTACGTCATGCACCCTCCCCCGGGGGAATCGGCCAATCCTGATGCAGGCAGCCCATAGACATCAACGAGAGGGGGTTTGACAGGAGCGCCCTTGGGGTTAATACTACCACAGCACGGCGTGACTCACCCTACTGGTTGACAGGTATATTACATCAATAGCCGAGATTAAGCACCCGGTCTAGATGTTACAACAGAGCTATTTAAAATGACATCTACAGCAGGGCGCGCATATCCACCATACTAAGGATATGCTGCCCGCATGTATAATGGGAGACATATGGTATCCTAAACCCATTAGTAACCTTACACTAAGAGTCAGGTGCACAACTGTGACTAAGTGATTAAAGGTATAAAAACATATATATGTGCGACTGTCTGTGTAATGGTAGCCGGATGGGGAATGTTCCAGGCTAGTCGATATTAATATGTGTATGTGATGGTGGTCCCATCCAGGGCCACCGGTGATACCCGTGATGGTAGTTTGGTAGGTATATTGCACCATCCAAATGTGAAATGTGTCTCAGATTAGAGGTGTGATATAAGAGGTGTGATATAAGAAGTTTTGGTATAAAAAGAAATTTAAGAGTTAGATAGTATATATAGTCTCTAGATATGTGCAAAGGAGAAATGTGGGGTAGAAGTACCCCAGATTAATAGATTAGTTTTAAGTGCAACCTTTAGTGGATCAATGGATCCCAGTAGTTTCAAGATATATTAGTGGATAGTGGATATGGAGCTGGCACTGGATCCTTCCAGGTTTAAGGGTTGGAAAGAAAGCAGTTGAGATCGATGTCTACATTCAGGCCATGTGGTACCAGGGTGCCTAAACGGTATATCCAACTAGTCTCGTTTTGGGATATGGCCGTTACTTTATTACCCCCCCTCCAGTTATCCTTAACCATGTCTATTCCATAGAAAACAAGGCCAGATGGGTCCTTCTGGTGGAACTCTTCGAAGTGGCGAGATAGGTTATGTTTGGGGAATGCTTTGCGGATGTTCTTAATATGTTCACGTATCCTTATACGCAGTGGTCTAGTTGTTCTGCCCACATATTGGAGATGGCAGGGGCACTCAACAATGTATGTAACATGGGTAGTGTTGCAGGTGATGAGGTCTCTGATTTTATACACTTTCTGGTCTGTTTTGGATTTGAACTCAGTCTTCCTGCGTGGCTGCTTTTTACTCACCCTACAGGCTAGGCATCTTTGGCATTTGTAAAGCCCTTTGAGTTCTGGGCAGATTTCTACTTTCTTAGGTGGATTTATAATGTTATGTACCAGATGGTGTCTCAGGGAGGGCGCTCTACGGTATATGAATGAGGGTTTCTTTGGGAGGGCCTTCGAAAGTATAGGGTCTTCTTTTAAGATAGGCCAGTATCTCTTTAGTATAGTTTCGAATTCCTTATATTGGGTGTTAAATCCAGTGATGAAAGACAGATTCCGTTGATTTTTAGTACGCTCAGAATTCTGTGTGAGCAGTTCATTACGATCTCTCTGCTCTACCTCTGCTCTCAATTTGTCAAGATTTCCTTGTGAGTATCCCTTTTCTTTGAATCTTTCCACAATCGTGTGTGCTTGTTTTTGAAAGTCCTCTTGTGAGTCGCAGTTCCTCCTGAGCCTCAGCAACTGGCCCTTGGGGATATTGGCCTTCCACTTTGGGTGATGGCAGCTTGAGACAGGAATGTACTCATTACGGTCGGTTCCTTTGAAGAAGGTTTTAGTTTGTAATGAGGTTCCATTTTTATAGATCTCCAAGTCGAGATATTCTATACTGTCCTTACTGTACTTGCCAGTAAAGGTCAGGTGGAATCTATTACTGTCAAGCCCAGAGAGGAATGCCTGGAGAGATTCTATTGTGCCATCCCAAAGGATGATAAGATCATCAATATACCTCCTATACATTCTAATCTCGGGATATGCTTGACTATAGATGTATTCATCTTCCCAAAGATTCATTAGGAGGTTGGCTACACTCGGGGCATAACGAGCCCCCATCGCAACCCCCTTTGTTTGCACGTAGTAGGTCTTGTCGTACCAAAAGTAATTACATTCCATTGCCATTTTAAGTCCCTCCAAGATGTATTGTATTTGTTCTTGCCTAAGGTCAGTTTTGTCATACAGGGCTGTCCTTACACCCATAAGACCATCCTCCTGCTCAATGCTGGTGTAAAGAGAGTTGACATCTATAGTCACCAGTAGCAGTTGTTCTACCCCCTTAATGGTTTTTAGGTCTTGAATAAGTTTTGTAGACTGTCCCTTAGATATGACTGTCCTTGTTTCACCAAGGGTTGGAGAAAGGTGTCAAGATATTCCCCAAGCCGCGAAAAGATGGAGTTGATACCACTGATGATAGGTCTGCCTGGTGGTTTTGACAATCTCTTGTGGATTTTCGGAGTGTAGTACATCACTGGTGTTTTAGTGGAATTAGATATTAGATATTCAGCTTCCTCCTTGCTCAATATCCCTCTCTGATGCCCATTCTTCACGTATTTCTCTAGCCGTTTTAGATTCCCCTTAAGTTTCTGATACGTATTCTCTACAGCAAGTAAATTGCTCATCTCCGCTTCATAGTCACTTTTGCTGAGGATGACCAGTCCTCCCCCCTTGTCTGCGGGGCGTATAACTACTTCATTATTTTTTCCTATTTCTTTGATAGTTTTCCCACATATTTTTACTCTTGTTGTTTATTTTCCTGTTGAGTTTCCTGAGGTCCCCCTCTACCATCTTCTTAAATGCTATGACACATTGATTTTCAGAGTTGGTGGGGTTAAACGTAGAGTTGTTCTTCAGACTGGTATGGATGAACGGTGATTCTCTTGTGACGTTGTGGTCTGAGTTTGTAATAAAATATTTCTTTAAATTAATTTTTCTAAGGAATTTTTGAAAATCTATATAAACTTCGAATTGATCCAAAGGTTTATCAGGGGCGTATTTAAGGCCTAGATCTAGGATCCTCATTTCCTCCGTTGATAACTCAATGCCACTAAGGTTAAAGATTCCTTTGCCTAATACTGTCTTGGTCTTTTTCTTCTTCCCTCCCTTGCATCCTCTGGCGCGCGTTTTCTCTGTGGATGTGCCTCTGGGGGGCCCTGTGCCCTGACTGGGATGTCTGTTGTTCCGTATTGGATCTTGTTCCTCCGTTTGTTGTTGTCCCCTTTGTCCTGGATATTCGTTTGCTCTTCGGGTATTTCCACGGGTACCCCCTCGGTTGCCACTGATCCCTCTCCATCCAGGATTGCTGTAGGCTGGTCTTACTTGCCATCGACCGGGTGGTCTGTTGCGTGGTCTTCCCCTGTGAAAATCCCGACTATCCCTACCTCTGCGGTTAGGTGACTGCCTTCTATTACCCTGGTGGTAGCTATCCTGATAACCTCTATTAGGAGTGTGGCGTGATGCCGGTTCATACTCATCTGAATAGTCATCAGATAGAGGCGAGTATCTGTTATGAGTGCTAGGGGATCGTCTCGTCGCACTGGGACTATTAACATTGTGATATCTAACTCTTTTTCGTGTCCTCTGTTGTTGCCATCTCTGAGTCTGGGGTTGGCCCATACTTAACATGGGCTGTCTAATATTAGACCAGCGAAAAGCTGGTATAATTTTACGCAGCAAAAAGATGACTAAAGATGCCGTAAGAGATTGCGATTGACGTTCGTAACTTCGTGGATCGTCGGCAAAAGCTCATTTGCATACCCCGACGAGGAAAACGACGGGAACTCCACCCAGCGGCCGCAAATTTATTGCAGCGTAGATCCGAAGGCGTACAAACACATAAGCCAGTCGGATTGAAGCCCGCAGCTGTATTTTCATGGTTTGAGGTTTCAGAGTAGTGAAAAAACGCACGTAATTTGAAAGTACTCCAGTCTAATGCGAGTTAGACAGGAGTAAGGGCTCTGTGAATCTGGCCCAAAGGATATGGTTTATTTTTCCATATTGCTGGATACATGTGCAAGCATCAAAACAGCATAAACAAAACATGAAATAAACCCTTGCCACTTGGGGCGTCTAACTTCACAACACAGGAACCTACCTATGGAGTCTGGCACAGCCAACTGCTGGGCAGACACTGCTGGTCATACAGCAGAAAACAAAAAGTCTCTTTGATATTTATCACACAGAAATATCAACAAGCACCTCACCTCTTCAGAAGTCACTGCTCTCCTTCACTCAAAGGCCTCAGGAAGCAGAAAATCAGTAATCATCGTCTGGATGACTTATAGAGGTCTTAATTACCTCATTCTGAACAGCTGAGATTTTCCAAAGCCCTAAGCCTTTCTGGCTATTTCTGCAGCCAACGCCTAATAGTAATTGGTGTGTTGTCTTAGGCTGGGTTCACACTAGTGCGACAAACGCTCCGACATTGGGAGCTCATGTCGCATGACGTGTGAAAAGCAATGTTTCCTTATGAGACCTGTCTTAACTGGTCCGACACAAGTCAGTCCGAATTTAAATCTACTCCCTGTACTACTTTGATCCGACTTCACTCCATTGAATATCATTGAAGTAGGATCAAAGTCGGATCCTTGTCCTAACTATCCGACTTTAGCATCCGACATTGTGTTATTTCCTGCCCCCTGCTGTAGCCCCTCCCATTGGTGGTGAAGAGAATGTGTCCATGTGTTGCCCGCGTGACCTGTATAATGGCACCTAGGAGAAACACAGGTACCAGATTCAGGCTGCAAAATTAGCTTCTCATTCAGCTAGTAAATGAACGTCCAGTGTTGTATGACACTCATGATGTTCATTACAAAGATCTGTCCAAGGAGAGAGCCTGGCAGGAGATTAGTGAGAAGTACTATGAGGACTGGAATTCATGGACAGACAGTGTGCTTGGTGAAAAATGTAAGTAAGCCTGTGCTGTCCTGGACACCACCCACCCCCCACACCACTGCAAGCCAGTTTCAGCAGTGTGGAGGACAGCCTGTGTGAGGAGTAGAAGTAGAAGTGACATTCAGCCTACCAGAGCTCCATCACAGACATCGGAGCTGTACAGGGATTTCTTCCTCCTCTGCTACTGTGTGTCACCCCCCCCCCTCCTCCCCCCTCTGCACTGTAACCCGAGCTGCTGTGTATGGGTCTCTGGATGTCTTCACTGCACATCATTCACCTACTGTAAGAGAGGGAGGAGGGGGGGAAGCTGTCTGCAGTCTTCCTGCCCAGTGGTCTCTTTCTACTAGATGGGGGGTGAGCAAGGTCCCCTCTCATCACCCATCTGCAGTTCTCCCAGCTGTTTTTTTTCTTCTTCTTTTTTTACTGGAGGGGGATGAAGGCGAGTCTCTATATTCCTGAATGGGGATTTCCCTTATCTCACCATTTATTCCTCCTAGCTGGGGGTCTTATTTAACTGGAGGGAGGTCCTCTCTTATCAACCCCCCTTCAGTCCTCCCAGCTGGGGGTCTTCTTTATTTGGAGTGGGGAGGGAGGAGAATTCCTGGATGAGGGTCCTATTTGATCACCCCCCCTGCATTACTCCTAGCTATGAGTCTTCCTTATCTAGAGGGGGAGCTTCTGTATTCCTGGGTGGAGGATACCTTCTAAACACCCCCCTGCACTCATATTATCCAAGGGTCCCTTTAACTGGAGGGAGGGGGGTTCCTGTATACCTGGATGGGGGACCCATGTCATCACCACCCTGGTTGACTGACCTGGGGGGGATTACACTGGGGGACAGACTGACCTGAGGGGGATTACACTGGGGGACGGGCTGACCTGGGGGATTACACTGGGGGGCGGAATGACCTAAGGGATTACACTGGGGGACGGACTGACCTGGGGCATTACACTGAGGGACAGACTAACTTGAGGGGATGTACTGGTTGACACTACATTTTGGACACCGCATTACAGCTCTTCTTGGGGCACCCAAAGGTGTCCCAATTATTTAACAAACCTATAGGGTATACTGCAAACAATTTTAAATAAAATTGCAGTGCGCCGCTAAAGTGTTCGGGTTTGGCTTAATGAAAAGGTGGCAACCCTAAATGTAAGTGATAATAAAGGAATTGTCACAATTCATATTAAGACTGAATGTCCTCCGTGGTCAGTCACGATTTCTTCTTTCACCGCCGATGGCATGTCTCCGGTTCTTCAGCTAATGTGTTTTGTTTCTCTCTTCCACCGATGTCTCTGGTTGGTTGCTCCCATTATCTTCCATCTCCACCTCCTCTTTCGCCGCTCTCTTGTGTTTTCCTGCTCCGCCACCGGCCGCCATTTTCCAGAGGAGAATCGTTCCTTCCCCGATGCTCGCCTGTGCAGTTCTGGGCTCTCTGTTTTCTGACAGCTCTTAAATAACGATGGGTCATGGCCATGATGTCACCCACAGATCCCGCCCTCTTGTTGCATCAGGGACTCTGCATTCTGGGTTCTTGATGTCAACGGGTTGCGGGGGTCTGAGGGTGATGCCACGGCCACGCCTCCTAGCTGGAAAACAAGTGACAGACCCTGGAGTTACTAGAACGGCAGCAGCGCTGAAAGAGCGGGAAACTTTTTCTTATCCTCTGGATGGCGGGGGGGGGGGGGGGCAGCAGCGGTGGAGAAAGAAACAAGAGGGAGCAGAGCCATAACACAGCGGCAAGCTACTGGAGACATCTTGACAGACTTTGGTGCAACATGGGGGATGTTAATCATAATAAAGGAATTGTCAAAAACTGCATCCTGGTTTTATTTATTTTAAGACTTTGGGGGGCGGATCTGGGGGTCCCCTTTGTTAAAGGGGGCTTCCAGATTCCGATAAGCCCCCTGCCCGCAGACCCCCACAACCAACGGCCAGGGTTGTCGGGAAGAGGCCCTGCCCTCATCAACATGGGGGCAGGGTGCTGTGGGGTGGGGGGGGGGCCGCAGTGCGCCGCCCTGCCCCCTAGCACCTACCTCTCCATGTTGAGGACATGCGGTCTGGCACGGTTAAGGAGGGGAGGCCCGCTCGCTCGTCCCAACCGCCTTTCCTGACCGGCCGGGCTGCTGCTTGGATACGGGTCTAGTATGGATTTTGGGGGGACCCCCACGCTGTTTTTTCAGTGCAGGGGGTTCCCCTTTAAATCCGCACCAGACCCATGGGCCTGGTATGCTCTTGGAGGGGAACCCATGCCGTTTTTTTTTTCTTAAAATTTGGCGTGGAGTTTCCCCTCAAGATTCATATCACACAGTGCCTAAAATTGGCAGGGATCCAAGTCGGATCCCCGCTCATTGAAAGTCGGACTTCAAGTCCAGGGCAAAGTAGGATGAAAGTCCAGGGCAAAGTTCATGAAAGTCGAATGGATGTAGGACCAATGTAGGATAAATGTAGGACCAATGTAGGATCAGTGTAGGACCAATGTAGCAGAGCAAAGTAGGATGAAAGTTGTGTAGTATAGTGTGAACCAAGCCTTAACAAGGCAAGACGGGAGTCTGTGACAACACACACAGATTAACTGACTTCCTGTCACATACCCCCCCCCCCCTCTTGTTTCAACCCTAGGGTTGGGACACAGGTTGTCAGGCACGTCTGCACTCGGGACAAACAATCTGCATTCCCCATTTTAACACCGGGGCGATGCGTTACGACAAAACTAAATTCCTGAAGGGCCAGAAACCACCTATTTATTCTCCTATTGGTCTTCAACTTTCGGCTTAGGTACATAACAGGGTGTTCCTTGCTCTGTAATATACTCATTTTCAGTTGTAAACCATGCAAAACCTTAATTGGTTTTTCAATGGACACAAAGGTTTCCCTCGATAGCTCAATCCCTGAAGAACTCAGCGAGTCATAACCAATACCAAGAGCTGATAACACTGTGCTTTGCAATGGATCATCCATGTGGATGCCTTCTTCGGATGTAAACACACTGGGCCAGATTCAGGTACATCTGCGCATTATTGGACCGGCGTAGCGCACCGCCTTTACGTTAGACTGGCGCAATGTAGCGGCGCAATCACCCTATTCTCGTCGGTTTTAGGCAGAAATTTGCGCCTGCGCAACGTTATTTCAGAGGCGCAAGGCGGAGTAATACAAATTGGGAAGGACGTGGGCGTGTTACATTGAAATGAGCCGTGACCCCATGCAAATGAAGGGCCGGCCGGCTCGCGCATGCGCGCTTGAAGCAGACCATGGTCAGCACCTCTGTGCGCATGCTCACAACTCGGGAACGGCACAATCAGTGAAATTGGAAGTGGACCAGGGCAACTTAGTGAACTACGCAGACAGCATAAATAGACAGAGACAAACGCACTTCCTTTGCAAAAGTACATCCCTTTGTATCCCTCCCTATACAGCAAGGTGCTTTTGTTCTGTTGTTTATTAGCGTTTGTTTGTTTGCTTGTGACGTGTCTTTGAGAGTGATTTTTGTCTTTTATGTGTTTTCTTTGTTGTTATTTTGTTTAAATTATATTTTTGATGGCCATTTTTTATTTTTGCTGGTCAATTTTTTTTTTTTTTTGGTTCTGTTTGTGTATGATTTGGGAAAGTGGGGGTGACATTCCTGCGGGAAAAGGGATGTCACCCTCAATTTTGGTGGAGAAGGGTTCCCCAGGACCAGGGAGAAGTGATCTGTGTGAATGGTGTATGAATGTACAGTGACATAATTGGAGCCTTGGCGTGGCGTTGCTGCTCACAAGTCCTGCATGGTGGACTGGTGCCAATCCAATGTGATGAGGAAGTGGGGTGTGTGTGCTAGGGACCACAGTGGTGTGCATGCATGCATTCTCATTGTGCCATGATTAATTTGTGTGTTTTACGTGCAAAGATGCATAATGTGAGCTGGCATGAGATGGGGTCATGAGATGGGGTCCCAGTGCATATGCAGAGTCACCTTGAAGGGAAAAGACAGGAGGATGTTAGTAGTGCATGTGCCTCTTGTGATGTGTGCATCATGGGGGGGGCAGTCATGCCTGCCACCCATGTGACTCACCAACCAGCCAGCTGTCCCCATACATGTTCTGTTCGCAATCTGTGGGGATAGGGCTCCGATTGTATATGTAGCTGTCATGGGTGTCATGGGTAGTGTCATGTGTTGGGCTGGTGATGTCCTCCTGCAGGGTTGTGGTTAATTCCATGATGGCATGAGGGGTGAATCTGAAGATGCGAGACACCTCAGAATCACTCATGCCATAGATGTCTAGGCGTGTGTGATATATCCTCTCCCGTGAAGAGTGAAGATTGAGGGGCTTGTATCAGCTAAGAATATTGTATTAGAAAATTTAGAAAAAAAAAATCCTGTGCCCTCCTCAGTGCCCTCCTCCTTCTTTGCTCATCTAAAGTCAGTAGTATAGTTATGAGCATGGATGACACTGGCATGTTGGCATACAGTTTGTTGGGCAGCATGTGTGACTGCTCAGCTCCTCACTAACATTGTTGCTTTATCTGACATGTAGACGAATTTTGTAATTTTAGACCAGCTTTTATATGGTCTAATTTTAGACAGGACATTTAGCTGTTGCGCAGAGCGCGTAGCCTGCGCTGCACCAACGTTCTTCTGTGGATCCCCGTAACTCCCTCATTAGCATATTTGAATAGCAAATCAATGGTGTGCCTAGTGCAGTTTTGCGCGGACGGATGCGCCTGTCTAACAAAATTACGCTGGACAAAAAAAAGTAGATTTCTTGCGTATCTCGTTTTGGGGATGCCGAGCAATGAAACGCACGCGCACAATTAGACTTACGCCGTGCATCTCCTGTTACGCCGGCGTAATCGCCCTGTGAATCTGGCCCACTAAGACTGGAATCCTCCAAGGCATGGTGACACTCAAAAAAATCTGTTCTTCTATGAACTGGACTAAAGTCTGACGCAGATGACCTCTGATAAACCGATGTACTAGGCGGTTTTTCTTACCTTTTGTGCTCTAGACGGAAATCATTACTTGTCAATTCTGTATTTCCAAGTTTATTACTTTGTGATAGTTCAGACTCACAAGTATGGTGAAAATCTATTAAACCCAATGTAAGGTTTGCAGAAACTGAATCCTCGTCACTTTCTTGAACCAACTGCTTACTCTGTGCATCACTTGTTCGCACATCCCTATTCTCACCAAGAACTTGACAACTGCTATCGGACACATCATTAACCACTTGCTTACTGGGCACATATACCCCCCTCCTGCCCAGGTGAAATTTCAGCTTCCGGCACTGTGTCATTTTAACTGACAATTGCGCTGTCGTGCGACGAGGCTCCCAAACAAAATTGACGTCCTTTTTTCCCCACAAGTACAGCTTTCTTTTGGTGGTATTTGATCTCCTGTGCGGTTTTTATTTTTTGCGCTATAAACAAAAAAGCGACAATTTTGAAAAAAAATACAATATTTTTTACTTGTTGCTATAATAAATATCCAAATAAAAAAGAATAAAAAAAAACATTTTTTTCTCAGTCTAGGCCGATACGTAGCCGATACGTATTCTTCTACATATTTTTGGTTAAAAAAAATCAAAAAAAAATCGCAATAAGCGACTGGTTTGCGCAAAAGTTATAGTGCTTACAAAATAGGGAACAGAATTATTATTTTGTATTATTATTTTTTTTACTAGAAATGGCGGCGATCTGCGATTTTTATTGGGACTGCGATGTTATGGTGGACACATCGGACACTTTTGACACATTTTTGGCGCCATTCACATTTATACTGTGATCAGTGCTATAAATATGCACTAATTACTATATAAATGTGACTGGCATTGAAGGGGTTAACACTAGGGGGTGAGGAAGGGGTTAAATGTATTCCCTACATAGTGTTCTAACTGTGGGGGGAGAGGGGGTGACCGATCTGTGTCCCTATGTACAAGGAACACAGATCGGTCTCCTCTCCAGAGACAGGACGCTCTATATGAGATCATCTCTCATTCGCCGCACAGATCGCATCGCAAACGACCACTCTGATTGGCTGTTCGCGGCGATCTGTGATTGGCTGTGTCCAAAGGACACGGCCAACACAGAGCTTTCCCGCTGCACGCTCTGGAGCACGTGCTGGGAACGCCCAAAGGGGCACCTGTCAAAAGACGGCGGGTTGGATATTCAGACCCGCGCTGTAGCCGTCATTCGGCTATAGCGCGGGTCTGAAGTGGTTAACTAAGCTAGACAACATTTCTTGTCTAGCAGCTATAATCACTTTTGAAATTATGTTTATGGCAAGTTGTTCAACTATCTTTGCCTCATAGTCTCCCAAAAATGTTTTAGTATTTGTTTCTTTGAAACCATCAACTATTGGACACAAATGCTCATATTCTTCATTCCTTTCAAGACTTTTGGAAAAAGCATCCATTAAATTAGTACAATTAGCCTCTCTGACCACTTCAGTGATGGAGGTTTCACAACTTTCAGAGGGCTCATCTGCCATTACAGATTCTACACTTTGAAAAATATATTTTGCTTCCAGAGGAATCTTGGTAGTCAAGTCCAAAGTATTATCCTGCGTTACTTGCTCTGACAGAACACTTTCTAAAGACTGGGTTTCACAGAATGTGACATTACCTTTATATTCAAATCCAATTTCATCATGTATGGACTGGCAGCACTGTACTACATGGCTTCCTGCATCATCTAACTGTGTTTCAGCCACAGAGGGCGGTCTATCCAAGTCTTGGACAGAAACTGCACTGTTTATATCAGACTTTGCAATATCCTCACTGTGGGAGCGTGGTTTTCCAGATTCAAGATCACAGATGTCATCACTCTGCCGATTTAAGGTATCACAGGCGATTTCCTGAATTCTATTCTGATCATGACATGCTGGTACTATTATTTCTGAAGATTCAAAATTATGTTTTTCTACTTCGGTGGACACTAAACCCCTCTCTACAGATCCTGCCTGTGGTAGGGGTGACATTGTATTTACTGCTTTCATTTCATCAACATAAAAATTGACACACTGCTCTTCAACAGGCAAATAATTCACAGAGGCAAAAATAGCTCCAGTCTGGGTGCATATTTCTTGCAATTCAGATTCCTCAATGACCCTGCTCTGCTGATCATCAATTATGGGGAAGTCATGAATATCACTTGCCTTACTACATTCACAAGGCTCAGTGGATATTGGACACACTCTTTCTACATCATTTAATGCAGTGTCAGAATTAAGTTTTTCATCTTTATTTCCATCAAGCAACTGACTGAAAACTGAAGATGTGCAAACCCCTACTTCCTGCACTTCAGCCACTTAATTTGCCCTGAAGCGGTCAGGGATTTCACTTTCAACAACTTCCCGATTAGACAAGGCGCATATGCCATCTTCTTCCAATACAGTCTCTTCGTTGTAATCCTCATCACTCCGAAGTAAGTTTTCCATGCAAGAATCGCTGAGCGTCTCCTCATCACTTAGTCTTGTATCTGGTCGGTGTCCATGATCGCTGCTTTTACCGGAACATGGGCCTTAGAAATCTCTATGAGCTCCTTAGAAATCTATATGTTCTCTTCACTACCAGACAGCTCTGAATTTGCTTTCTTTTTCTTCTTCTTTTTCTTTAACTTCAGACTCAAGAAATCTTTGAATTTTTCTTTAACACTTTCAGACAGCTTGTCTGGCTTGCGATGAGACTTCTGGATTAAGGTCTCCTTGCTTTTGTCTTTTAGGGATGGTCGGTGGGAATTTGAACGGTTTGTGGCTGGGCTTGAATGACGCCTCTTTTCACACAATCTATTCCTGCCGTCATGGGGTGAGCTTCTTAGGCCTCGTACACACGAGCAGACAGATTTGTACAAATCTTCCTGCTGGGATTTTGGTTTGCTCGCGTGTACACACGAGCAAACCAAAATCCCCGCCAGCAGACGGCGCGCTGACGTGTCGGTGAAGTGGCGGTGACGTTGACGCCGCCACGTCACCGCACCAGGAAGTAAAACACTTCCGCGCATGCGCCGAATCCATTCGGCGGCGGTGCGGGACGACATGTCTGCTGGTAAGTGTACTAACCAGCAGACATGTCGGGCGGACGGATTCCCACCCGATAGATTTCAAAGCATGCTTTGAAATCTGTCGGGTGGCCAAATCCGTCGGCTCGGCCGTACACACAATCGAATCTGTCTGCTGAAACAGTCCAGCGGACAGATTTGATCGTGTGTACGAGGCCTTAGGGAAATCTGAAGTGGAGTATGCAGAGAACCGGATGTGGTGCGTCTTCTCTTTGAGCTTTGCTGAATGGCCTTTTCGTGATCTAAAGAGCCTCTTGTCAACGTCATGGAAATACTTCATATGGTAATGCAGCAATTTGGCTTTGTGAAAAGATTTGGAGCAATCCAAAATATTGCCTTTAAACTTGTTGGGTTCCAGTCCCAAGGTAACAGCTTTGGTAGCTGGATCATCAAGTTCCTTCAAAGTATTTGTTAAAGGTTCTCTACTGTATTTAGCAGAACTGTCAGACCGTCGATTCAGCTTCATAGGAGCTGCTACTGCGGGGACAGCATCTTCTTGTACAGGAGGGTCTTTCTCTTCTGGTTAGGTCTAGTCTGGTTTGACCTCTGGAACGCCATTCAGAACATTGGTTTCAACAGGCTCTACAGACTCTTCTACTACTAATGGTGGCTCCTTCACTTCGGGAGTTTCAGGCTCTGCCAGGGCACACTCCTCTGGCTTCACTTCTTGTTCATCTGGTAAAGTACTACACTCCGGTGATGATTCCGTTTTAACAACAGACGTGGTAACCTTCATAGCATTATGGTCCTCTGGACTCTAAATCGGAGAGGGCTTGCTATCCTTTTCCTCCTCAGCTTCTTCAGACAATAGAGGGGCCACTAGTCCAGCCCATTGTTCTTTAGGCCAACTCTTTTTCCGCTGTTCTCTCAAATTGTTTCACAATGGCCTCCATTCGCTGCTGGTGTCTCTGTTCCCAACCTGCCATGCTCTCTTGGTGAGCCTGTTGTTGAGCTGCAATGCTCCGCTGCAAACTTGCATTGGTCTGCTGTTGATTTGCTATAGCCAGCTGTTTCAGAATCTCCTCCATTTTTGGGTTTACTTTAACTGCCCGCGGCACTCCACCATGTGTGAGGGATTAGCTCGGTAGCGGGTGTGTGTGACCCCCTGGATGGGTTCACTACACGCTGAACTGTACAGAAAGGCAGTTGAGGATGGTTGAAAACAAAAGGATATGGTTTATTTTTCCATATTGCTGGATACACGTGCAAGCATCAAAACAGCATAAACAAAACAAAACATAAAATAAACCCTTGCCACTTGGGGCGTCTAACTTCACAACACAGGAACCTACCTATGGAGTCTGGTACAGCCTACTGCTGGGCAGACACTGCCGGTCATACAGCAGAAAACAAAAAGTCTCTTTGATATTTATCACACAGAAATATCAACAAGCACTTCGGGTAGGATAGGGAATGACATCCATCACTTTCCCTTTAGTAAAAGCATCACACAGTGTACACAAAAACACTGACTAAGCACACATTTAACCCTTTGATTGCCCTAGCTGTTAAACCAGTGGTGGTGCGTCCATAAAGGGGTGCAGGAGCGCCTCCCCTCCTCTCCTGCTCACCCCCCTCTACTGCTCTCTCACATAGATAGAGAGTAATGCATTGCATGAATCTATGGTCACTGATACTGCCCCCTATTCATGTGCCCGACCCCTTGTCGGGCACCGGGCATATGAATTACAGCGGCAGTGGTGTTTTGGCTTCCTGATTAGAGCCGTGAGCTCTAATAAGCTTCCAAAAGGGCAAACAGCGGGCGCACTGCTGTGCATTTGCTGATTACTCAGCGTTGTGTTAGGGAACCAAATACATTGCTTCCCTAACAATGACCCGCCTCTCAGCCAATCAGGTGCACCGGGTCTGGTTACCCTGTCACCTGATTGGTGTGGAGAAGTGCCCGGTCCCGCAGGAGACATCAAGGACTCCGCTCATCGCCATCACCCGCTGCCCCACCAAGACAGGGTAAGTACCGGGCAGACAGCGAGCAGGCGGGGGTCACAATGGCAGCATTTAATGGGCACACTGGCAGCATTTGATGGGCACCCTGGAAGCATTTAATGGGCACACTGGCAGCATTTGATGGGCACCCTGGAAGCATTTAATGGGCACCCTGGCAGCATTTGATGTGCACACTGGCATTTGGCACAGTGAAAGCATATGATGGGCACACTGGCAGCATTTGGCACAGTGGCAGCATATGATGGGCACACAGGCAGCATTTGATGGGCACCCTGGCAGCGTTTGATAGGCACATGGCACACTAGCAGCTTTTGGCACAGTGGCAGAATATGATGGGCACACTGGCATTTGATGGGCACCCTGGAAGCATTTAATGAGCATACTGGCAGCATTTGGCACAGTGGCAGCATATGATGGGCACACTGGCAGCATATGGCACAGTGGAAGCATATGATGGGTACACTGGCAGCATATGGCACAGTGGCAGCATATGATGGGTACACTGGCAGCATTTGATGGGCACAGTGGATGCGTTTGATGGGCACAGTGGTGGCATTTGATGGGCACAGTGGCTGCATTTGATGGGCACAGTGGCTGCATTTGATGGGCACAGTGGCTGCATTTTCTTAAGTCAGTGTAGTGTATACTGGCCACAGTGTGCACGTAAAGCTCACTGCAGACTATTGCTTTTCTATTTCTGAAAATACAGGCAGTTGATTGAGCTAACCTGCATTATATTAAGTCAGTGTACTGTATACTGGCCACAGTGTGCAGCTAAAGCTGACTGCAGACAATTCCTTGTGTACCTACCTATTCCAATACATAAAATAATGTATGTCTGGAAGGCCAACAAGGAGAGGCAGACACACAGGCCAATAAAAGAGGGCAAGCAGGCTCTGTGTCTAGAGGGAACAGTGCTGGTCGTGGACACGGTGCATCCTCATCAGCACATGGCCGTGGGGGGCATGCTTACCCTTTTTTTCGGCAGCTGGCCGTGTTGAGCTGCAACATGCTGAAGAGTTGGTAGAGTGGATGACCAAGCCATCCTCGTCCTCCTTATCCACTCTTACCCAGCCTCAAGGTATTCTGTCTGCCAAAGCAGCCTCTTCCCTTGGCTCAATGGCATCCGTCACTCCTTCCCTAGACCCCCCATGTCCTCCTGAGGAGTCCCCCAAATTTTTTTTTGCTTAGTGGTGAGGATGGCATTTGCTGCAACTGGGTCCAGGTCGCAGCCCCCGGAGTCCCCTAGGTCACGCTCCGTAGGGAGAGAGTGGAAGCAGCCACTCAGGACACAAGGAATAGTAAAGGGTAAGCCAAGGTTGGGGCAACAAGACGAGGATAACCAAGGAACAGGCCAAGGGTCAGGGTCATAGGCAAACAGGAGTAGTCGGAGACAAGTCAAAGTCGGTACACAGATAACGTAGCAAACGGCAAGCAGGAACACAATACTAACAAACAATATTGATCAGCAAAGCAGACCCGCAGTGCAGTGGTTAATATAGAGTTCCTGGGATGGCCTGGGGTGGAGCCATACAGGGAGGAGAGATGATAAAGGCAGCCAGATAAGAGAGCCTGGCCTCTAATGAACACATCGAGAGAAAGGTAAGCTGCCAGACATACTACATATCCATGACACCCTGTTTAACAGGGGTGTGTAATTACAATTTTTGATGCAATACTTTGCAGCAGGGATCATTCCTGTGCTCCAACTAGAGTTTCTGTGAGGGGTTGCAGTGTTGTGGCACCAGCACCAGTGCCTAAGGCCCAATTTATCAGCCCTTGTTTATCAGGGGCATGTAATTACAATTCTTGATCTAATATTTCACAGCAGGGTTCGTTCCTGCGCCAACCAAGAGTAACTGTGAGGGCTTACAGTGTTGTGGCAACACCAACACCTAAGGCCCACATTTCTGCAGAGTATATAGGGCAGGCCCCTACTTTCAAACATCAAACTTACAAACAACTCCTACTTGCAAACAGAAGGAGACAACGGGAAGTGAGAGGAAATCTACCCCTAGGAAGGGAAATTCTCTCCTGTAAGGCCTCGTACACACGAGGGGATATGTCCGCTGAAAACGGTCCGATGGACCGTTTCAGCAGACATCTCCGCTCGTGTGTATGGGCTAGCGGACAGATTTCTCCACCTGACAGATTTCAAAGCATGCTTTGAAATCTATCCGGTGGGAATCTGTCCACCCGACATGTTTGCTGGTTAGTACACTTACCAGCAAGACATGTCGTCCCCCACCGCCGCCGCGCCGCCGCCGAATGGATTCGGCGCATGCGCGGAAGTGTTTAACTTCCTGGTGCGGTGACGTGGCGGTGACGTGGCGGCGTCAACGTCACCGCCACGTCACCGCCACGTCACCCCGGCGGCGGGGAATTTGATTCGATGGTGTGTACACGCCATCGGATCAAACTTCCGATCGGACATATCCGATGGAAATGGTCCGCGGACCGTTTTCATCGGATATGTCCGATAGTGTGTACGAGGCCTTAGAGATAATGTGAAAAACGTGTCTCCTCTCCACTTATGCTTTATCACCAATCCTTGTATCACTAAAAAACCCTCATTTTCAAAAAACAATTGTCATTGAGACAGAAAGTGAGGTGCACAGACAGCAAAACAAATGTTACAGGGGTGATAACCCTTCCCTATGTTTTCCAAAAAAGCTTAAAAATCGATTTTTTGGCTGAAGCTACACTTAAAAATGTACCAGTTCAAAATTACAAACAGATTCTACCTAAGAACAAACCTACAGTCCCTGTCTTGTTTGCCCTGCCTGTATACTGCTGGTCAGAGAATATAGGGCCTGGGGGCCAAACACCTTTGTTTTTTTTATATTTGGGTGCCGTTTTTCTTAATCATATTCATCCATATTGCCGGGACCAGCCATTACATTAAAGCCACAAGCAGTTTTAAATGACTTTTATTTCTTTAGAATTGTAATTTTGTGCAAGGACTGTTCTAAACACGGGAAATACGCGCTACTTCACAGGCATACTATAGACACCCCCCAGGTACGATATTTAAGGGAATATTTCACTTTTCTTTTTCACTTTAAGCATCATTAACCGCTTAAGGACCGCCGCACGACTATTTACGCCGGTAAAATGGGATGGCTGGGGATATGGTAGTACAGGTATGTCCCCCTTTAGATGCCCAGTCGGCGGCACGCTCGCAACCCGGTCCTGTCCTCCTTGACCGCGCCCGCGGAACTAGCAGACCCAATTGCCGCTGGTGTCCCACGATCAGGTCACAGAGTCCTCTCTGTAAACAAACCTCTCCCCGTGCTTCATAGTGTGTATGTCACTGATCATCTGCTCCCTGTGTTAAGGAACGACGATCAGTGACGTCACATGCACAGCCACGCTCCCCCACAGTAAGAACACTCCCTTAGGGCACACTTAACCCCCACAGCGCCCCCTCCTGGTTTACCCCTTCACTGCCAGTGTAATTTTCACAGTAACCAGTGCATTTTTATAGCACTTTTCGCTGTGAAAATGACAATGGTCATAAAATGTGTCAAAAGTGTCCAAAGTGTCCGCCATAATGTTGCAGTCACAAAAAAAATCACTGATTGCTGCCATTAGTAGTAAAAAAATAAATATTAATAAAAATGCCATAAAACTATCCCTATTTTGTAAACGCTATAACTTTTGTGCAAACCAATCAATAAATGCTTATTGTGATTTTTTTTTTACCAAAAATATGTAGGAGAATACGTATCGGCCTAAACTGAGGAAAAAATATTTTTTTCATATATTTTTTGGGGATATTTATTATAGCAAAAAGTAAAAAATATTTTTTTTTTTTAAATTGTCGCTCTATTTTTGTTTATAGCGCAAAAAATAAATGCCACCAAAAGAAAGCTCTATTTGTGGGGAAAAAAGGACATCAATTTTGTTTGGAAGCCACGTCGCACGACCGCACAATTGTCAGTTAAAGCAACGCAATGCCGAATCGCAAAAAGGGGCCTGGTCCTTTACCTTCGTAATGGGCCGGGGCTTAAAGGATCACTAAAGGAAATATTTTTTTGCTAAAATGACTGTTTATAGAGACATAATACATAATACCGATTCCTTTTTAAAATGATTAAAAACAGATAAAAATCAATCATATAATGTGCCTGCAGTTTAGTTTCGTTTTAAAAAATGGTTTCATGTTTCTGTGAAGTAAAGAGACACACAGAACAAAAACAAACAAATACAGGGCAATGTTTGTTTTTAAAATGAATCTGATGGTTCAGAGGAGTTTTAGACACATAGTAATCACACCTCTTTGATCATGGACCACAGTGAAAAGCTAGCATGAGTTTTTTTCATAAGGAGCCAGACAAGCAGGAAGTGTGGAGATCAGAGAAGTATTACAGCTACTTCAAAGCAAAAATGAACAATGAGGACATTAAACCAGGACTGCAGTAAGGTGAAGGAAGCCATTTTGCTTATTTTTTTTTCCTTTAGTGATCCTTTAAGTGGTTAAAATCACTGCTCCCGAAAAAAACTGCCATTTTTAAAACTGTTTTGCATTGATACATGTACCCTGGGGCAGGATCTGGGTCCCCAAACCCTTTTTAGGACAATAACTTGCATATCAGCCTTTAAAATTCGCACTTTTGATTTCTCACATTCGAGTCCCATAGACGAGGTTCGAAAGTTTGCGCAAACTTTCAGTCCATTTGCATGTTCTGGTGTGAACCGAAACAGAGGATGTTCGGCTCATCCCTAGTCTGTAGGCAGGTAGTGACCTCTGCTGCTCCAGCGGGAAGTTAGGGGTTAACTGTACTCCTGTTTTTTGAGTGGGTTTTTCTTGGTTCTGACCCTCCGATCCTGTGTGCTATAAAACTAATAAGGCCTAAATCCTAGCAGTGGAAGGGAGAGAGACAGATGGGAGACTTGCATTCACACAATCTGTATGGGAAGAAAATGCAATTTAAGTAACCAGCAAATATAATCTGCCGTCGGGTCACTATACACATTGGGGTATCAAAGTTACATAGTAAATCTGGTTAAAAAAAGACACATGTCCATTTAGTGCAACCAACAGAGAAAAAAACAGACAAGAGTTAATACAGTATAAAGATACAGTGGTTATCAAGGGTAACAAAGGTTTCTCTAGCAGTCATTAAGTGTGTACACGTGGCAGATGAAGGAGATGTTGTTGACACTCCTTCAGCCGCAATCCCAGTGCAGATGCAGTGCAGATCTCAGATAAGCAACAGGAGGAGATCTGCACTGCCATAGCCCTAACCCTGTACACAGGTATGAAGTTACAGTTGTGCTTTTAAGTTTACATACCCTGGCAGAATTGATGATTTCTTGGCCTTTTTTTAGAAAATATGAATGATAACACTTAAACATTTTTTTCACTCATGGTTGGTGTTTGGCTGAAGTCATGTATTATCAATTAACTGTGTTTACTCTTTTTTATCATAATGGCAACAGAAACTACCCAAATTACCCTAAAAGTTTATATACCCTGATGATTTTGGCCTGATAACATGCACACAAGTTGACACAAAGGGGTTTGAATGGCTATTAAAGGTAACCACCCTCACCTGTGATCTGTTTGCTTGTAATTAGTTTGTGTGTATAAACGGCCAATGTGTTTCTAGACTCCTGAAAGACCATTGCATCTTTCATCCAGTGCTGCACTGACGTTTCTGGATTCTGAGTCATGGGGAAAGCAAAAGAATTGTCAAAAGATCTGTGGGAAAAGGTAGTTGAACTATATACAACAGGAAAGAGATATAAAAAGATATCCAAGGAATTGAGAATGCAGTGTTCAAACTCTAATCAAGAAGTGGAAAATGATGGGGGTCTGTTAAAACCAAACCACGGTCAGGTAGACCAACTAATATTTCAGCCACAACTGCCAGGAAAATAGTTTGGGATGCAAAGAAAAATCCACAAATTACTTCAGGTGAAATACAGGACTCTGAAAACATGTGGTGTGGCTGTTTCAAGATGCATGGTCGAGTCGCCAGACGAAAGCAATTACTATGCAAATGCCACAAAGTATCCTGCTTATAATACGCCAAACAGCACAGAGACAAGCCTCAAATCTTTTGGCACAAAGTCATTTGGAGTGATGAGACCAAAATTTAGCTTTTTGGCCACAACCATAAACGCTACATTTGGAGAGGAGTCAACAAAGGTCCATGATGAAAGGTATGTTATGTTTTAGGAATGTGTGTGCTACAAAGGCACAGGAAATTTGGTCACAATTGTTGGCAAGACGAATGCAGTATGTTATAAAAAAAAAAAAAACTGGAGGAACATTTGCATTCATTAGCCAGGATACTGCGCATGGGACGTACGTGGACATTCCAACAGGACAATGATCCAAAACACAAGGCCAAGTTGACCTGTCATTGGCTACAGCAGAATAAAGTGATGTTCTCATGACCTCTGGGTAGATCTCAAACGTGCAGTTCAGAACTGGAGGCTTTTTGCCACGAGGAATGGGCAGCTTTACCATATGAGAAGATAAAGAGCCTCATCCACAAACACCACAAAAGACTTCAAGCTGTCATTGATGTTAAAGGGGGCAAAACACAGTATTAGGAACTGGGTTATGTACACTTTTGATCAGGGACATTTGGGTAGTTTCTATTACCATTATGATTTAAAACTACTCCACAGTTGATTGACAATAAATAGCTTCAGCCAAACACAAACCATGAGTGAAAGAAAAGTTTGTTTTATTCATATTCTCTAGAAAATGGCCATGAAATCATAAATTCTGCCAGGGTATGTAAACTTTCAAGCACAACTGTATGTGAAGTGAAGTGCATGCATGGAGTCTGTGCTAGGTGCACGGCGGTACCCCATACCATTACTGGGAGTGAGGTAGCGGTTATATGCTGGACAGGTGGAGAGAGCATTGACTCTGTGTGTACCAAATGTACAAATGACCGTGGCAGTGTATATGACATTAAGGGAGTTTACTAGAGTCCATTTATGTTTACTGGGTCATGAGCATAGTTCAAGTAAATGCACCCCTGTACAAAGTGCCTAGCGTAGCCCAGAAGAACCCCCCCAGGTAGGCAAAATGAACAATTGTATATATAGTGACTTATACTCAATGGGCCAGATTCAGGTAGATGGGCGAATCTTTAATTTGGAGTAACTCTTCTCATTTACGTTACTCCGCCAAAACTTTAGGAGCAAGTACTGTATTCACAAAGCACTTGCTTCTAAAGTTGCGGCGGCGTAGCGAAAATGGGCCGGCGGAATTCAAATTGGGCGGGTAGGGGGCGTGTATTATTATAACTAGGCACGATCCCGCGGCGAACGTACTGCGCATGCGTCGACTGTCAGTGCGCATGCTCCAAATTCTGTCAGTGAACGTCAATGACGTCAATCCCCATTCACGGACGTTTAACGCAAACTATTTGAATTTTTTTTTTTTCGACGCGATGACGACGGCCATACTTAACATAGGATACTCCACTAGGGGGCTGCTTTATCTTTACGCCGCGTATCTCTTACGGAAACGTCGGAAAGTCACTGCGTCGGGCCCGAATACGATCCTGAATTGCCGATTCTCACTGATTAACATATTCTCGGCGTTAATCAGCTGGAACGCCCCCAGCGCCATTTTTAAAATTGCAGTTCCGTAACGACGGCGAAATACAATTACGCCGGTCGTATAGGAACTCCAACCCGGCGTTTCTTGTTTTCTGCTTACTAAAAACAGAAACGCCGGCTCAAAGTGAGAGTTAGGCTGGAGTATCACTGATACTCCAGAGTAACTCTACCTGAATCTGGCCCAATATATAACACAAAAAAACGCTCATAGGTGGAAATATAAAGCAAAAAAATCCTCTCTCTCTCTTCCTGTGCCCCCTCTCTTTCTCCCCATATTTCCCCTCTCTCTCTCCCTGTGCCCCCTCTCTCTCCATCTCCCCCTGAAATAAAGTTAAATGTATAAGGTCCAAAAATTGGTAACAATCAATTGGGTCATATACCTGCATCAAAGAATTGTGACAAAATTTGATAGGAGATCCATCACCGATAGCACCAGTCACTTACCAGAAAGACTGAACTCAAGTAGGTGTATAACTAATGAGTCAATCTGGCTTTATGATGTAATGTAGCCAGTATGATTCAGGTTGCACTCAATGAACACAGCCTCCAGAGGGGTGTTTAGGATGGTGGAGATCAATGGATGTAATCAGAGCTGGCACTCAGCCCAACCATTCAGGAAGAACCACAAAGGAAGAATAAGGAAGGCACATAGTGTAATTCCGTAAAAATGATATGAATATTTAATAGGTAAACAGAGGAAATACACTCACATTTTTCATAGTAGAAAAGCGCTTGTAAGAAAGGACAGTAACCGTGGAATCAGCGTGACTATCCAACTCGTTTCGCCTCATAGGGCATCAACTGGGGTGCTGTACCACTGTAGTTACTGTCTATTTATGAATAAGAGGTGTCCCCTTAATGAACATCGGCTCCGTCTGGCATACTGTGCAATTCTGAACACACCTCCGGTTTCTGTCAAGATGGCCACGCTGTGTGCCTCTCAAGCCTCGTTTTGGCAAAACCAGAAGCGGAAACAGAAGAAGCAGGCTTTAATAACCATTAAAATGGCACCGCCGCTAGTGAGACACAAAATGTAAAGAATGACTCAAACATAGCGTTTTTAACAGCAAGGGGCTGTATTGCACAGCATCCATATAAATAAGTCCCTAACCTAATTTAAATAGGTAGATAGTAGAAACACCATAAGGTCACATCGAACGGCCGTTGATAAACAATAAAATGACGCCATCATTGCATGAAACACAAATCTCTAAAAGCAGAACCTGGAAGTACCGCCACCTAGTGTAAAACCATTTACAAATGCACCGATTGCACCTAGATAGCATCAGAATAGTGACAACTTCAACCTGATTGATAAAAGCATTGATGTCCCACTCTATGTTCAGTCCTAAGGGAAAATAAGACTGTAACTGGTATATCCAATACGTTTCTAAACGTGAAACGCCTTGGGTCATAGTACCTCCTCTCCGCGGAGGGGTATATTTGTCAATAATGAGGAATTGTGAACCTGTGGGATCTGCCCCGTGATGTTCCCTATAATGCCTTGGCACATTGTGCTTAATATCGGCACCTTTGATCCTGGCGATATGTTTACCTACCAGAACGGAAAATGCACAGAATGTGCGACCCACATATTGTTTACCGCAGGGGCAGGTGATCATATGCACAACATTTTAGTGGGCAAGTGAAAAATATTTTAATAAGATGAACACTGTTGGTAACATTGGATTTAAATTCTAGACTCTTACGTCTCCCACATGAATTGTTTTGACATACTACACATTTCTTGCACAGAAAGTAGCCTACCAGATTGTGAAAAAATGAAGGGTGTGTAGGGGGATTAATAATGTTAGGAGCAATTTTGTTTTGTAAAGAGGGAACTTTTGGTTGTTCAAGAAGTACAGTTCCCAAGATATGATTGTTCCTAAATATATCCCAAAGGCGGCTAATAATAGATTTAATCTCTCTGTGTTGAGTTGAGAAGGCAGTGAGCATGGAACATTCGAAAGTCATCTGGCACATGAATAGGATTCTTTATCAGTAAGGAACTCCCCTCTACCGTTGCCACCCTGTATAGTTCTGAAGTCACTGACATGGGATCATACCCCTTCTCAAGGAATCTCTCTTTAAGGCCTCGTATACATGATCAAATCTGTCTGCTGGAAACGGTCGGCCCGACCATCCCAGCAAACAGATTCAACCGTGTGTACGGGCAAGCCGACGGATTTAGCCACCCGACAGATTTCAAAGCATGCTTTGAAATCTGTCGGCTGGGAACCCGTCCGCCTGACATGCCTGCTGGTTAGTATGCTAACCAGCAGACATGTCTTCTCGCACACGCGCCAAATGATTTTGATGCATGCGCGGAAGTGTTTTACTTCCTGGTGCGGTGACGTGGCGGCGTCAACGTCACTGCCATGTCACCGACACGTCAGCTGGCGGGGATTTTAGTTTGCTCGTGTGTACACGCGAGCAAACCAAAATGCCAGCAGACAGATTTGTTCAAATCGGTCAGACAGACCGTTTTGAACAAATCAATTGCCTCGTGTGTACGAGGCCTAAGAGTGGACACTTGAGCAAAATAGGTGTCAACATCAGTACAGTTCCTACGTAGTCTTAGAAACTGACTATATGGAACCGATTGTAACCAGGACCGATGGTGACAGCTATCTGTAGGTATGAAGCTGTTACAATCAGTGTCCTTAAAATACGTCTAAAACTTAAATTGGCGTGAACTAATCTCTATTTCAAGATCTAAAAGTACGATTTTTAATAACAGCTTACCTGTAAAATCCTTTTCTTTGAGTACAACACGAGACACAGAGCCTTAGTCATTACATAGTGGGTTGTATGGTCACCAGAGGTGATTGGACACTGCCAAAACCAATGAGAACAAGTTCCCCTCCATATAACCCCTCCCATACAGGAAGTACCTTAGTTTTTGTAGCAAAGCAGTAAGGATCCCATAGAAGGGGGGACCTCTGTGTCCCGTGGTGTACTCAAAGAAAAGGATTTTACAGGTAAGCCGTTATTAAAAATCCTACTTTCTTTATCATACACCACGGGACACAGAGCCTTAGTCATTACATAGTAGGACGTCCCAGAGAAATGCTTAATATGAAGGGTGGGAGACACAGATCAAGCAGGCCGCCAACGGACAAGAATCCCTAGACCGCTGCCTGCAGCACACTATGCTCGAAGGCAGAATTCTTATGTCCTCTTACATCTATTTGATACAATTTGGAAAATGTATGGACTGAAGACCAAGTAGCAGCTTTACTGCACTGCACTGCACTTATTGCCCTGGTTGAGTGTGCCTTAACAGGAAAAGGAGGAACCTCATTTCTTAAATCATAAGCTTGAATAATTATCTGTTGAATCCACCTAGCAATTTTGGATTTTGATGCCCGCTGACCCATCTCGAGACCATCTGGCACAATAAACAAAACATCTGTTTTACGTATCTGAGCCATAGCCTGCAGATAGACTTTTACTGCTCTCACTACATCTAGAGAGAGTGCAATAACTTTTCCTCCACTGTTCACGGCTCAGAAAAAAAGGAAGGCAAAACAATGTCTTGATTTAAATGAAACGCCGATACCACCTTTGGAAAAAAGGTAGGGTGAGGGCGTAGAACAATTTTGTCTTTGTGACAAATTAGATTAGGCTCTTTACAAGAAAGAGCTGCTAACTCCGATACCCTTCTACCAAAAGAGATAGCAACCAGAAAGGCTAATTTCCTGCTTAAAAAGAATCAAAGGAATATGGCGAATAGGTTTAAAAGGTTGCTTTTACAGAATTGATAATACTAAGTTCAAATCCCAGGGACAGAAGGGTGATTTGACTGGTGGATTTATCCGCAGTACTCCCTGAATGAATGCCCAGACTAGGGAATGAGATGCCAACGGTCAAATAGTCAACATTGATTTTTTTTTTAAATGTAAGCTACTGTGACACCAGATATGAGTGGTGGCACTGGGCAAGTGGGCAGGCAACTGACTGCTATTCTATTAGTCAAAATTGTTGTTTTTTTTAAATGTAAGCTACTGTGACACCAGATATGAGTGGTGGCACTGGGCAAATGGGCACAGTATACGCTGTGAGCCTGACACACACGCTGGCAGGCAACTGACTGCTATTCTATTACAGTCAAAATTATTTTAATTTTTTTAAATGTAAGCTACTGTGACACCAGATATGAGTGGTGGCACTGGGCAAGTGGGCACAGTATACGCTGTGAGCCTGACACACGCTGGCAGGCAACTGACTGCTATTCTATTAGTCAACATTTTTTTTTTTTAAATATAAGCTACTGTGACACCAGATATGAGTGGTGGCACTGGGCAAGTGGGCACACTATACGCTGTGAGCCTGACACACATGCTGGCAGGCAACTGACTGCTATTCTATTACAGTCAAAAAACATTTTTTTTTTAAATGTAAGCTACTGTGACACCAGATATGAGTGGTGGCACTGGGCATGTGGGCACAGTATACGCTGTGAGCCTGACACACACGCTGGCAGGCAACTGACTGCTATTCTATTACAGTCACAAAAAAAGTTGTATGTAATCTACTGTGACACCAGATATGAGTGGTGGCACTGGGCAAGTGGGCACAGTATACGCTGTGACCCTGACACTCACACTGGCAGGCAACTGCAATTAGATTACATAGAAAAAAAAAAAGCAGACTGATGTACTAGCCCTACAAAGGGCTTTTTGGGGTGCTGTTCTTACAGCAGAGATCAGATGAGTCTTTCAGGACTGGAGTGGACACTGAATACACTGGCCTAGCTATCGATTTTCCTATTAAATCAGCAGCAGCTACACTGTGCCTCCTCTCACTAAGACTGCAGCTTCCGAATGAATTTAAAATGGATGCTGTCCAGGAGGTGGGAGGGTCTGGGAGGGAGGGTATGCTACTGATTGGCTGGAATGTGTCTGCTGACTGTGAGGTACAGGGTCAAAGTTTGCTCAATGATGACAAATAGGGGGCGGACCGAACATCGCATATGTTTGCCAGCCGCGGCGAATGTGAACAAGCTATGTTCGCCGGGAACTATTCGCCGGTGAATAGTTCGGGACATCTCTAAGGAAGGGTGGAACACTGGACCCTGTGACAGCGGGTCGTGGAAGCACCCAAGGTCTGATTTTGGCATATAAGGGCCTCCTGGGCAAATTTGGGGCCACTAGGAGCTTCAATATTCCCTCCTTCTTGATCCTGCCCAGCAATCTCTGTAAGAGAGGGATCGGGGGAATGCATAGATCAGTGAAAACTGATTCCAAGAAATTGTCAGAGCATCTGTTCCGTAAGCCAGTGCATCTCTCATCCTGGACACAAAGTTGTCCAACTTCCTGTTGAGCCTGGAAGCTAAGATCTACATCCAGGGTCCCCCATCTCTGGCAAATTGCCTGAAAGACATTGGGGTGGATAAACCACTCTCCTGGTGACGGTTGCTGGCGACATAGATAGTCCGCTTGCCAGTTTTCTACCCCTGGAATGAAGATTGCAGAAAGACAAGGAAAATGTTTTTTTGCCCATCTCAAATCCGATTCACCTCTTTCTGAGCATCCCGAATCCGGGTGCCTCCTTGGTGATTGATATAAGCTACTGCAGTAGCATTGTCGGATTGAATGCGAACCGGATGGCCCTGTAACCTGTGTGTCCAGGTTCTGAGAGCCAAGTATACTGCCCGAATTTCCAGAATATTGATGGGCAGGCTCTCCTCAGTACCCTGGGCTGAGGCTTCTTCTAATACTGCTCCCCAGCCCAACAGGATGGCATCCGTCGACATCACTTTCCAGGTGACTGGGAGAAAGAACCTTCCTTTCAAACCACCAACTGAAGCTTTGGCGCACCTGTGGACACAGGTGCATGGGTAAATCCAGAGCTCAGCTACCCTGTTCTAAGCAGCCAGAATGCTGCCCTGCAGTAGTCTCGAAAGAAACTCGAAGGAGGCCACCATCTTCCTTATTAGCCTCATGCAAAGGCGAACTGATGGTCCCTCCTTCATTCTGACCTTGTGGATCAATTCTCTTAGAAACTTGATCTTTGGCTCTGGCAGGAATACCCTGCTTTGGGCTGTGTCTATCATTATGCCCAAATACTCTACCCTTCTTAGGGCTTATAGAGAGGATTTCTGCAGGTTTATGAACCATCCTAAATGCTCCTGGTAACTTATCGTATTGAGCACTGCGTGATCTAGTCCTGCTACTGACTGATCTATAACAATTAGATCGTCTAGATAGGCTGTCACCGTTATGCCGTGTGCTCTCAAGTTTGCCAACAGTGGGGCCAGAACTTTTGTAAATACCCAGGGTGCAGTGGCTAAACCAAAAGGTAGAGCCACAAACTGAAAGTGGCGATGCTCTATCGCGAATCTTAGGAACCTTTGGTGAGTGGGATAAATAGGCACATGTAAATAGGTGTCCTTGATGTCTATAGACGCCAAATACTCCTCACCTTGTAGGTTGGCGACCACGGACCGAATGGTTTCCATTCGGACATGGCGAATGTCCAGAAACTGGTTTAGATCCTTTAGGTCCAGAATGGGTCTGACGTCTCCATTCGGTTTTGAAACCACAAAGAGGTTCGAATAGAACCCTGCACCTCGCTCTCTTAGAGGGACTTCCTTGATTACCCCCTGAGACAGCAAATGATCCAAACCTTGAAAGAAAGAAAGCCAAGCCACTGAAAACTGCCAAAGCCACCCCCCACGGCACCACGGCAGATGTCCCAGGAGCTGGGGAGAGAGAACTTTTAAAACAAGGAAGCTTGTTTTTCTTCTTCTCCGGCAAGAGTAGTCTTGCCACTTGATATCTTTAGGATACATTTCTCCAAATCATCTCCAAAGAGGCGTTCACCATGGAAGGGAAAGCTGGTCAAAGATTTTTGCATGGGGCTTCCGCTGACCAGTGCTTCAGCAAACGAATTCTGCGCATGTTCACCAGTTGGTGCGTAAGGCGAGATGCTTGTTGAATAGAATCCCTGATGGCATCTATTATGAAACATAAGGCCCTGAGCATATTCTCCTAAAACTCTGCTCTGGAGGCCCCTGTTTCACCTGATCCTTTAAGACCTGACATATACCCACTGCCGCCACGGCAGGTTGGATACCGCGCCTGCCAGGAGAAAGGAAGACTTGAGTAAAGATTCCAACTTTTTCTCAAAAGGATCTTTTAATACCTGAACATTGTCCACAGGACAGATTACGTTTTTATTTACACAAGAAATAGCCGCATCAACTGAAGGCAGACCCCACTTCTTGGTAAACTTCTCCTCCATTGGATAGAGAACTTCAAACTTCCTAGGAGGAGAAAAATGCCTATCTGGATGCTTCCAGTCTGCGTATATCAGATTCTCCAATGAAGGATGAACCGGAAAGGAACATGCAGCCTGTGGGGATTTTAATTAACCCAGAGAGGAGACAGGTGAATCAGTTAACTCTGAAGAAGGTAATTTAAATGCAGAGCATACTATTTCTGTATAATACTGCACCTGCGTTTTTAGAAACTTGGAAGCAGAAAAAGGTTCTTCTGAAATTTCAGATCCTTCTGATTCCTCATCCTTATCCTCTGATGGAGCTATGTCCTCCTCATCCTCATCATCTTCAGACCGAGGACTTTACGATTAACGAAGAAATTCTTCCTTCTAAACTGTTAAGGGCTACTCCAAAGAGTCCTCAGTAAAATATGCAGGTCCAGGTACTACAGGAGAGGCTGTTGCTCCTCAAGGAGTCAAAGGCTCATCCTGCACAGGTGCGTTATATTACTGGAGAGGAAAGTACCAAGCGGGCCGGGCTAGAGGCTCTCGTCTCAGGTGGCGATTTTTTTTGTCTTTTTTAGCCCCTGTATTTTTTCTTTGGGAAGACATATTACCAAGCAATAAATCCAAGGTTCTAACAGCATATACTCCTGTGCTAGTTAAGCCTTTAACATACAGTATGCAACTAAACAACCACATAGAGAACTTACGTGCCCTTTTGCAAGTCGCTGTGTCCCAGATCAGGGGAGAGCTGCAGGTTTTAGAGGCTTTTACATGCTTCTGCCTGCAAAAAAATGCTGTGAATAATGTGCCTGTGCACACTCGCAATCTGCCCCTTCCTCTTTGCCCCATCAAGTGCGCCCCCGGGGGGTCTGGCATCTCTGAGAGGAAGCAGGATTCTCCTGCATTAGGACCTGATCGCCCCTTTGCAGAGCTCTGCAGCGGAGAGTGTGCTGTCTAAACCGACCTGACACTGTCTGGAGCTTGGTGAGTAAAACTTGACTTTTTACTCCATCTAGTGGCAGAGATAGAGAAGACACCCACTTTACAAGGAAAATGTTTTTAAAGTAAATGCTCATACTTTTTCTTGATCGTACATCACGGGACACAGAGCGCATAGTCATTACATATGGGTTATATGGAGTACCTTCAGGTGTGGACACTGGTGTAATCAACTTCACAGGAAGTTCCTCCCTATATAACCCCCTCCCACTGAGAGTGCTTTAGTTTTTTCGCCAGTGTCTTAGGTGTTGGTCACGTCTAGCTGTCCCTCGGAGGTCTCGGGACCCAGGATAGCTAGCCGGATCCGTCCGAAGTGCTTCAGAGCCAAGATGTACGGTACCCGGGCCCTGCTGGAGTGGGGTTGTGCCTATAATGCCTCTCCTTGGAGGGCTGGATTCTGGGCTCCAGTGCCTTAGTCTCTTCCAAGAACTAAACGCTACTGATGCCAGGATGCTATATAGGTCCAGGGGTGTGGGTTCCTTAACACAGGACCCCGGTCCCTGAAGGTCCAAGACAATACCCACGGAGATGGGGGAAGGCTGGGCCTCTTGCATTTTGCAATACCCTGCGGCGTGGAGCAGGTAAGAGGGAACCTGCGGGACTTGGTTCGACAGTAGGTATCCCCCTGGGGGTTCTGGGTTGGCTAACAGTATGCTTGTGCATCAGCCACTATCTCCACTATGTCTGTTGAGGCAGGATGGGATTATAATGTTTACCCAGATAATATGTAAATATATGTATACTTGTGTAAGTTATATATTTGCTACTCACCCCAGGTCTGCCTGTTAACACTGATACTGCAACCCCACATGTTTTAAAGAGGAAATTGCTGGTAAAAAACTCCTGTTTCTTAGGAAGCCCATGGGGACAGCTTCCTCGCTGTGTGTGCACTACAATAAGATTAGTGCTTACCTGGTGTCTGTTGGTGCTGCATAACGCTGGTCCATGTTGTTCCTCTGCTCTGCTTCCTCCATGTGGGTTCAGCGTGGTGCGCGCGATCGTACGCGCGATCGTGCGCGCGTGTGTGCGCGCGCATACGCGCGCGCGCGTGCACGCCGCCTTTTATAGCGTCGGCGTGCGTCGGGGGGGCGGGCCAGCAGCGTCAGGGTCTGTATAAAGGAAAAACTTTTCTCTGGCTGGTCTTTCCCTCCTGGAGGCAGAGGAAGAAAGGATACAGAGCGTGCAGCTGGGTCTTTTGGCCACACAGGGACACCTAGTGGCGGTTTTGTGGATCTTCAGGTCTAGGACTTAGGTCCACTATTGACCAGAAAAAATAAAAAATTTTTTGCTTAAAGGGACTCAGCCTTAGATCCAGCAGTATCTGAGTCTACCTTGGACTCCGGCTAACGGGCATTGGTGTGTCAATACTCACAGGCTTCCTCGGTATTGTCACCTCCCAGGCGGGTAAAAAAAAAAAAAAAAAAAAAATTTTTTTTGAAAAAAAAAAAGAGAAATATAAAAGAAAAAGAGAGAAATTAGTTATTTTTCATTTTTCTCATACCTGCCCTCATATTGGTTATTCCTAGCTACAACAGTCAGGTGTTGGCTATAGGGGTGACCCAAGGTTGTACAATGGCTCCAAAGGGATCTGGACCAGCCAAGGCTGCTAAAGGTACCAAAAAGCAAAAGGGGTCTCCATCGGGGTCAGAGGATTTGGGCCAGGCTTCTACGGCCCCACCCTCGCCAGTCAGGACACCGAGTGGCATAGTACAAGAGCCATTGGGGGTGCTGGGGGCAGAGGCGGCCCCCGATCCACCCATTCCCGTTTACGTGACGGAAGAAATGCTAGCAGCCACCATGTGTGGGCTAGAGAAAAGGTTAACTGCGTTGTTTTCCCGTCCTTGCCCAAGTAGCAAGCGGGCTAGATCCCCCTCACCCAGTGTGGGGTTTTCAGATGCGGAGGTCTCCTCTTCAGAGGAACGGGACCCACAAGGGGATCAGGCAGACCCAAGTCCCGACGGTTCAGACAGGGAAAATTCCACTATAGATGAATATTTTTCGGCCTCTCAAGCGGAGGGCCTGTGGATCCAGTCTTTGACAGATATGGTTCGCACTGCCTTTAAACTTCCAGTGCCAGAACTAGTAGCCCCGGAGGTATCCTCATTGGGTTCTTTAAAGGCCCCATTAACTGGTGCATCTTTTCCAATGCACCCCCTTCTGCGGAACGTGATTTACCAAGATTGGGCTCGACCTGATAGAATCTTTGTCCCTCCTAAAAGATTCTCTATTCTCTACCCTATGGAAGAGGAATATGTAAAGAAATGGGCTCTCCCTACAGTGGACGCAGCCATTTCCTGCGTGAATAAATCCCTGACTTGTCCGGTTGAAAATGTCCATATGTTCAAGGATCCGGTCGACAAGAAATTCGAGACACTACTGAAAGCAGCTTTTACCTCAGTAGGTGCCATGGTTCAGCCAGCAGTAGCAGCCATTGGTGTTTGTCAGGCCTTGAAGGATCAGGCAAAGCATATATTGAAGGACATGCCGGCTCAGCATACTCATGAATTAGCAGAATTCCCTAGGGCTCTCTGCTTTGCAGTAGATGCTATTAAGGACTCCATCCAACAGGCATCCCGTTTATCTCTACTGATGGTTCACATGCGTCGTCTTTTGTGGCTAAAGAACTGGTCAGCAGAGGCACCCTGCAAAAAGCTTCTAGCAGGGTTTCCCTTTCATGGGGGAAGACTATTCGGGGAAGACCTAGATAAATATATCCACACCATATCAAGTGGAAAAAGTACTTCCTTACCGGTCAAGAAAAGACCGCGTGGGCCCACGTTTAAACGACAGGCCATTGCAGGCTCGGCCCCTTCGACTTCCCGTCAGTATCGACGGCCTCCCGGGCGTTCAGCAGTTAATAGCCGCCCACAGGGACAAGCCGCGGCAAACAAGAGGCCCTGGTCTCGCAAGCCGGCTAAACCAGTCATCAAATCAGATTCATGAAGGGGCGCCCCCACTCTCTTGGGTGGGGGGAAGACTTCAGTTTTTCTCCGAAGTCTGGAAGGCCAGAATTCCCGATTCTTGGGTTCGGTCCGTAGTAGCCTCAGGCTACAAACTAGAGTTTCGAGAAATCCCCCCTCCTCATTTTCAGGGGTCAAGTCTTCCAAGCGACCCGTTAAAGAGGGCCTCTCTCGTAAAGGCGTTGGATCGCCTCTTGCTCCAAGGAGTAATTGTAGAAGTACCAACCCAAGAAAGGGGTCTGGGATTCTACTCCAACCTTTTTGTTATACCAAAACCCAATGGCGACGTCAGGCCTATATTAGACCTCAAACGCCTAAATCGCTTTCTAAGGATTCAGACCTTCCGTATGGACTCCATACGTTCAGTGACAACCAGCCTGCATCAGGGCGACTTCCTAGCATCTATAGACATAAAGGATGCATATCTGCATGTGCCAATTTACCCAGCACATCACAAGTTTCTTCGTTTTACGATAAACCAAAGTCATTACCAGTTCGTAGCCCTCCCTTTCGGGTTGGCAACAGCTCCACGGGTATTCACAAAGGTGTTAGCCCCGGTACTAGCCGTCCTAAGGACAGAAGGCATCTTGGTCCTAGCATACCTGGACGATCTCCTGGTTATCGACAGTTCAGCTTCCAACCTCAATCATGCAGTAGTCCGCACAGTGCGGCATCTAGAAGAGTTCGGGTGGATTGTGAACCAAGAAAAATCAAGGTTACAACCCACAAGACAGTTGGAATATCTAGGCTTTCGGTTAGATACAGAATGCCAGAGGGTATTTTTACCTCAAGAGAAGATCAGGTCGTTGATTCAAACGATTCAAATAGTCTTAGGCAAAAAGAAGCCGACTATTCGCCTATGCATGCGACTGCTGGGGAAGATGGTGGCCGCCTTCGAAGCAGCGCCCTACACCCAGATCCATACCAGAATTCTGCAAGCAGCTATTCTCTCTGCTTGGAACAAGTCCATACAGGCATTAGACCGTCCATTAGTTCTTTCTCCAGAAGTCAGGCACAGCCTGTACTGGTGGCTGATGCCTCAAAAATTATCAAAAGGGAAAACCTTTTGCCCCATCTCGTGGAAAATAGTAACCACAGATGCCAGCCTAACAGGTTGGGGGGCAATCTTAGGAAAACGGACCCAGCAGGGACAGTGGTCAGAGGCAGAAAGTCTGCTTCCCATCAATGTCCTAGAGATCAGAGCTGTTCGGTTGGCCCTGGTCGCCTGGACTCTCCCCCTGCAGGGTCTGCCAGTAAGGATACAGTCCGACAATGCCACGGCGGTGGCATACATAAACCACCAGGGGGGCACAAAGAGCCTTGCGGCTCAAAGGGAAGTAAACCTAATTTTTGCATGGGCCGAAGCCCATGTACCCTGCATCTCAGCAGTGTTCATCCCAGGGATAGACAATTCTCAAGCAGATTTTTTGAGTCGTCAACAGTTACTCCCGGGAGAGTGGTCTCTTCACCCCCAGGTATTCCAAGAGATTTGCCAAAGATTCGGAGTTCATGGCAACAAGATTCAACAAGAAATTGGACAAATTTGTATCCCGAGCCAGGGACCCCTCGGCCTACGGGACCGATGCGTTGGTTTGCCCCTGGCACCAGTTTTCTCTCCTGTATGCGTTCCCTCCACTACAGATGATTCCCCGCCTTCTACGAAGGATCAGGGTGGAGCGCAGGCCGGTGATCCTGGTGGCCCCAGCCTGGCCCAGAAGGGCTTGGTACGCATTCATCGTGAGGATGTCAGTAAGGGCACCGTGGCCACTCCCCCTGCGCCCAGATCTGCTGTCTCAGGGCCCGATCTACCACCCTGCTTCACAGCAGCTAAATTTGATGGCTTGGCGGCTGAATCCCTAATTCTTAAGGGCAGAGGCCTCTCTGCCCAAGTCATATCTACGTTAATTCAAGCTAGAAAGCCAGTCTCTAGAAATATCTATTACAGAGTCTGGAGAACCTATGTGGAGTGGTGCGAGTCTCAAGGAGGGCATCCTCGCAAGTTTTTTATTGACAGGATCTTGCGATTCCTCCAGGTTGGCGTTGACAAGGGGTTGGCTCTTAGTACTCTAAAGGGGCAGGTGTCTGCCTTATCGATATGGTTTCAAAGGCCTTTGGCCACACATTCGCTTGTAAAAACCTTTTTGCAGGGGGTCTTGCATGTAAATCCCCCTATTAGAGCTCCCCTCTGCCCCTGGAATTTAAATCTGGTCTTGTCAGCTTTACAAAAGCAGCCGTTTGAACCTCTGGCAGAAATCCCTCTTGTGCTGCTAACCCGAAAGTTGGTTTTCTTGGTGGCTATGGCTTCGGCCAGAAGGGTCTCCGAGCTGGCAGCCTTGTCTTGCAGGGAACCGTACCTTATTCTGCATAAGGACAGAGTGGTTCTGCGGCCTCAGCCTTCTTTCCTTCCTAAGGTCATATCCAGTTTTCACTTGAATCAGGACCTAGTCCTACCATCCTTCTTTCCTACTCCCCAGTCCAGAGAGGAAAGATTGCTTCATACTTTGGATGTGGTCCGAGCCATGAGAGTTTATCTCAAGGCTACAGAAAAGATTAGGAAAACAGATGTGCTTTTCATTCTTCCGGATGGCCCCGAGAAGGGTCAGCCGGCTGCCAAGTCTTCCTTGGCTAGGTGGATTAAGCAGCTGATTTTTCAGGCCTATGGTCTGAAGCGCGTTCCACCGCCCTTATCAGTTAAGGCCCATTCTACGAGGGCCATGAGTGCCTCTTGGGCGGCACACCATCAGATCTCTATGGCACAGGTTTGCAAAGCGGCAACCTGGTCTTCCGTACATACGTTTACTAAATTTTATAAGTTGGACGTCACAAAGGCTGCGGACGCAGCATTTGGGCAGGCGGTCCTACGGGCAGCAGTATAGAATCCTCTGGCCCGGTTCACGCCCCCTTTTTCTGTTGGTGGAGCTATTTTACCTCCTGATATAGTTTCTGTTTGGCTATTTTTGGCCTTACGGTCTCCCTCCCTTCATAGAGCATTGCTTTGGGACATCCCATATGTAATGACTATGCGCTCTGTGTCCCGTGATGTACGATCAAGAAAAAGGGATTTTTAATAACAGCTTACCTGTAAAATCCTTTTCTTGGAGTACATCACGGGACACAGAGCTCCCACCCCTCTTTGTGGGAACATTGTGTAACCTCAGAGAAATTGCTTGCTACAAAACTAAAGCACTCTCAGTGGGAGGGGGTTATATAGGGAGGAACTTCCTGTGAAGTTGATTACACCAGTGTCCACACCTGAAGGTACTCCATATAACCCATATGTAATGACTATGCGCTCTGTGTCCCGTGATGTACTCCAAGAAAAGGATTTTACAGGTAAGCTGTTATTAAAAATCCCTTTTTTTTTCTGCTTGCCTCATCCACGCCACAGGTTTGCTGAAAATCAGACAAAAAACAATCTTCACATATCACGGCGAGTATTGTGTGCCAACCTTCAGGGATATGGGTTCTTACTGAAAGGATGCCTCTTCCCTGGGCCTTGTAAAAGACTCTGCCAGGACTTTTAGCATTTGTAAAAAAGTGAAAGTGCTGGACTCTAGAGCCCAGTCCTCCAAAGAGAGACATTACAGGCGACACCTCATGTGCGAGGCCCGGATACCATCCAATTGTGGCGTAATAATTTAGGCGTCTTGGATGGACCTGATGTATAGCTTTTTTGCCCCAGGGGCCTCTATGGCATAATTTTCATTCAGAAATATGAACAAATAAATCTTTATGGGATTCAGGAGTGCCTTCTCATAGGAGGAGGATGTCTTTAATATATATATAATTTTAGTTCCAATAGTTCTTTATTAGTTTTAGCAGTTTTAAACACAAATGACACACACAAAAATAAAAAGGAAACACCTCAGTGAAACAGGTCGCAAGGTGTAGAAACAGCTTATCCACACAATACTATCAGGGTATACATAACAGATGGAAATAATTGGGTTCCTGCAACCCCTCACGCCAGGTGTCATGTAGAACCATGGTAATATTATATTAACAGACTTAAAATAACTGAAATGAGACACTACAACTAAAATAACAGAAAAAATTAAAAAAACAGAGTAGCAGACCAGAACTAGGGCGTTAGAAACAATAAACGCAGTCAATCCCCCTTTGCAGTGGGCAATATATCTGTTGTGTGTCAGGCAAAAACAAACTCATGGAGGGCTAGACCTGAAATGAACCTTATACCATTTGGTCCAGGGTTCCCAGATTTTATTAATCCCAGTATATTTACCTACCCCGGAGGCAAAAAGTTGTTCATATGAACCATGGGTATGGATTATTTGGATAACTTCAGATAGTGTAGGATGCGGAGTGGTCTTCCAATATCTGACCAAGGCCAACCTAGCAGCTAGAAGGATGTGGGATAGAAGCGTCCTCGAGTGGTAAGGGATCTGATCTATACCCAAGGAAAGTAGCGCCAACCCCGGGGACAAGGTCAAATTAAGTTTAAGGATTTGTGCTATGAGGTTTTGGATTAACTGCCAGTATTGCATTGTAGCGGGGCAGGACCATAGAATATGGAACAGTGTGCCTGTTTCCCCACATTCCCTCCAACATCCGGGGAAAATACCCTTTGTGATCTTGGACAATCTGAATGGGGTGAGATACCATCTCAATAAGATTTTTTGGAATAGTTCCCAAAGATTAGCACATTTGGTGGAAGAGTATGATACCCTTAGGGCTGTCTGCCACTGATCGGGTGAATTTACTACATTTAATTCTCTCTCCCAGGCTTGCATGTCGGAAGACTTGGTGAATGCTAATTTATCCTGTAGGTAGGAGTACAATAATGATATGCTTTTTATATGTGTGCGTTTTGTTAAGTAGTATTGAGCTATGAGCTATATGCCACGGGAGGAAAGTATATAGGCTGGTTCGTCGTTGCAATAGTTGTGAGATTTGCACGTATCTAAAGTATTCAGTCGTGGATATAGAGAACTTTAATTGGAGAGCTCTAAATGTTTTAAGTGCAGGTCCCACATATAAGTCCCTTAAGTTCAGTTCCTCCCCAGGGGCCCAGCCTGCCATAGAGATATCGGAGATAAGAAAGGATAGAGCAGTCAGCAGGAATTTCAGTGGGGTAAGTGTATACTGTGGGGAAGCTTGCGACGTTGCATCAATAGATGCTCTTATAGTCGGTCCAGTGTCCGGGGAAGGGTTTGAGTGGAGGTTGCTTGCAATGAGATAATTATAGAGTTTTCGGCCTGGGATCTGCTGTCGTTCAAGAGTAGCACACAGGGATGGAATGGAGCAAGGAAACCAGCCCTTCAGCTGGGTTAAGATTGAGGCTGTATAGTAATCCTTGATATGGATATGGCCTATACCTCCCGCCCTCATATGTTTAATAATTTCACGGAATGCACATCACGCCCTTTTACCTCCCCAGAGATATTTGTTGAGAATAGATTGTGCTGAGAGGAAGAAGGAGGGTGGGACCGGGATGGGCAGAGTTCTAAAGACATATAGTAGTTGTGGAAGGATTTGCATTTTAAAGGCACCCAATTGTCCCGACCAGGATAGTTTAAATTTTGCCAGAGCCTCTAATTTGGCATGTAAAAATTGCAAAAACTGGGTGTAGTTTTCCCTTACCAACTCAGAGGTTGTAGATGTGAGAGTTAACCTAGGTTTGATATACCTTTCTCCTTCCATGCAAAGAGAAACCTCGTGCTAAGGGCCTGTTTAGTTTGGGCAGGGATTCCCAATCCTAAAATAAAGATAAATTGCAGTACCTGGTGAGCCGAAGCCAGAGAGGGATCAACATCGATGAGCATCAGAATGATGTAATCCGCAAGGAGGCTTAAAGTATATTGCACGCCTTCGTGAAACCACTTATCCGGGGATGGGAACGTATATAAGTTGCCAAGGGTTCCATAAGGAGATTAAATATAAGAGGGGACAGTGGGTACCCCTGGCGGGTTCCATTGGCGATGTTGAATGTCTTGGAGAGCATCCCTGACATATACACCTGGGCCGACGGAGCAGTGTAAAGTGCCATAATAGCCGAGTGTATTCTGCCCTCAAACCCAAATTTAGAAAGCACTTTGGCCACGTAATCCCAATGGATCCTGTCAAATGCCTTCTCTGCATCCAAAGCAAGGAGCAGAGAAGGCGGCTTTGTTTAATTGGCTAGGTGCACGATATTAGACGCCTAGTGGCATCAGATGTTTGTCGGCTCTTTGTGAACCACGATTGGTCCAGGTGTATCAATGACGGCAAAAGGTCCACCAATTTATTGGCGAGGAGCTTGGCATATAATTTCAAATCATTGTTAAGCAGTGAAATGGGCCTAAAATTCTGGGGGATGTTGGGGTCCTTTCCGCGCTTCAGCAACGCTACAATCATAGCCATGAACATCTCTGATGGAAAAAAGGATGAGGAAGCAGCTTGATTAAAAATACTTGCTAAATAGGGGACTAGTTTAAGTTTGAATGCCTTATAATATTCTCCAGTGAAGCCATAAGGCCCAGGAGTTTTGTTATTAGGAAGGGAGTCTATGGCTTTGGTGATTTCAGTTTCTGAAAAGGGAGAATTTAAATCCTCCAATTGAGCAGATGATATTCGGGGAAGTTCAATTTTGTCCAGAAAGTCTGAGATAATGGGTCCTGTGGGTTGGATTGTGGAAGGGTCAACCTTTAGATTATAGAGTGAGCTAGAATAGCAACTGAACGCGTCAGCTATCGCTTGTGGATGGAACAATTTATCATGAGTGAAGGGGTGACGAACAAAGGGGATTTTAGTCTTATGTCTGAATCCTTTAAAGAAAAAGAGACCGCCGCTCCAGGCAAATGCAATAAGCAATGTCTTCCTCAAAGACCGTGGGTGCTGGTAATGCACAAGGCAAAAAATCAATGAAAGGAATTCATGGACAGCCGCACACCAAAATAAACCTAAAAAGGTAGCCTGTATAGTGTAAAAAGGATAAAAAGCACTACAAAACACAGCACAGCAATCAGTGGGTTAAAAAACTGACGCGTTTCGCACAATCAGTGTTTAGTCATGACTAAGCACTGCTTGTTTGTGCGAAACGCAACAGCTTTAAGGCGGTTGGCTAAGAGCTTCCCAGCCTTGTTGCCACTTACGTAGTAAGTCATTTTAAGGCGTTTGGAGAATTTTTCAAAGTTGTCAAGTAGAACCAAGCGGAGCTCGTTTCTAAGTTGTGTCAATTGATTGGAGACTAGGGGGGACGTATTCTGCTTATTCTGGGCTTCTAGAGCATGAATACGAGATATAAGAGTTTGTATCTGCTGCCCCCTCTTCCTCTTGGCCCTCGCACCCATCTTGATCAACACCTCTCTTATAAATGCCTTATGGGCATTCCACAATACCATAGGGTCAGACACAGAAACAATATTGCAAGAAAAAAAGTCAGTTAGTTCCTTCTGCAATATCATTTTGGAGTGATCAGCTTAAAACAACCTTGGGTTGGAACGCCAGACGAATGTAGTATTTACGCCTGGCGAATCAGCAACCAAGAGCGTCACAGAGGCATTATCCGACCATGTGATAACATTATTTTTTGGAATCTACAATTTTAGGCAACAACCATTTGTCCGCAAGAAAAAGATCTAGTCTTGTGTAAACGCCATAGCTCGTTGAGAAGGAGTAGTCCCTCTCAGTGCTATGGAGACATCTCCAAGCATCATAGAGATCTTGTGAGTGTAGCGTTGATTGCAGAGAGTGGTGGCGTTTGCGTGAGCTGGATGTGGAGTCCATCTGAGGATCAGGGGGAAGATTGAAGTCTCCACACAGGAGGAGAATGTGGTATGTGTGGATGTGGTAGCATCCCTAAGAGTCAGCAATTTAATTGTGCAACTTGAACGCAACATGAACGCAACAGTGTCCCTGATTGCAGTCATTACCCCCTTTTCTTAGCAGGGGCACTGGCTTTGAAGATGTGTGGGTATTTAGGGTGGGTACAGCTGGGCATCTTGTTACTATGAAAGTGGGTCTCTTGGGTGCATAAGACATCACAAATAAATCGTGTTGCCTCAGTCCACAATGACTTTCTTTTGGCTGGGTGGTTGAGGTCTTTAGCGTTAATTGTCAAGAAAGTGATAGTCATCCTGGGACAGTGATCCGAGTTGACAGGCAAAAAGAAAAATTGGTAACACTTACATCAGGTGGCTTAGGATACCGTACTGGTGAGCCAAGGAAAGTCGCCTCCACGGTCAGACGATCATGCGTGAGTCCGTTTTAATATTCCTTCAGTGGATAGAAGAGTGGTTATGAGACCAACTGCAGGGTAGGGTGCTAGACTGCAACGTAGAAAATGAGAAACGAACAGTAAGAACAATACAAAAAAAAACACATAAACAGAGAAAAAAGAGCCGAAGAAGGTGAACATAGGTCATGGTGACCTGAGTGCAGCCCATGGCTGCAACAATCAAAAGGGTCAAAGGCAAGTTCAGTAAGGTGCCTCCGGAGCAGGGCAATCAAGAATAAGAGAAGAATTCCAGCAGCCGACAGCCCCTTTAACGGTGTGAGCGAGCATTCTTGGAATTAACCACATTCCAGTCGCTTCCAACGTGATCTGGACTGCAGTTGTTAGACCCACTGTGGAGATCATCTGGAATGATGTTCCATGTCTTGAGCAATTCCAAGCCTTTAGCCAGGGAGTCCACTGTACATTCTCTTCCATCATTGGTGATAATGAGTTTGGTTGTAAATCCCCATTTATAGACTATTTTGTGGTAAGCAGTGCCTTGGAGATGGTGTTGAGACTTTGTCGTTTCTGCAGCGCAAACTGAGACAAATCGGAGAAGAACTGAAGGTCTTTGTATTGTGGGGGGATGAGATCCCTATTGCGCACCTTGGACATCAGGCGTTCATTTACGTGAAAAAAATGCAGGCGTAGGATGACATCCCTTGGTATTTTATCTGGGAGGTAGGATGTGAATTCTGTCTATTGTTATGTCCATTTCGGTGAGATTGGGCAGGATTGAGGTGAAGATCTTGGAGACATGTTTGCACAATTCTGATTGCGGAACAGATTCAGGAATCCCACATATTTTGAGGTTGTTCCTCCTGGAACGGTCCTCTATGTCTGCAATTTTAGCCTTGACCACCTCCATCTCTTCATCTCTCGCGTCGTGGGCGTCCACAAGGCTGTTGATTGTAGTGGCAAATTCCCTCATCCTATTCTCGGCATGATCTACCCATGATGACACGGCCTGCAGCTCACGCACGCCATCATGTCGCTGTGGAGGGAACTCCTCAAATATACCAGCATATCTTTAAGGGTGGTATCCAACACTGGTTGGTTACTCGTGGGGAAACGGTCGGAAACGGTCGATGGAGTCAGGGAGTTCCCTGGTGTCTCCAGAATTAAGGCTTGCATGCACCCCGTGGGAAGATTCAGTGCTGTCCATCTTAAATCTGGCTTTCTCAGGACTCCCAGAAGCAGAGGAGGAAGTAGGGGAGTGACCGTTGCCAGCAGAAGATATTAGTTTAAAGGGTCTTTCTTTACTCTGCGGTAGGTGAGGGGTGCTGGCTGCGGAGGGCACCAGGGTGCCCGTGCTATCCTGCTTCTGTTCTAGGGCGAAGTATTCCATACGTTTCTGCAGCTTTTGAAGCCCCTTTTGTTTTTTGGTCATGTTTGCCGAAGTCAGCGGGGTAGGTAGAAAGGCAAGTTGTCTCAATCTCCACTGTATGAGCTGCTATGCACTGGCTGTCTCAATCTCCACTGTATGGGCTGCTATGAGCTGGGTATTCCCTGTAGGGCCCGGGGCAACGTTTTTATGCGTTCATCTCAGAACAAGGCAAGCCTTGCTTCAGATGGGTCAGATCAGTTGTAGTGTAAAGAGCAGGCCATCTCCATCCCCTCCAGTCATAGAGAGGGGAACTCCACTTCAGCCCCCCACTGAGGTGTAGTTTTATTAGGTCTGGTGGTTCTGGAGGAGGGGCAGGTGCTGGTTCAGTTTGCAGGAAGACTGCAGGCCTCGGGTGTACCAAGATGGCCGCCGTAAGTGTGCTGTATAACAAGTCACAGGTAATGTGTACTTCCGTATAGCAGCCTTATCAGGGCTCATGATGGGTGGGAGGGATGGTGCCAGTGGGTGTCTGTACCTCCAAGGGCGGCTCGGGCATGGTGCGCTTCCGCGGGGCACAGCGCCAGGAAAGTCCGGGGATTCTCGGGCCCAACTAGGCCGCACCAGAACCGCGGCAATTGTGGACAATTCTGGGACTCAGTGCGGCCACCGAGCAGGTGAGGGGGAGGAGGGTGAAAGCTGGAAGTGGTCCCTTACCTCCCAAAGCGTTACAGGCTGGCTCCAGCTCCAGACGCCTCAAGATGGTGGTGGTAAATATATATATATAATTTTGCACCCATCGCCACGCCCTTCTGTTGTGAAAATTATTTTTGATCGAACCAAAAATAATTTAGTTTTTATAGCAAATTCTAATAATTGGATCACCTTCGGGTAGGTGAACATATTGCCAGGATCAAAGGTAGCGATATTAAGCACAATGTGCCACGGCGGAGATCATACGGGTTCACAATTCCTAATTTTTGACAAATATACCCATAGGAGGTGCTATGACCCGAGGGGGTCTCACGTTTAGAAATGTATTGCATATGACAGTTATGCCCTGTACACACGATCAGTTTGTCTGATGAAAACAGACCAATGGACCGTTTTCATCGGACGAACCTATCATGTGTTGGCCCCATCAGTTCTCATGGGTGAAAAAAAATAAAACGTGTTTTAAAATTTTCATATGGTTAAAAAAACGATAGAAAAATCCATCGGTCAATCCATCGGTCAAAAATCCACGCATGCTCAGAATCAAGTCGACGCATGCTCGCAAGCATTAAACTTTATTTTTCACAGCACGTCGTTGTGTTTTACGTCACTGCGTTGGACACGATCAGATTTTTAATCGATGGTGTGTAGGCAAGACTGATGAAAGTCAGCTTCATCGGATATCTGATGAAAAAATCCATCGGTTCTTTTTTGTTCGACGAACTGATCGTGTGTACAGGGCATTACAGTCTTATTCTCCCTTAGGACTGAACATAGAGTGTGACATCAATGCTTTTATCAACCAGGCTTGAAGTTATAACTATTCTGATACTATCTGGGTGCAATCGGTGCATTTGTAAATGGTTTATCATATATACAGTATGTTCCATCATATACCTTTTTATTTTTTACTAAGAGAGTACCTGTACTTTTTCTTTTACTAATAGTCCCTCCCTATATAATTAAGTTTTTTATCATACAGAATGTCTTCTGTTACTATATGGTACCTTATTGTGAATACCAGCTCTGGGTTATACTTTAAATTTTCCCTATGAGAAGACATCTTTTTTATATATATTTTTTTTATTTAATATTTTTTTATACATTTTTTACATTCTTAAATTTTTTTGAGAAATCCCCTGTATGCACAGGGCATGTATATGTGTTTTTTGTTTTGCAAATATTTTGAAAATAATACCATCCCTGAGTAAATCTATATGAACTAGCATGAAGTGAATGCTGCGATACACAGTCTCCGCCGATAGGTGGCGTTACTTCTGGGTTCTGTTTTAGATTTGTGTATCATGCAATCACAGTGCCATTTTATTGGTTATCAACAGCCATTTGATCTGACCTAATGCTGTTTCTACTACCTACCTGTTTTAATGAGGTTAGGGACTTATTTATATGGATGCTGTGCAATACAGCCCCTTGATGTTAAAAACGCTATGTTTGAGTCATTCTTTACATTTTGTGTCTCACTAGCGGCGGAGCCATTTTAATGGTTATTAAAGGCTGTTTCTTCAATTTTTTTGTCATTTCCACTTCCAGTTTCGCCAAAACGAGGCTTTAGATGCACGCGGCATCGGCATCGCCATCCTCACAGAAACCGGAAGTGTGTTCAGAATTGCACAGTATGCCAGACGGAGCTGATGTTCATTAAGGGGACACCTCTTACATACGTATAAGTAACAGTAATTACAGTGGTACAGCACCCCAGATGATGCCTTATGAGGCGAAACACATCGGGTAGTCATGCTGATTCCACTGTTACTGTCCTTTCTTACAAGCGCTTTTGTACTACAAAAAATGCGAGTGTATTTTCTCTGTTTACCTATTAAATATTCATATATTTTTTTACAGAATTACACTTCCTTCTTCTATCTTTGTTTATCTGAATGGTTGGGCTGAATGTCGGCTCTGATTACATCTATTGATCTCCACCATCCTTAACACCCCTCTGGAGGCTGTGTTCGTTGAGTGCAGCCTGAATCATACAGGCTACATTAAATCATAAAGCCAGATTGACTCATTAGGTATACACCTACTTATTTTAATTTGTATTCTTTTTGAGTTTTCATACAGTACAACACAGTATAACAGCCAGGTAGGCAACATACCTACCCAGACAGTGGCCATGCAGGGCCCAACCATTGAGAACTAACAATTTAACCTAAACCCCCCTTCCCCTCCCCCCAACCCGACCAACTGCCAAACTTCGATAATTTCATACATATGCACCATACACATATGATTACAATTTGTCCTCCTATAACAACTATCTTCAAACTTCAGTATGATACCATTATTCACAGGAACCCCAGGGGGGGGGGGGGTAGGACAGTTATAAATCAGCAGAGCTACATGCATAAAAAGACCTGTTCAACCTCACTTACAAATTAGCTACATCAGCCCACAGTTGTCGATGAGTCCAGCCATGCCTGCCAAACTAGTGTAAACTTTTTCTCACAGCCCCTTGCCCTGTATGTAGCCTTATAAAGATGTATCGAGGAAATTGACCAATCCCTTCCAGAATGATAGCATGGGTGCATTGGAATTCTTCCATTTCAACAAGATAGCCTTTCTGCCATACAATAACCCAATATTCATGAACATGGGGTGTGCCAGGGATGGAACTACCTCTTCCACCAACCCTATGAGGCAAACCCTAGCAGTCAGAGGGACCGGAATGCCAAGCACCTCCGACAGGCACCCCACTACCCCAGAGCAGAGAAATTGAATTTGAGAGCAGGTACAGAAAATATGTTCTGAATCTGCCGGGGAATGTGTGCACCTTCAGCATTGACTGCTACAGCCCTTCCTAGTCAGGTCCGTGAGAGGCTTGGCCAGCATGGAGAAGTCCCTGATGAACCTCCGATAATAATTGGCGAAGCCCAAAAAGCGCTGCAGGGAACGAAGACCACTGGGCTGGGGCCACTGTAGGACAGCCGAGACCTTCTCAGGGTCCATGGAGAACCCCTCCGCAGGGATGATGTAACCTAAGAAGGTTACCTGGGATCGGTGAAATTCGCATTTCTCAAGCTTACCGAAAAGCTTGTTCTCTCGTAACCGTTGCAACACTCACTTGACATCCAGAATGTGGGCCTCCATGGATTCGGATTATACCAAGATATCATTCAAATAGACCACCACACACTGCTGCAACAGGTCACGGAAAACATCATTGATAAATTCCTGAAAGACTGCGGGCGCATTGCACAACCCAAAGGGCATAACCAGGGATTCATAATGACTGGTCCTGGTGTTGAACGCGGTCTTCCACTCGTCACCCGCCTTGATCCTTACAAGGTTGTACGCAGCCCTCAGGTCGAGTTTGGTAAAGACCGTTGCTCCCCTGAGGCGGTCAAACAACTCGGAAATCAACGGAACCGGGTATGCATTCTTAATCGTGATGCGATTTAGGCCCCTATAGTCGATGCAAGGCCTCAATTCTCCGCCCTTTTTCTTTACAAAGAAAAATCCAGCCCCTGCCGGGGAAGAGGATTTGCGAATGTGCCCCCGGGAAAGCGCCTCCTTCACGTACTCCTCCATGGCCTCATTCTCCGCAACCAACAAAGGGTATACCCTGCCACGAGGAGGAATGGCGCCAGGTTGTAGATCTATGGCACAATCATAAGGGCGGTGCGGAGGCAAGGCAACAGCGCGAGCCTTATCGAACACATCCAGGTACTCCTCGTATTCAGGAGGCAACCCAGGGTGCGAGGAGGCACACAACAACTTGACAGGCCTATGGATGCAACTAGCCCCACACTGTGGGGACCACGAGAGGATCTCGGCTGATCTCCAATTAAAAATCGGATTATGCTTTTGGAGCCAGAGGTACCCCAAGACCACCGAATAGTGTGGAAACTAAATGACCTGAAAACAGGCCGACTCCTTGTGAACGACCCCAATGGCTATCTCCACAGGAAGGGTCTCATGTGTAACCTGCGACGGCTGGAGGGCTCTGCCGTCTATCGCCTCAAGGACCAGCGGGGAAACTCGAGCCTGCAGAGGAATGGAGTTTGCGGCAGCAAATTCACTGTCGATGAAAAAACCACCAGCACCAGAGTCCACCAACGCCTGGGTCGTCACCGAGCCCCTGACCCAGGAGAGGATAGCGGTAATCAGAGGTTTATCAACACGGGAAACCGGGGACGAAGAGACTCCACCCAAGATCTGCCCACGACATGATCTTAGGTGCGAGCGTTTCCCGAACGGTTCGGACATGCCAACCGAAAATGCCCACCGAGACCACAGTACATGCATCGACCCTCGTGTCTCCGAGATACCCTCTCCCCCTCAGACAGGCGAGCGACCCCAAGTTGCATGGGCTCACCCTCAGGCCGATCAGCCTCAGCAGGCGTGGGAGGAGAGGGAGGCACGGGTGGGACAGCAAACGTAGGCGCCAAACTATTAGGAGACCTCCGCAGGCACTCCTTAATGGAACGTCTCTCCCTGAGTCTGGTGTCAATCAATATCAGGAAGGAAATGAGAGCCTCGAGCTCTACAGGTAGGTCTTTAGCCGCAATCTCATCCTTTAAGGCATCCGAGAGACCATGTGAGAAAGCAGCGACCAGCGACCAGAGCCTCATTATTCCAGCCCACCTCTGCTGCCAGGGTACGAAACTCAATGGCGTATTTGGCTACCGATCGCGAACCCTGTTTGATGGACATGAGGAGCTTCGCAGCAGAGGCAGAGCGAGCCGGCACATCGAAAACCTTCCGAAGAGAAGCAACAAAACCAGAAAACCCGGCAACCACCGGATTGTTGTTCTCCCATAAGGGGCTTGCCCAGGCCAAGGCCTTGTCTGAGAGTAGCGAGATCAGGAAGCCCACCTTCGATCTCTCAGCGGGAAAGGCATGTGGCAGCAACTTGAAATAAATGCCTACTTGATTAAGGAAACCTCGGCACTGAGTTGGCTCTCCCCCGAAGCGCTGCAGGAGGGGGGCAGAGCCGGTCATACCCCAAGACACCGTAGGCGCTTCAAAAGGTGCCGGGGTAGACTCTGGCGCATCAACCGGAGCAGCAGTAGGAGAGGGCCCAGGAGCAACAACCGACCTATCGGCAACAGGAGCAAGGTGGGCCGTGCGTGCAAGCAGGGTTTGCCACGCCTGAGCGAACTGACCCAGCAGGTGATCCTGCTGATCAAGTCTGGCAACCAGCATGAGTAGCGGAGGCGGCCCTGTAATGTCAGGATTCATGGCTTGGTCCTAATGTCAGGAAGCATGAATCAGACGTACACAGATATAAATGAAAGAAGAAGGTCTTTATTAAAAACCAAACAGCAAGGTTAAAGTCCAAACAGATGATCAACAGCCAGAAGGGTCCTCCGCCGGAGCCAGGGTCGATAGCCAGGGATGGAAGTCAGCCAAGCCGGAGTCAGTAGCCAAAGGGTGGTGAGGAGGGTACAAGACAAGGACCAAGCAAGGGAATGCTGCAGCAGCCGTGGTATATATGTGCTGAGCATCCAGCTCCTCCCAGTGGGAAGGAGGAGCCGCAGGATGTGGGAAGTTACAAGAAGCCCAGGAAGCAAGATGGCCGACAGCACAAGTCAGAGGTGAGAAGGCTGCAAGGAGGTAAGACCATGACAACAGCTTGCGCCATAGCCCCCGTAGTAAGGCCAGGAGAGGACAGGGGTCTACCTCCACGTTTGCATCCCACAGAAGACTGTTTGGGTGGGTCGGCGCTAACCATGTCTTCGCTATCTCCGTCCACTTACTATAAGACCTCTGGGGGAATCATGACATTATGGCTCGCAGCTGTGTAGCCTGGTAATATCTGACAAAGTCAGGAAAAGCTAGTGCTCTGCTCCCCCGCACTGCTTTCATGACCGTGCAGGGTATCCTATGTTTTTTGTAGTTCCAAACGTACTGCAGCATGTCGCTCTGGAGCTTGCGCAAGTGGGCATTGGGGTTTGGAATGGGCAGTGTCTGAAACAGATACAAGAGCTTGGGGAGGATAACCATTTTAACGGACGCGATTCTACCCAGTAGGGAAATGTGGTGGGCTTTCCACTTCTGGAGGAGAGCCCTAATCGTCTGAAAGAGAGGGGAAAAATTGGCCTGGTACAGGGAGCCAAAGGATGGGGTGATCTGCACCCCCAGGTATTTGAGAGAAGAACTTTCCCAAGTATAGGGTGAAATTCTCACTTTTTAATACTTGGTTGCAAATCCTTTGCAGTCAAATTAAAACCTGAAGTCTGGAACGCATAGACATCACCAGACGCTGAGTTTCATCCCCAGTGATGCTCTGCCAGGCCTTTACTGAATCTTTCTTCAGTTCCTGCTTGTTCTTGGGGCATTTTCCTTTCAGTTTTGTCTTCAGCAAGTAAATTGCATGCTCAATCAGATTCAGGTGAGGTGATTGACTTGGCCATAGCATAACATTCCACACAAAAAACTCTTTGGTTGCTTTCGCAGTATGCTTCGGGTCATTGTCCATCTGCACTGTGAAGCGCCGTCCAATGAGTTCTGAAGCTGAATATAAGCAGATAGTATTGCCCGAAACACTTCAGAATTCATCCTGCTGATTTTGTCAACAGTCACATCATCAATAAATACAAGAGAACCAGTTCCATTGGCAGCCATACATGCCCACGCCATGACACTACCACCACCATGATTTACTGATAAGGTGGTATGCTTTGGATCATGAGCAGTTTCTTTCCTTCTCCATACTCTTCTCTTCCCATCACTCTGGTACAAGTTGATCTTGGTCTTATCTGTCCATAAGATGTTGTTCCAGAAATGTGAAGGTTTTTTTAGATGTTGTTTGGCAAACTCTAATCTGGCCTTCCTGTTTTTGAGGCTCACCAATGGTTTACATCTTGTGGTGAACCCTCTGTATTCACTCTGGTGAAGTCTTCTCTTGATTTTTGACTTTGACACACATACACCTACCTCCTGGAGAGTGTTCTTGATCTGGCCAACTGTGAAGGGTGTTTTCTTCACCAGGGAAATAATTCTTCGGTCATCTACCACAGTTTTCCGTGGTCTGTTGCTTAGCTCATCAGTGCGTTCTCTCTTTTTAACGATGTTCCAAACAGTTAATTTGGCCACACCTAATGTTTTTGCTATCTCTCTGATGGGTTTGTTTTGTTTTTTTCAGCCTAATGATGGCTTGCTTTACTGATAGGCACAGCTTTTTGGATCTCATATTAAGAGTTGACAGCAACAGATTCCAAATGCAAATAACACACTTGAAATGAACTCTGGATCTTTTTTCTGGTCCTTGTAAATGGGATAATGAGGGGATAACGCACACCTGGCCATTGAACAGCTGAGCAGCCAATTGTCCCATTACTTTTGGTCCCTTAAAAAGTGGGAGGCACGTATACAAACTGTTGTAATTCCTACAACGTTCACCTGATTTGGATGTAAATACCCTAAAATTAAAGGCTGAAAGTCTGCAGTTAAAGCACATCTTGTTTGTTTCATTTTAAATCCATTGTGGTGATGTGATCTGATTTGAATGTAAATACCCTCAAATTAAAGCTGAAAGTATGCAGTTAAAGCACATCTTGTTTTTTCATAGGAGTTATATGGTCTTTAACAATATAGATATATTACTGGTCTGTTTTTTATACATCAGAAGCAGTACCGCCGGCAACCACTGGGTGGCGCATGGATACACACAGTTATATTTAACTGTGAGAGAAGCGCAGGCGGCATTTGCGTTCCACGCTGGTTACGTGGAATGGCGGTGACACAGAAGAATCGCGGGGAAATCGTGGACGGGGAGAATCGAGATCGCGACTCTCTCCACGATTAATCGTGCAGCTCTAGGTTGCGCCTCATCTATGGGGAATAACTTTACGCCGAACGTAAAATTTACGCAAACCGCATAAATTATGCGCCTAATGAACAGAACATCTGTCTGTGTCTTTTTTTCTCTCCGGATCCGTGGGTCATTGAAGCTCTTCTTTCATTAACTGAAGTACACCTGGTGGCCGTATTACCTGTTTACCTCTTCAGAATGGTGGCAGCTGTGTGGGGATGAGAAAATCACCTTTGGTAAGTAGAACTTATTTGTCTTTTAGACAGACTGTTTTCTCTTGCCTTAGCTCTGATTTAAATTTCATCTTAAACTAAATTTATGTAGAAGAGGTGTATGAGCCACACCTTGGTGTATAGGGGATTTTTTTGGGAAATCCGCCTTTGAAAGTACCTTTGAGAAGGTCTTAATTGAATAATACAGTACTGTACAGTCCCTTTTTGGGGAAGGAGCTGAAATAGTTAATGAGGATTATGCTTCAGTGACCCAACCTTCTTTTGTTTTTCTTTCTTTCGCATAAAGTATAAGAAATATTAAAAGATCATTTGTTTGTGTGGGAGAATGAAGTCTGTAAGGTAAGACAGACAGACTCTCTCTGTCACTATTTTAATATGGGTCTAAATCATAGTAAAAACCTCCATCATATCCTAATCCCAGAGAAAATTGTAAAGATTATGTAGCCAGGGTTTGTAGTACGGATTATGAATTTATAAATCCTTGGGTTTGTAAAGTATACACCAGTTTACCTAAGGAGGAAATAGACTTACTGGCCGGACATTATGCTGTACAACAAAGAACCCCAACCCCACCACAACCACCTGCACAGGGAGTAGAAGTATCTGTAGGCGAAGCGCCCACATCAGGCGTGCTGCCTCATAGAGATTCTGTGGTCACCCAACTAGATCTTGTATCACAAAGTCCTGTTTTGGGAACTCCTGGAGGCTCACCTCAAGCTGGGGTTTCAGGAGGTTCTGATTCACCTGTTTCTTCATCAAAAAAACGTCTCCACCTGGATACGAACAAGGTTCTGGTCGGGAGGAACAAGTAGATAGTTCCGTAAGAAATAGGTTTCTCAGAGGATTAACAATTGTAGGATCTGATACCATGAATACCCCACTCGCACGCCCACAGGGTAGCCAAATGGAATTAAAAAATCTACCAAATAGACAAAGGAGACAGATGATGATGAAATAGAGGGAACCCAATACCACCCTTTACTGACAGGAAACGGCATGTTAAACAAGGTGATTGATATTAAAAATATCAACCACATTGTTAAAAATTGTCTGCCTCTGCAACTATGACTTATTTGAAAAAGGCTTGTAAAGGGAGAAATTATACACAGGGAGATATGCGATTGATTGTGGATGGTGTCATTGGACACACATCCGCTTTTGATTGGACTAAAGTAGCATCCATAAATGATATTGAAGATCCAAAAATAGTAAAGGCTGATGCATATAAATTAAATACTGAAAGGAAAAAAAACACCATGTGTGATCAATTAGAAGCGGAATTAAATAATGCCTTTAAAAACAGAACCTCCCTTTCTACTGCCATAGCTTGTAAACTAAAGTCAGGAGAAAGTGTTTTAGAATTTTGGAAGAGATTTATGGCTGTGTGGACACAGGAAGCTGGATTATCATTACTACCGGATATGAATAGTCTGATGATTCAGATTTTCATTAGTAACCTAAAACTACAACATGGTTTAACGGTTAAGCAAATAATTTCTGATTGGCCTACAAAGACCTTATCGGAATTCACAAAGAAGGATTCAGCAGGATGTTTTGAGATACCGAAAAGTTCAGGTACACATTTCCAGGGAGGACTGCCACAACAGCAGCAGTCCCACCCGGGGAATGGCACACAGCAGAATAGGGGTAGGGGCAGAGGGAGAGGAAAAGGTCGAGGCCGTGGTTTCCCCAGGACACAGCCCCCAAAAAGAGGTTGTTTTAACTGTGGGGACTTGGGTCATTGGAGAAACCAATGTCCATATGGCATACCTTAACAAAATAGCACACAAGTCATACAACCCCCAAAAACCTAACAACATCAAGGGCCAAAATACCCCATCCAATGAAAGCAACCCCATCCCCAATGAGGATACCCGGAAGGTAGTATCCCAGCATTTCCACTGGTTTCATTCTCTTATTCAGAGCAACCAATTATCATGTTGCATGTGAATGGAATGGAAGTACCATTTCTCCTCGATTCAAAAGCCACACTGAAACATGGAGCCCAACCCATTTATCATAAACAATATCCTCTTTCTAAAGAAAAGGAAGAGGGGATTGTGCCTATGATTGAACATTTCTTGAAACATGGCATAGTGGGAGAAATCACTGGAAACAAATGGAATACACCAATTAACCCTGTAAAGAAGCCTGATGGTTCTTATAGATTTGTGCAAGATCTTAGAGCTGTCAATTTATTTGTCCCTATAGCTCCTATAGTGTCTGATGTGCCATGCCTTCTTACTTCTATACCATCCGATGCAGAATATTTTTCTGTCATTGACCTTACAAATGCATTTTTTACGTCCCTGTGGACCTAGAGACACAGCCTATTCTTGCATTCTGTTTTCAAAACCGCCAAATGACATGGTGTAGAATGCCTCAGGGCTATGTGGACTCCCCTGTAGTCTACTCAGTTGTGCTCCAGCCAAGTAGCCTGCAAAGAAGATGGTTTAGGTTTGCTACATTGGTTGGCAGATAATGGTCATAAAGTTTACAAAAATAAACTTCAGTGGTGTCAAGAAACTGTTGAATACCTTGGTTTTACACTCACAAAAGGTGAAAGGAAAGTCAGTCACAAGAGAGCTGAGGCTCTCGTGGGTCTAGCCCACCCACAGACCAAGAAGGATATGCTGTCCTTCCTTGGCATGATTGGTTACTGTCGCAAATGAATATCTGACTGTTTCTACTATGATAACATTTTGAGACAAACCACAGGTACCGACATGCCAGATTGTATAAAATGAAATGTACAATGCTTTTGTATACCTTAAAGCATCTATGGTAACAGATCCTGGTCTTGGCCAATACAAGTATAGCAAAGGGTTTCACCTATTTGCAAGGGACAACTGTAAAACCATGGTAGGAGTCCTAGCGCAAGAACATGAGGGCAAACTGCGCCCTATCGCTTTTTTCTCAAGAGTAGTGCCTATGCTGGTTCAGGGTATGTCGGTGTGTCTAAGAGCTCTTGCATCCTGTGCTATGGTTGTGGAAATGGTTGTCTTCATTCTAACTGTGGGCATACGGCCGTGACAGCTTTCGGCTTCACGGCCAGGCACCCACTGCGCATGCGGGTGCGGCGCGGCTCAGGGCAGCGCTATTCGATTGGGCAGGCTATCGCCTAGGACCTGTCATGTGTCCTAAGCGATAGCCTACAGGGAGGGGCTGCTGTAGTGTGATTAAGCTTAATCGCCTAACCAGCCCCTCGGCGGAAGGAGGAAGTGGGACAGGAAGTCCCACTCCTCCTGAAGCCCCCACTCCCCCCCAAAAAAAATTACATGCCAAATGTGGCATGTAAGAGGGTGAGGAGTGGGATAAGCGGAAGTTCCATTTTTGGGTGGAACTCCGCTTTAAACTATACAGCAGGACACCTCACTCCAGGAGGATATGTGCTCGAGTGCAATCTCAGGAGCTCAAAATGTGTTTAAGATGGGTCTTGCTCAAGACTTTCTCAAGACCAGATGACCATACTTATCATGCTGGATATGCTAGTAGATAGACAAATTGTTGCTACTGATATTTAAATAAATTTAAATATAGCTATGCCCAGAAGTCTGGATATGAAAATGTTGCATATGTAGTAAACTCCATCCTAGCACTGCTAGGATCCCCCTAATGTCAGTACCTCTAAACTCCACCCCCCTCCTATCGTCCTTACAAATGTCACAAGAACACTTTCAAATAATACCCTTACTTTTCAAATTATTGGTAGAAGTCATTCCCCAGACTGGTGTTTTGGGTTGGGAAACTTCACAAAGGAAGCTGAAGTGTGCCAACAAGCTAAAATTAACTTTTCAATTACTTCAATTCAAAGCCCTTTCTTTAACACTTCAGAACCTGCCCTAAACACCACTCTAATAAACTTTCTTAGCTCCAGTTTCACTTCCACAGTAGGAAAATTATTGTCAAGTTTAACCTTTTCCAGTCTTTCTGATGAAATTATGACAATATTCAACTAACGATCCTTAGCTCTAGGAAACAGTATTTATATTTGTTGTGAAAACATCTGTAATGCCCCTCCCCCTTTGTATTCCATGGACAATTGCTATGAAGCTGAGATTATCTACTTATTGTTCTATATTTTTATATGCTTAGGATAATGATACATTTATGGGAAAGTAGCCCAGGTGAATGTTGGGGGTTTCAGGGTTTGTGATTATCACCTTCGTGATAAAAGAGGGGATTGTAATAGAATGTATCAAATAACTGACTAAATTTTAAAGTAGAAATTATCTTTTCTATATGTATTTTGACATACTAAGCTTAGCTAACAGTTTGCATAGAGTCACACCCTGCTACAGCTAAGTTATTGTGGTTAAATTCATGGAACAGTCTGATTGTATAAGCAAAGTCATCTTTTAGCTATTGTTAAAACTAAATTCAGCTGGTTCAAATCATGATAAGAATATACTGAGTTTGTGTAATATTTACAGACATATGCAATAATATGCAGCCCCTCCTATCTTTCTTCTGTATATAAGTCACTCTGAGAGAATACACTTTAGAGATCTAATGAACAGCACATCTGTCTCTGTGTCATTTTTTCTCTCTGGATCCGTGGGTCATTGAAGCTCTTCTTTCATTAACTGAAGTACACCTGGTGGCCGTATTATCTGTTTACCTCTTCAGGGATGAAGTCTGTTTTTAGGCGTATCTAAGTTTGTGGGTTCGGCGCACAGATACGACGGCGCATATTTGTACTTACGCTGCGTATCTGGAGCTACGTCGGCATAAGTGCTTTGTGAATCCGGGCCTATATATCTAACTGTTCCACTTAATTTTAGTTCCCTTCTAAAATTGTTATTTGTTAGCACTGCACTTCAAATTTTTTACATTTATGCAATCTGAGCGGTAAATGTGTTTCTCTACTTCCCACATATATACATTGTAATTTAAAGTTTCTGGTTTGGTCAGGTTCATTTTAAAGTTTGAAATTTCTCCATACAATTTTAGGGATTTCATTTTGTTTTGGAGGGTTATCCTGGCATTAGTTATAAAAAATAAATTATTGTCAGCATAAGCTGGTAATTTGTGTTCCTCTTCCCCACCTTAATCCCCCTGTCAAATCCCCTCCAAAAATGGCTCTAAAGCCAGAACAAACATTAAGGGGGATAGGGGGCACCCCTGTCTCATGCCATTGTACATCTCAAAAGGTCCTGAGACTGTCCCATTTACCTTCATAAAAACACCAAAAATTGGGTAACTAACAAGCTCATCCACTATATTTTATTTTTGATTGGAGGAATGCACTATAATTGTGCATATTGTCCCAATATCCAATCAACGTTCCACAAAAAATGGGAAATCTCTGTGGTAGCAGAATAGTCCCATAGGTTGTTCCTCTGAATTAACTAAGCATATACAAAAAAAAAAAAAGGAGACAAGAGGAGGTGAAAAAAACACACCTCCTCCCAGAAAAAAATCTTCAACAAGGAACTGCTGGGAATTACAGACTTTATTTAGTAAACCGCAATAAATTACTTATACAAAAATTAGAAAAAAACACCACATCTCCCTCCACCATATTATAAAAATAAGACTAGTCTAAACTATAAACATGGGTGGCCACCAGATCAGCCATATACACCATAATCACTTCAGGACTCATCCATTCAAGTTAGATCCCAAATCAAGTCGCAGTGTAGGCTGTAGAGTTCTCATTCAAAATGAGTATGAGTTCAAGCTAGCCAGATTGATTAGGGAAAAGATAGGGAATTTTTGCACGCTCAGTCACTATGTGTACTAGGTTGTACTAGTTGGAACATTAGGATGCTATTAATACTGAAATAGCCATTTAAAGGCGCGCTTAGTATATTCAGGTGCTGGATCAATCACATATTCATCTGGATTAAACGTGGCACTAATAGGGGGCGCCGGCATTCAAGACTAATGTCCCGATGTAACAGCGTGAAAATAAAGACAGGTAAGGTTGTTGTCGTCAGCCTGGCTGCCCTTCAGTCGTGCGTCCTTAATCACTGGAACAATCCTTTCATTGGAAGCAGTACTTGCAGGTCCCGTATGGTCAGGTATGTTTAAGACCAGCAGAAGATACTAGTGTGCAGTAATAATGATCTGTTAAGGACAGCTGGTTTGCAGGGAGTCCATGGCGGTTAGCTGATAGCAGATCAGTATTTAGGTATACAGCAGTGTGAGTGCCATGTTTTAGCTTGGCACTATCCAAGGATGAAAATACTGCTCATATCTGAAAGTAGTTAGGTGCTTGGTCGTGTAGGTGGGACACCCATGTTTGGACTACAGCAAGTGTAGTGGCAAATCGCTTACGTGTTTTGCTTAATAACTAGCTTCATCGGAGCTGTAGGCTCATTGTATAGTGCTTTGATCTATTCAGTCATTCTTGGGCCTAAACCTATTGCCTCTAATGTACCCTGCATAAAGCCCCAGTCTACCCTGTCAAACGCTTTTTCAGCGTCGATTGACAGGAGCAGTCAACCACCACCAGAAGCGTTCTAATACCGTTTTTCCTACCTTCTCTTCCTGGTATAAAACCCACCTGGTCTGCATGGACCAGCTTGTTCATTACTGTTTTCATTCTCCCTAAGAGTACCTTAGCAAATAACTTCATGTCCGCATTAAGCAGTGAGATGGGCCTGTAAATAGGGCACAATCTTTACCTTCTTTTGGGATAATAGTAATAGCGGCCTCCAGGGCCTCCCTTCGCATCCCACATTTCATCCCTATTCCGTTCATATAAGAACACAATTTAGGCATTAAGACATCTTTACATTTCTTTTACAAATAAATTGTCAACCCATCTGGGCCTGAACTTTTCCCTCCTGGCGAATCTTTTAAGATATTTATTATCTCTTCTTCTGTTATAGGAGCTTCTAAGATACTAAATGTGTCCTCCGGGATTTTATTTAGGTAAACCTCATCTTAGAAAGCTTTAGTTTTCTCATTCCTCTTTTTTCATTCCTGGCGTATCTTTTTGGTTAATTGAATAAAGTTTTCCTTAATAGTCCTAGTTATTTCTGCTGAAGTATGCACCATTCGACCGGTACTAGATTGGATTTTCTCTATATAGTTTGCCGTTAGGTACCTCTCTTTCTTAATTCTATTATAGGCCGTTCAGGATTCCTGTTCAAATAATTCTTTCATCTCCTCCCTCTTTGTTGTAACTGCCAATATCACTTCCCTTTCTCACGTTTTCTTATGTTGTTGCTCCAGTGCCAGAAGTTCTTTGGATAGTATTATTTTTTTCTTCCTTATACTTTAATTCTTTTCAATCGCAATCAGGTTACCTCTAATATAGGCCAGACAGTGGCTTCCGTTCTTTCCTCAGTATCCTTAATTTTCAAATACTGCTCAAGTTCCTCATTTAACCTATCTTCTACCGCTTTATCCTGTTGCAGCTCTTCATTTAGTCTCCAGATATTAGCCCTGTTTTGAACCCCTCCTAGCTTCATTTTCAATGTCACAGGCACATGATCTGAGAATGTCATAATTTCAATATTAGTACTAGCTACTGCCTCCAACAGCCTACGCTCAATCAAGAAGAAAGCGAATACGTCCCATGTACATGGGAGTGGAATGTATAATCACAAGCATTTGGATGTTGTATCCTACATACGTCTAAATGTTGGTGTTGATACATTTCCTTGCTTAATTTCGATCTTTGGCTCTATACATAAATTGTAATCCCCTGCCATAATAGCGCCCCCTTTATTAAACTCCATAAACTCTGCTATAACACCCGTTAGGTATTTAATGGAATTTTTATTAGGGTCATATAATGTTTGCCAGGGAGTACTCTAAATCATTTAGTTTTCCCCTCAGAAATAAATAGCGCCTTTCCGGGTCATCCTTTCTCTCGTCTAGTACAAACCTGGCTCCCCTGAAAAAAATCTATGGCCACTCCCTTTGCTCAGCTAAGAGGAGAATCCCTATAATATCATACCAGGTAATCCTTTGATATAATTTTACGGTTTAGGTCCTGAGAGAAGTGTGTCGCCTGTAATAGGACTGCATCTGCTTTATGATGTTTTAATTCTCTTATTATATTGGCACTTTTTATGGGAGAATCGAATCCTCTTACATTATACGATATTATGTTTACTGTTGTCATCTTAGTTCAATTGGCACGTTTTAATAATGGTATCCATTTCCTATATATGCTGACCTTCCAGGGAATTCAATGCACCAGGAACTATCTATGCGGCTGATTCTACCTTTATACTAAATCAGAGAGGTGCCCTTACTACTCCCGCACCCTTTCCTCCTAGCCCACCTGTGGTGGAAATTTGAAGATGTATTTATTATGTATTGTCATAATTGGCACCCCGTCTTGACACTTCCCCAACCCGCTCTAAATAGAGCTGACTGTGGCAGTACTGAGTCTAGTTGACTCTCGTCTGGTAGTAGAAAATGTCTTGAGGTTGGAGTGTGATGGTTGCGGCATGGGCGTATGCCCACCAGCGAGGGGCCCCTCTGTGCATTTAGTACAGACGATCGTTGAGGGGGATGCGTTCATTTCGCAAGCACACTAGTGGCTGTAGACAGATGTACGCTCTTATCTGGGTCATGTCTGATCAGCAGGATTTGGGGTTCGTAGCGTGCGTCTGTAAATAGCCTCAATAAGGGTATAATCTTTATATGCGTTATTCTATGGAATGGCGCAGATTAAAGGTTCTATCAGCGTATAGTTTGAGGGCTTGTGAACGCTTCTAGGGTCAGGGGGGGCACATGCACACCCTGACCGGACACGCCCATAAGACTTTAGCCAGCATTGTTTGTATTTCTATTCATTGTATTGTATTCATTGTATTCTAATTCTATTCATGTATTCAATGTGACTTCCTGTCAGAGGGAATGTTTTGTTCTGTGTATAGAAGACATCTGGTGATGTCGCCTCCCATTGGGGGGAGGCGACTTACTGGTGATGACTTCCTGTTTTGTGTAAATAAAAGAGCCATGCTCAGCCCTGTGGCGGGAAATGATGGCAAGGATGGTAACTTGAGAACAGGCTTGTATGGTGTCTGCTTACTGGATGAATGGCAGGGAATATATGGTGAGTAAATCTTTTAGCTTAAACATGGCATTATTTCATTTAAGATAGGGAATGTGCTTTAGAGCACATGGCAAGATGGTGGTGTGCTTTGCACACCCCCGAATTGCCACTACACACCCCATCCCTCGTTGAGGGAATTTGGCCTCCCTATGGCCTGAGGATCCGTGGTCCTCCTTCTCCATCCGGCCCCACAAATCGCACCCCTGGAGGTTGAGCTCAGTCTAAGGCCCGGGGGGGGACACAGCTACCCCCCTTGTTGGGGTCTCCCACGCCCAGTCTGATCCCCCAGCCCCTCAGCATATTTCCCATTCCCTTTTCACCTCCCCACCCCTTTGCTCCCCCTCCCCCAGTCCTGAGACCCATTGTATTTCTTATCCTTCTATAATTTCTTCTTTATTACAGCCTTTGTCTTTTTTTATTTAAATGCCATGTCTGTTGATCTTCTGTGTTGGTCATCTTCTCTTGTGGTTCCCACCAGCTAGGAATCTCTACTGTTGGTATATCCAGTCTTTTACAGAACTTGGGCGTATCTTCTGGGAATCTTAAAGTAGCTGATTGCCCCTCTTTTTGCCCTATTAGGCATGCTGGGAAGCCCCATTAAATTTTGAATCCTATACATTTTTAAGTGTTTATGTAGGGGTTTTAAAACTCTTCTCCTAGTCTTGGTCTCTGCTGCCAGGTCTGGGAATATCTGTAGGGTGGTCTCTTCATACTTAACAGGTGTGTTGGTTTTTAGAGTGAGCCAGATCTGTTCTTTTTCTTGGTAATTATGGAATCTTGCAATCACATCTCTCTGTATTTCTCCTGCCATTTCAGCAGGTTTTCTGATCCAGTGGATTCTTTCAAATTTTATTTCATCTGTCTCTGATCTACCCAGCATATGACCAAATACTTTATCCATTTTTTCTTGCAGAACTTCTCCCTGCTGGTCAGGCAATCCTCGGATCCTCAAGTTTTTTTCTCCTGCTGCGATTTTCCTGGTCTTCAATTCTGTACCTTGTGTACCTTTTGATCTCTCTCTAACTCTTCCATCTGGTCTTTAAGCTCTTTTAATTCAGCTGCGTGAAAGTCCAATTTTCCTTCTGTTTCCTCTACCCTTCTTAATATATAGTTCATGCCCTCATGTAATATGGTCATTTCTCCTTTTAAGGTTATCTCCAGTCTTGCAAACATCTCCGCCATTTCTCCATTAGTTGGTATTCTGGTCTGGGCTCAATTACTGCCTCCACTTCAACCAGTGTCTTATCACTTTCAGGTGATATAGCCTCTGCACTCCTAATAGTCTTTTCTCCCCATTTTTCTGCAGGCCCTCAGATGCTTTATTCTTGACCCCCGACTGTTAGCCTGGGCTGTCTTTGGCTCCATCCTGTGTCATATATTTTTTAATAGAGTCCAGGCTAGCACTCATTTTAGGGGAGTTTACTGCTGCTCACCACATTAATACTCTTAATTTTAAATATCTGCATTTACACTTATTACCATGGGTACATTTCACATTTTTCATTTAATTTATTATTTACTCAATTTCCCTGTTCAGAACGGTCTCCTGTCTATGCCTCTTTTTTTACATTGTTGCTTACCTACTAAGAGTTAAAGGTGATTTTAACCATCCATACCAAATTCTGTGCTACTTCTGTGGGGTTCCTCTATACTCATACATTTGTTTCTCATATGGAAGTATTTGATTTATATGTTGCATCTGCCCAAGTATTATTTGCTTGCAAGCCTTAAACAACATTTCTTGTAGACAGATCTTAGCATATCCAATCACCGTCTGGCTTTCAAATAGTCCCAATAGGCAGACCTCAGGGGTAAATGGAATACCTCTCCAAGCAGTTTTGACATTGTATCCAAGACCTGTCTCCAATATTTACTAATGTGTGGACAAGACCACATTAAGTATTCAAAATCGGCCTCTGGCACCCCGCATCTTGCACATTCCACATTCTCAGTTCATCTCATCAGGCTTAGTTTACATGGTGTAAGATACGCCTGATGTATTATATATAGCTGTATCAGTCTATTATTGCTTGCAGGGGACACTAGCAAATGTGATTTACAGGCTTCCTTCCAGGTCTGATCTGTCAAAGATATACATATCTCTTCCAATTTCCTTTTAATCCGAAGCGGGGTCTGATGTGTCTTAGCCTGCATTAGATATGTATACAGTTTAGATACCAATGCCTTTGGTCCCTGGGTTCTTAGTATTTCAATTAAGGGATGTTTTGATATATTAATACCTTTATTACTGAAATGTGCATCCAACGCACGGCTCAGTTGTAGAAATCTGTAAAAAATGTTGTCTTAAATTATATTGTGTTTTTAAGAAATCAAATGAGCACACTTTTCCGTTTTGATAGACCTGTTCCAGCTCAACTATACCTATTTGCATCCAGAATGTACTGTCCTGTAATATAATTAATTCTTCAAGTAATGGATTATTCCACAAGGGTAATTAGGCTATTATATATCTGAATCTTATTTTTTTAGCCTCCCGCCATACTGATCGAATCAGTATAAGCATGGGTATCCCCACCCTTGGTAGTTGTGTACCTCTTGCTTCCAATCCTGTCAATATATTCCCTGCCTGAATTATCTTTACCAAATCTTTACCAAATACTTCTCCACCCCCAGGCTTTGTTCTTGTGTGAGGCATATATAGTATGCCAACAGTTCAGTATTCCAACAGTTCAGTGTGATACTATCAAAATCCAGGTATCCTATCAAAGGGGGGGGGACTGTCCCGGCTAGGTGTATGACTCAAGCGGCTTATCCAACATTACCCGCTGTTCTCAGAGTACTGTCTGAATCTAATATACTTTATTAATTATTTAGCCTCCGCCGGTTTCCTTTACCACAAAGAAGAAAGAAAAAGAGTATTACGCCAGCAAATCAGTTTAGTGGTATCAGGATCTAGATTCCAGTCCTGAGAAAAGGGTAAATTTTGCTGATAATGGGCCTTAGGCAGCTTTATGCAATATCATCCCCAGTTCCTTTAATACAGTCCTCATATGTTGTATCTATTTGTCAGTTATTTGGCCAACAAAGGTTTACCGGTTTAACCTAGTAATGCCAGCGGGGGTGCTCACAATCCGTCAGAATCCACATTGTCGCTTCTAATTATAGAATTACATCTGTTGTATGTTGTGATGTTTTATATATGTACTCCACACTCAAGAGGAGATTAACTCCTGGTATCGGGGGGAGGGGGGGGACAGAACCCCTTACTCTCTTTAGTGACCATGCCTCCTTCGCCGTGCCTGATCCACTCCTCTCCGTGAGGCTGTTTCTGTGGGGCTGTAAAGTTGTGTCAGCAAGATTGTACCCGGCCATGTGCACAGTCCGCTCTCCTCCCCACTTCCACCCTCTCAGCTGGCGTCCTGATGCCTCTTTCCACGCATCTCTTCGGTCCGATGCCGTTGACCTGGTCCCCGGCGCTCTCCACTGCTACCACATCACCGCCTGGTCCCAGCAGCCACCACTGTGCAGTGAGTGGGGAAAAGGGGGATTCACCAGCTCAACCCTTACTGTGTAAACACACACACATCCCAGTTTTGTGAGGAGAGGAGAAGCAGACCGTGAGTTCTTACCAGGGGAAATCAGCTTTTTTTTAAACTGGGGATATTTATTATAGCAAAAAGCACAGAATATTGTATTTTTTCAAAATTGTCGCTATTTGTTTTTATAGTGCAAAAAATTGAAACCCCAAAGGTGATCAAATTCCACCAAAAGAAAGCTCTATTTGTGGGGAAAAAAAGGACGTCAATTTTGTTTGGGTACAGCGTCGCACAATTGTCAGTTAAAGTGATGCAGTGCTTATCGCAAAAAATGGCTTGATCATTGAGCAGCCAAATCTTTTCATCACAGAAACCTGACATTTTAACAGGGGTGTGTAGCAGTGGCAGCCCGCCCATAAAGGGTGTCCGGGCGCCGCTTCCCCCTCCCCCAGTCAGTAAAAAAAAAAAAAAAAAAAAATCGAAAAAAAAAATGTTTTATTTAAACATGTCCCTTTAAGGAAAAATAAATTCCAAAAAAGGTTTTTATGTGCACTGAGTCTGGGCGTCGGGCACAGTCTGCCTCTGCCCCTCTGTAATGGACTGTTTTATCTGTAAAGATTACCGGTGTTCCAAAGTTTATTTTATAGTGAATATTTGGCCGAAATTGCGCCGCCCCCCGTTATTTCAATGTTCTTTGGAATAAGCGGGGGGGGGGGATATTGCTGCGATTTCGGCCTAATATTCACTATAAGAAAAAACTTTTGAACTTCCAAAGTTTTTTCTCATAGTGAATATTCGGCCGAAATCGCGGCACCCCTCCCCCCGCACTTATTCAAATGTTCCAAAGTTTTTTTTATATTGAATATTCACCGGAAATAGCGGCCGGATCGCTCTACCTCCCCCCTTCACCCACCCCCAATATTTTTTTATATTTAATATTCGGCACAAAAGGCAGGGAATACAACCACCCCCCACACTTATTAACAAAAATATCTGTAATACGTAAGCATTACTCCCCCGGTTATTAAAAAAAAAAAAATTCTACTACATTGGCGACGATAGTAGCGGGTGTTAGCCGCCCCGGGGTTATTAAAAAAAACTTTTTTTATACTTCATTTGCGACAAAGATAGTGGGCGTCAACACCCCCCCCCCCCCTCCGCTTACCCACTTATTAACAACATTTTTTTTATATGTAAAATTAATTGCAGCACAGATAGCAGGCATCAACACTACCAGTTATAAAAAAAAAATCTTATACTTAATGTGCTTATTAAAAAAAATTGCAAATTGTCCTGCGACTTGGGACTGGAAAGTTGCAGGATAAGTCAGACCCGATGAGAACCGTTCATATCCATGCTACTTCAAGTCACAGCGACTTCGAAGTAGTCCCTGCATTACTTTTGTCCCACTTTGAGTCCATAGACCTCCAGAATACATAGGCATTGTTTCAAGTCGCTGCAAAATCGCAGCAAAAAACTGTGGCAGAATCTTGCAACTTTCAGGCTAACGCAGTCTCAAAGTTGCACAATTCTGCCGCAATTTTGATGCGACTTAAAGCATTGCCTTTGTATTCTGGAGGTCTATGGACCTCAAGTTGCATCAAAGAGGGACCAAAGTAGTGCAGGGACTACTTTGAAGTCGCTGTGACTTGAAGTCACACAGATATGAACGGTTCTCATTGGAAATAATGGGGTACGACTTGTCATGCAACGTTGAAGTCCCAAGTCGTAAGACAAGTAATGCAGTATGTGTGCAGTCTACGGTAATCTTGTGCAGTATGTCCACAGTCTCTGGTAATCTTGTGCAGTATGTCCACAGTCTCTGGTAATCTTGTGCAGTATGTCCGCAGTCTCTGGTAATCTTGTGCAGTATGTCCGCAGTCTCTGGTAATCTTGTGCAGTATGTCCACAGTCTCTGGTAATCTTGTGCAGTATGTCCACAGTATCTGGTAATATTGTGCAGTATGTCCACAGTCTCTGGTAATCTTGTGCAGTATGTCCACAGTCTCTGGTAATCTTGTGCAGTATGTCCACAGTCTCTGGTAATCATTTGCAGTATGTCCGCAGTATCTGGTAACCTTGTGCAGTATGTCCGCTGTCTCTGGTAATCTTGTGCAGTATTGTAGCTACCGGATATCGCCTAAACCTGCGCGTTTTAGGAGATATCCCCTGTATCCGCATGTGCCGACGTCATCGGCACATGCGCACTGAAGCAATGACATGTTTGTTTTTTGTTTGTTTTTGTGGGTTTACAACCACTTGAAGGTGTGACTATCTTGCAGATCGAGTCCCCTGTATTTCTAGATTTTTTATTTTGTACCTATCAGGTATTTCCGGTCTTACTTCCTTGCCTGACTTCTATATTACGCTGAAAGTCCTGTAGTGACATGGGGGTTGGAGGAAGAAACCACAGCTCACAGCAGGGACAATGACATCCCACACACTAAAAGTGTTGATTGCTAAAGCGACTGATGGAGGCTGCCCTGCTAGAATAGAGGAAAGGTAGGAGACACAGGCTGACAGTTAGGCAAGTATACCACCTCTTCTATTTCAGTGGAGCACTGTTTTAATTTTGTGGAGACCTTGATATAGTCTAATAATTAAGTTTCTTAAGAATAACACCATCATTTGGGTTAAAAATTGCCACTGTAGCTGTATACGTTTTTTGTTGACGATGTCTCATCATCGTGAGAGAAAAAAATCCATTAAAGTAGACGTAAACCCTAACCCCATTTGCGAGCTTATGGTCTGTTTAAATATACAAAACAAACTGTTTTGTTATATCTGTTTAAGTGCAAAAAAAATACCTGTTCATCAAGTCAGATTTAGAAGTGCCCTGTGTCTTGTGTGATCTCAAGGCATTTAACTAACCCTACTCCTGACATTTAAAAAAAAAATATATATATATATATATTTTTTTTTAAATGACGGTGCCCCAGGCCATTGCCCAGCGCCACCGCGCGGGTGTGTGTACTTTAAGTTCCAATCCTGAATCAGGCTCCACTCCCCTACTGAGCCAGGCAGCCACCAGGCAGCGAGCGGCCAGGCGAGCCTCAGCAGAGCTCAGCCTGTGCCTGCCCGTCACACTGCACTGCATGTCAGTCACATCATCACACACAGTACTTTCAGTTTCTCCGCCGGGCGGGCGGCGCGGCGGCTGCTCAACGGCTGCAGACAGTGCACCTGTCCTGCACGTGTGTGACCTGACTGGCTGGCACCAGGCTGTCCTGCTGTGATGATTGCTCCCGAGTCCCCACACCAGTCTTCTGTCTCCAGAGTGACTTCGGCTGGCAGGTACCGGCAGGAAGAAACAGGTGCGGGGTTCACAGAGTTCACCACAGCAGGAATCGAATTATAGATATAGGAACAGGTGTGTGTGGGGGGGGGGGGGGGTTGTGCACACAGAGTCCGCCGCGGCAGGCATAATAGGACTATAGGAGGAACAGGTGGGGGGGGGGTGTTTGATCTAAAAATTTGAAATCAAAGCGGCAACAATTGATGGCTGCTGTGTTTGATGGCATAGTGGTGACAACAACAATTGATGGCACAGTGGCTGGGTTTGGCATGGCACAGTGGTGACAATTGATGGCACAGTGGCTGCGTTTGATGGCATTGCACAGTGGTGACAATTGATGGCACAGTGGTAACAATTGATGGCACAGTGGCTACGTTTGATGACACAGTGGTGACAATTGTTGGGCACAGTAGCTGTGTTTGGCATGGCACAGTGGTGACAATTTATGGGCATAGTGGCGACAATTGCTGGGCACAGTGGTGACAATTGATGGCACAATGGTGGCAATTAATGGCACAGTGGCTGCGTTTGGCATGGCACAGTGGCGATAAATGATGGCACAGTGGCTGCGTTTGATGGCATGGCATAGTGGTGACAATTGCTGAGCACAGTGGTAACAATTGATGGCACAGTGACTGTGTTTGATAGCATGGCACAGTGGTGACAATTGATGGGCACAGTGGCGATAAATGATGGCACAGTGGCTGCGTTTGATGGCATGGCATAGTGGTGACAATTTCTGGGCACAGTGGTAACAATTGATGGCACAGTGGTGGCAATTAATGGCACAGTGGCTGTGTTTGGCATTGCACAGTGGCGATAAATGATGGCACAGTGGCTGCGTTTGATGGCATGGCATAGTGGTGACAATTGCTGAGCACAGTGGTAACAATTGATGGCACAGTGACTGCGTTTGATGGCATGGAACAGTGGTGACAATTGATGGGCACAGTGGCGATAAATGATGGCACAGTGGCTGCGTTTGATGGCATGGCATAGTGGTGACAATTGCTGGGCACAGTGGTAACAATTGATGGCACTGTGGCTGAGTTTGATGGCATGGCACAGTGGTGACAATTGATGGGCACAGCGACGATAAATGATGGCACAGTGGCTGCGTTTGATGCCACAGTGGTGACAAAATAAAATAAATACAATTCTTTAACAGTTTAAGCTTTGAATTCTATTATTTTCATATGATTTTTTTCAAATTCAAATTTGCTAGTTGATTGAAAGTTATTAACGGCACTACTGTTGCCAATATATGCAGTGTTATTAGGGGGGAAAAAAGTTATTGAGGGGGGGTGACACCATGTTATACCGCACCGGGTGACACCAACCCTAGTGACGCCAATGACCCTACTAACTGTAATCTTGGGATTTAATAATAACTACACGTTGTGGAGGGGACAATATGAATAGTTTAGTAAAAGAATGATGGGCATGGCTGACACAAAGTCCACAAAAATGCGGTGCCCATACACATGCTTAGTGCATTTCTTGCAGATCAATGAGTATTTTTCTGTACTAGCAGCATCTTTAACCCTTTTAAACACTGGAAAATAAGCATGTACAATACTGTAAGCAAGTTGAGATCACTGTAGTAGTGGTCTACTATAGTGTTTTCCAGCTTCCAGCGACATTAGCCACGTACAGTATGTCATACATACAGTTACATTGGTCCGAACTGGACTAATGTAACCAATATATAACATGCCAATGCCTGGAATTATTCTTTAAGTGATTCAACTTGCAAGTAATCTCACAACACTGAAATAAACAGCATATCAAACTTTGCAGGAAGAAAAAACAACTTACTGTCAACAGGGTTCCTCATTGGATAAGACTGTGTGTAGTTGTTCACACACTGAACTAACTGAGGGCTAGTGGAAGCACAGAAGTTCTCCACTGCTTTGATTTGTGATGGTCCTGGTGATGAATCTGTGCGAAATATAGCTTGACAATACTCCCGGCAGTTGGTATGCCGACCAGCATAGGTGCAGCATACAGATCCCACTAAAAGAAGCAGAGAAAGTTCAAAATTACTAGGTCTGTTAAACGAACTAAAAAAAACATTATACAGATTTGACTCACAGCAACTTAAAATGGTTCTAAAGCCTCATTAAGGTAAATGCAGGATCCCCCCCAGCCACTTATACTTACCTGAGCCCGATCCGATCCACCAATCTGCCCGAGAGCAGCAGCTCTTGATGCTGTCTCCCTCCTCATTGGGCAGATTGATAGCAGCGGGAGTCATTGGCTCCTGCTCCTGTCAATCAACTCCAGTGATGAGTGAACAGGTGGGCGTGGCCGAGTCCTGCTGTCTTTGCCAATGGACGCAGCAGCTAGGCTCAGGAGCGATCATGCAGGTGTGCCCCCATGGGAAGTGGCTTCCTGTGGGGGCACTGGATAGATAGGAGGAGCTAGAAGCACCAGCAGGCAGGGGTGGGCTGGCCAGAGGGACAAGGTGGAGATTTCCCCCCAGGCCGGCTACCTTATATTCAAAACGGCTGGCTGGCTGCTGCATTGTGGGAGTTGTAGTCTGAAGTTGTAGTCTGCACTGCTGCATCGTTCCTGGTGGCAGTGGGTGGAACTGAGCAGCGCTGCAAACTACAACTCCCAGGTGTCTCGGAGGCAGGCAGAGGCAGGGCATGGCAGGGGACGCATCCTGTGACTGGCTCAGGCTGGGGGCTGTCTGGACTGTGACATTTTCAGCCGCGCCGTGAAAAAAGGTCCCGCCCTCCTCCTAGAGCAGCTTGTGTGATAGACGGAACACTGCGTCTATCACACAAGCTGGTCTAGGAGGAGGGCGTAACTTCCGTCAGAACACAGCCAAAATTTTCAGACAGCTCTGTGACACAGCTGGAGATGCGTAGTCCACGCACTGACTGGCACAGTAAGTGTGATGATTGTGATTTACAATGATGATGGTGAGGCTGCAATGAGGACACAGAAAGGTGGCAATAGGGCACAGTAAGGTGGTAATAAGGGCACAGTAAGGTGGCAATAAGGGTACAGTAAGGTGGCAATAAGGGCACAGTAATGTGGCAATGATGGGCACAGTGAGGCAGCAATGAAAGTACGGTAAGGTGGCAATGATGGGCATAGTGAGGCGATAATGATGGTCACAGTATGGCTGCAATGATTGGCACATTATGATGGTGAGGCTGCAATGAGGACACAGAAAGGTGGCAATAGGGCACAATAAGGTGGTAATAAGGGCACAGTAAGGTGGCAATAAGGGCACAGTAATGTGGCAATGATGGGCACAGTGAGGCAGCAATGAAAGTACGGTAAGGTGGCAATGATGGGCATAGTGAGGCGATAACGATGGTCACAGTATGGCTGCAATGATTGGCACAGTAAAGCTGCAATGATGGGCACAGTAAAGCCGCAATGATGGGCACAGTAAAGCCGCAATGATGGGCACAGTAAAGCCGCAATGATGGGCACAGCAAGGTGGCAATGATATGCACGGTGAGGTGGCAATGATATGCACGGTGAGGCTGCAATAATGGGCATGGTGAGACGGCAATGAATGCACTGGTAATACTCAATGCCTCTGCTCCTACCTGGCACTGTCAGTATTATTGGCTGGCTTGATGCTTTTGTGCACACACATAAAAAAAATGGTGTTACCACACGGCCACTCTGTACAAACAGGAGTGAATGGAGCTACTCCGTCTTAGTTTTCTATTATTTTTCAGTGTATCCTGGTATACAGGGGCCTCCACTGTCTCTCCCTGAGTGCTCAGTTAACACTTTACAAATGCTTTAATAACGTGCCATAAATGCTATAGGTGCTGTTAAGATGCAGTTACAGAGCATTACCATCAAAAGAGGCAGCTGTTAAAGATGCAGTTACAGAGCATTACCATCAAAGGAGGCAGTGTTGATGTCTCATGAAAGCAACACGTTGCTTATTTTTAACACGACACAACACAATGCTATCGCTGCTGTGTAATCAGCATGTAATATTCTTGGTACAGAAATTAGCAAAAAGGCTATGTACGGTACCTACTCTGCTAAGTAATGCGTAGTGTGGTTGATCAAAAAAACAACTATGAATGCTCCAATTAAAAACATTTACAAGGCACTCCCACACGGTGGAGGGAATGTCCCCAGTCTGTGTCCCCAAGCTGGCAGGGTGAGCGGCCCGACTGTTAAAAGATTGCCATCTTTACACTCAGCGCTGCCTGCTACTGCAGACTAATTGTAGAGAAGGTTGGGCTGGTGGCCGCTGCTGAACCAGGTGGGGGGGAGAGGCAGGGAGGTCTCTGATACCTCGTAAAGATGCTCCGCTGCAGACAGGCATGACTGACACCTGCTGGCCACCGCTACACTCTTTTATCTGCAGCAGAGGTAGAGCGGTGTGGGTATGCAGTCACTTCCCTGTATGTCGGATCGAACTTCCTCCTCCTAGTCCCGCCCACCTGGCATGATGTTATTCACAAGCCGGGAAGCGGGATGAAAGAGCAGAGGAGATTGCTCCTGCTGCTTCCGCCAAGACCTGCGAGGAGCCTGCGGAACAAGTATGTTTGCAGAGGCTAAAAACCTAACCTACCTAAGGCAGTGTTGTATCACAGTGGCTTAGCTGTGTTAACTGTCTGATGTTTTTACTTCTTGGGGGGGGGGTTCATTTACAATGGTATTCAGCAATGAGGGGGTTAATGTACTTACACTGATGCATTGGTGACCAGTGGCAGTTTATTAACCCCTTTGTGCTGCATTAGTGACACCAGTGTCAGTGTTTATTATCCCTATTTGGTGCAGCATGAACGGGTTCATAAACACGGACACTGGTGTCACTAATGCTGCACAAAAGGGTTAATTACCTGCCACTGGTCACTAATGCATCAGTGGCCAGTGGTGTATTTGATACTACTCACCCCATACACTCCACACCCCTCTCATCTACATACCACCCACCCCAAAACATTCCGCACCCCTCTTATCTACATACCACCCACCCTCATCATTTTTTTATTTTTTTTTGGTAGGGGAGTGGATCTTTGGGTGGGAATTCCCACACTTTTTTCCCCAGGACTTGACCCCTGAGAGGGACATGTCTGGCACTGCAGGATCTGAGTCCCTGGCGGCGTAGTGTGTTACGGATGGTAGCCTTTGTTATGTTGGTCCCAGCTCTCTGCAGGTCATTCACTAGGTTCCCCCGTGTGGTTCTGGGATTTTTGCTTATAGTTCTTGTGATCATTTTGACCCCACAGGGTGAGATCTTGCGTGGAGCCCCAGATCGAGGGAGATTATCAGTGGTCTTGTATGTCTTCCATTTTCTAAATATTGCTCCCACAGTTTATTTCTTCACACTTAGCTGCTTGCCTATTGCAGATTCAGCCTTCCCAGCCTGGTGCAGTTCTACAATTTTGTTTCTGGGGTCCTTTGACAGCTCTTTGGTCTTCACCATAGTGGAGTTTGGAGTGTGACTGTTTTAGGTTGTGGACAGGTGTCTTTTATACTGATAACAAGTTCAAACAAGTGCCATTAATGCAGGTAATGAGTGGAGGACAGAGGAGCCTCTTCAAGAAGAAGATACAGGTCTGTGAGAGCCAGAAATCTTGCTTGTTTTTAGGTGACCAAATACTTATTTTCCACCATAATTTGCAAATAAATTCTTTCCAAATCAGACAATGTGATTGTCTGGATTTGTTTCCATATTTTATCTCTCATACCTCATTGAGGTATACCTATGATGACAATTACAGGCCTCTCTCATACTTTAAAGTGGGAGAACTTGCACAATTGGTGGCTGACTAAATACTTTTTTGCCCCACTGTACTACAGAATAGGGATGAGCTCCGCGTTCGATACGAACGTATGTTCGACTCGAACATTGTCTGTTCGTACGTTCAAAAAATTCGAACAAAACGGGTCGTTCGCACCAAATTCGAGTGACGTGCAATGGCCCATAATTCACTGCGGCATTGCATGCTGATGATTGGCCAAACATGCACTATGACCCTGCATGCTTGGCCAATCACAGCACGCAAAAAAACGGAGAGCCATAATTGGCCAAAGCCAGGGTGGCTTTGGCCAATTATGGCTCAGGGCTTTAGCACACGCCCCACACTATATAAGGCCACCTGCTGGGCGGCCTTGTGTAGTGTGTTGCGGTTGTTAATAAGAGCAGTCAGAGAGACAGAGAGATAGTCTTTTTATATAGCTAGATCGAGCAGGCAGGCAGGCTAGTCAGTTTAGCTTAATTTACAGTGTGTAGAGGATATATATACATCCCTAGGAGTTGTACATATATTTATACACTGTATAGCTTAGCTAGATCAGCTATTCCTAATTTACTGGCAGGCAGGTGATTGTGCTATTTAAAGACATTATCACAGGTATAGACACCCAGCAGGTACAATATTTAAAGGATTTTTTTTTTATTTAAGCATCATCAAAATCACTGCTCCTGGAGCAGTGATTTTAATAATGTTTAAATAAAAAAAAAATCCTTTAAATATTGTACCTGCTGGGTGTCTATAGTTTGCCTGTGAAAACGTCTTTGAGAACCCGGGTCTTACTAGATGGAACATGTATCAATGGAAAAAAGTTTTAAAAACTGTATTTTTTTCAGGAGTCCTGCTCCTGAAAAAACGACCAATTTTTAAACTTTTTTTGATTGATACATGTTTCCTGGGTAAGACCCGGGTTCTCAAAGACGTTTTCCAACAATAACTTGAATATTGGTCTTTAAAATGATCGTTTTTGAATTCGAACGTTCCGAGTCCCATAGACTTCAATGGGGTTCTAAATGTTCGCGCGAACGGTCGGTCTGTTCGACGGTTCTGGTGCGAACCGAACGCAAATGTTCGGCTCATCCCTACTACAGAACTTGGAAGGCCTCTCCATTCCACCAGATGCACTTCTAGTCCAGATGGACATTGAGGCACTCTAAAGTTCTATCCTATATCATCATCCCTTGAATTTATTCTGACACATAATGTTGTCAAGGATTCTAAATAGACCAGTACTAGGCACAGAGGAGACCAACACTGTATGCAGTGAAATAAAAGGTGTTTATTTACAAGGTGAACAAACAGGTGAAGACAACCAGTCCACAAATAACAACAAGCATATATATAATTCAAGGGGAAATGCCGTAATCATAAACCAAAAGCCAAGCCGAGGTCATATACCAGGAGATCACAGAAGAAGCTGCAGACAGGGAATGTCCAGGAGAGGGATCAGGTCAGGTCGGATCAGATCAGAAGTCCAGAAAGGGGACAGCAGGCTAAGGGTCGGATATCAGGCTCAGGTTACTAAACAGATACCAGAGCGAGGAGTAATTACACACGCCGGGTATTATAGAGGCGTGCTGATTGCATTCAGGTCACACCTGAACGCAGGAAGGGCTGTGTGCTCCATACTGCCAACCCCCCGCAGGTGGAGGCTAGTACTGCAGCCCAAATAACAGGCAGGGACCTTTCCTGACAAATGTTTTCTCATTTGATAGCTCCCACCTCCTCCAGGTACAGGGCATAGCGATGGGAACATGTTGTGCCCAATCCTAAGCCAATCTGTACCTGGGGTAGTGGGAAAGGTCCTTTCTGGCTGATGAACACCTGAATGCCCTCACTAGCAACATAATGATTTGGTACAGATTCATTAATGATGTATTTAGGATTTGAAATTGATCAATTGAGTCTCTCAATCTATCAATTGAGTCTCTGAATCAATGTGTCATGGCAATGAACAATCACTTTAAAGAGGTTGTAAAGATACCATTTTTTTACCTTCGTGCAGTCCTCCTTCACTTACCTCATCCTTCGATTTTGCTTTTAAATGTCCTTATTTCTTCCGAGAAATCCTGACTTCCGGGGAGTGGCCAACGACCATGATGTGAGGAAGTGCTTTGCCTGAGCTCTGTCCATGCTGCACACATCCTGCCTCAATCCTGCTGAACCGATTGCCATCCGAGGATTCCACCGGTCCCTACAGCTTCCAGGGAGCCTTGTGCCCGTCGGGAGATGGTCAAATACGGCCCGCCGATTGAGGAAGCCTCAGGATTCGTCCCACAGCCCCCACCATATAAAACGGGGCAAGATGGTGCTGGTCATCATTCTGCAGGCACACGCAGCCAGCCATCCTACTCCTTGGCTACACCAAGGCAAAAACCAACAGGGAAGGGTGAGTCACACTTTCCTCACCCCATCCTGAGCCCAGAAGACCCCTTCCTCATATCATCAGTCGGGGACTCTGACCATGAGAATACTGACATGGATGCTGCTGATGCAGGCCCCACAGAGCCATCCCTGTTTTAAGATTATGGCTGCCATCCAGAATATCCATGCATCCCTGACCACTCAAATGGATTCTATTAAAACGGACTTATCTTTTTTGAAGCAGGATGTCCACAACCTCAGCCATAGAGTGTCTAATGCTGAACAACGCATTAGTACACCAGGGGATGAGACCCCTCCATTGCAGGGCTCTGTCAGGGAGCTGCGCCAGGCCCAAGAATACACTACAGATAGACTCACTGAAATGGAAGACCGTTTACGGAGGATTACCCTTCGCTTCCTGGGGTTCCCAGAGGGGTCTGAGGGTAGGACCCCAGAAATGTTTATGGAAAGATGGCTGATCTCCACGTTTGACGCTCCCACCTTCTCGCCATTATTCGCCATTGAACGGGCACACAGAGTCCCCATGCGCCCCCTTACTCCTGGGGCCCCACCACGGGCCATGATTATCAAGATGCTTCATTTCAGGGACAGGGAGGCTGTTCTCAGAGCTGCCAGGGAGAAGGGATAAGTGTGTTTTAATGGAAGCGGAATAACCATTTTTCCTGATTTCTCAGTAGCCACACATACAACGGGCCACCTTCATCGCCATTAAACACAGGCTCGTTTAACAGCCGATCAAAAAATTCTTCCTCGGGTGTCCTGTTTGTTACGCTGGGCCTTTCAGCTCTATCCATTTTGACAAGTTCTGCAATAATGTCCCTTCTCTTACGGTTGCTGGCCAGCTCTCCAGTAGGTCCATGAGGGAAGAGAGCTTCAGCTGTTCATACAGCGTCTCTGTCTCCTTGTAGCCGTCCAGGACCCATTTCATTCCCTCAGAGAGACGAGACATACGCCCTGTGCTTTCTGGTTTCAAATGAATGAACGCTTTAATGGTACACTCTCAGCTTTTTATACAGTTCAAGCATGAAAGGAACAAAGAAACTCTCCACCCCCCACATCACACACTGGGGCTTCAATACACCTTGTTTTAGATAATGACATTCAGTTGAGGTAATTATTAGTCATCCCCCAGATGTCCCGTCTCCGCAATTAGAGGAGGTAATTACTACAGCTTGACAAGTTCCCCTCCCCTGTTACACAAAACACATTCCTTTACTAGAGATGAGGTTCATGTTCAATACGAACGTATGTTTGACTCTAACATTGTCTGTTCGTACGTTCGACGGAATTCTAACAAAAGCGGTCCTTCGTGCCAAATTCGAGTGACGCAAAACGGCCCGTAATTCACTGCGGCATTGCGCGCTGATGATTGGCCAAGCATGTTGTATGTCCCGCATGCTTGGCCAATCACAGCGCCCAAAAAACAAAGAGCCATAATTGGCCAAAACCTGAGTGGCTTTGGCCAATTATGGCTCAGGGCTTTAGCATACGCCCCACACTATATAAGGCCGCCTGCTGGGCGGCCTTGTGTAGTGTGTTCCAGCTTGTTAATGAAAGCAGTCAGAGAGACAGAGAGATTGTCTTTTTAGATAGCTAGATAGAGCAGGCAGGCAGGCAGGCTAGTCAGTTTAGCTTAATTTACAGTGTGTAGAGAATATATATACATCCCTAGGAGTTGTACATATATTTATACACTGTATAGCTTAGATAGATCAGTTCTTCCTAATTTACTGACAGGCAGGTGAGTGTGCCATTTAAAGACATTGGGGCAGATTCACATAGATGTAATCTTCCGCTGCGTAATCGAAATACGCTACGCTGCCGTCTATCACCAGACTCTACGCCGAATTCAGGTAGTTTTTTTGCGCGTACGCTATTGTATCGTATTTTTTTTCCGCCGCGCAATCGAAATACGTGAGTAGGGGGCGTGAAGCATTTAAATTAAGCGCGTCCCCGCGACGATCGAACTGCGCATGCTCTGTTCAGGAATTTCCCGCCGTGCATTGCGCGAAATCACGTCGTGACGTCATTCGTTGTTTGAGTAGCGGCGTTTACGAACATTCCTATTCCCGGACGACTTACGTTAAAAATAATAAAAGAAATCGAAAAACGTTGAAATTCGACGCGGGAACGACGGCCATACTTAACATGGGCTGTCTAATATTAGACCAGCAAAAAGCTGGTATAGTGAAACGGAAAAAAAAGATGACTAAAGGTGCCGTAAGAGATTGCGTTTGAAGAGCGAAATTTTGTGGATTCCAGGCAAAAGCTCATTAGCATACCATGAAGGTGAAAAACAACAGGAAGTCCGCCCAGTGGCCGCAATTTTCAGGCAGCGTAGATCTGAAGGCGTACTAACACGTAATAAAGTCGAAATTTAGCACGCAGGTGTCTTTTCATGGTTTGAGGATTTCGACTAGCGTAAAAACGCTCGTAAATCGAAATTACTCCTGTCTAACAACATTTACACAGGCGTAATCGCTTTGTGAATCTAGGCCATTATCACAGGTATAGACACCCGGCAGGTACAATATTTAAAGGAATTTTTTTTTTTCTTAATTAAGCATCAATAAAATCACTGCTCCTGGAGCAGTGATTTTAATGATGCTTAACTTAAAAAAAAAAGAAAAATTCCTTTAAATATTGTACATGCTGGGTGTCTATAGTTTGCCTGTGAAAACGTCTTTGAGAACCCGGCTCTTGCCTGAGTGAACATGTATCAATGGAAAATAAAGTTTTAAAAACGGTCATTTTTTCAGGAGTCCTGTTCCCTGACATGTTCCCTGGGGCAAAACCCGGGTTCTCAAAGACGTTTTCCAACCATAACTTTGGTCTTTAAAATGAGCGTTTTTTGAATTTGAGTGTTCGAGTCCCATAAACTTCAATCGGGTTCTAAATGTTCGCACGAATGGTCGGTCTGTTCGACGGTTCTGGTGCGAACTGAACGCGGGGGTGTTTGGCTCATCCCTATCCTTTACTAAACATAATTGACATGCTAATTCAATACACCTGAAGAGAGACGTCTGACCTTTAGAGTCACAACACATCTATACACGATGAAAGGTCCTTTCAGAAGCCCGACTCGCTTAGCATCTCAACAGCCTGGGTTAAGCATTGAAAGAGTCATTAGCATTACACAAAGGAAAGGTCTTAGGAGCAGACCTAAATTAACACCTCTACAGCCTTACACAATGGACAATGGAATATCTTAGGAGTCTATTGACCTGGTGTGGGTCAACATTAACCGACAACTTGTAATATCTCAAGATATCCTGTAATACATGAATTATTATTTATCAGCCACCCTATGCCCAAAGGGGCACAGGGTGACCTTAGACCCAAGAGTCCTTAGTGCCCCTTGCACAAGAGTATCCCCCATCCCTCAAAAGTCTCTGGGCATCACGGGTCATCCCGTTACACCCAGTATGCATTGCGGCACGCCCAGTAATTGACACCTCCTTGAAGTCTCTAACACGTAGAGAGCATCCTGCCGCACAGATGTAGTTCCCAGGAGGGGGGCGAGTCACTTACTTACCACCGCAGTAAAGCCTCCCTTCACGGTAGTGAGTAACAATCAGACAAGCATGAAGTGAGCAGAACAGAGAAGAAATAGAGCAACTTCTGAGCAAAAACGAACAATGAGGAAGTGAGAGGAATGTCTGCATGTAAAGGATGCTTATTATGAAAACATTTTTTTTTTCCTTTACAACCCCTTTAAGGATACATCTCATCTACTACAGAACTTGAAAGGAATCTCCATTCCACCAGATGCACCTCTAGTCCAGGTGGACATTGAGGCACTCTATAGTTCTATCCTATATCATCATCCCTTGAATTTATTCTGACACATTTTTTCTCATTTGACGGCTCCCATCTCCTCCAGGTACAGGGCATAGCAATGGGAACATGCTGTGCCCAATCCTACGCCAATCTGTACCTGGGGGAGGGGGGAAGGTCCTTTCTGGCTGATGAACACCTGAATGCCCTCACTAACAACATAATGATTTGGTACAGATTAATTTAAGATGCAGGGCCGCCATCAGGGGGGTACAGGCATTACACCTGTAAGGGGCCCGGGGGTCCCCAGGGGCCCGGATGGGAACCACCCTTTTTTTTTTTAGGGGTCCGAAGGTCCCCAGGGGCCCGGAGGCCACCAAGGGCCCCAGATGGCAAGTCCTTTTTTTTTTATAAAAAAAAATATATTTTTATAAAAAAAATATATTTTTTTAATATATTTTTCTTTTATTTTTTATTAAAGGGCCAATTTTTTTTCTTTTATTTTTTTAGAGGTCCGGAGGTCCCCAGGGGCCCGGAGGCTACCAGGGCCCCAGATGGCAAGCCTTTTTTTTTTATAAAAAAATATATTTTTATAAAAAAAATATATTTTTTTAATATATTTTTATTTTATTTTTTATTAAAGGGCCAATTTTTTTTCTTTTATTTTTTTAGAGGTCCAGAGGTCCCCAGGGGCCCGGAGGCCACCAGGGCCCCAGATGGCAAGCCTTTTTTTTATATAAAAAAATATATTTTTATAAAAAAAATATATTTTTTTAATATATTTTTATTTTATTTTTTATTAAAGGGCCAATTTTTTTTGTTTTATTTTTTTAGAGGTCCGGAGGTCCACAGGGGCCCGGAGGCCCCCAGGGCACCGGATGGAAACCCCCCCTTTTTTTATTTATTTTCTATAAAAAATATATATATTTGTTAATATATTTTTATTTTATTTTTTTTATTAAAGGGCCATTTTTTTAGGGGTCTAGGGTCCCGTAGGCCACCAGGGCCCCAGATGGCAACCCCCTATTTATTTATTTTTTTATAAAAAAATATATTTTTTTATAAAAAAAATATATTTTTTTAATATATTTTTATTTTATTTTTTATTAAAGGGCCAATTTTTTTTCTTTTATTTTTTTTATATTATTATTAAAGGGCCCAGAGGTCCCCAGGGCCCCCGGATGACAATCCTCCTTTTTTATATTTTTTTTTACTTTTTTATATTATTTTATTTCTTTTTTTTAATATATAGATGCATTTTTATTAAAGGGCTCAGAGGTCCCCAGGGCCCTATGTGTCAAACCCCCTTTTTTTATAATTGTATTTTTTATTTTTGTTTAATAAAAAATAAAAATATAAAAAAATATATAAAGGGCCCAGAGGTCCCCAGGGCCCTGGAAGGCAACCCCCTTGTTTTTTTTTATATATATACAGTGCGGAAAATAAGTATTTGAACACCCTGCTATTTTGCAAGTTCTCCCACTTGGAAATCATGGAGGGGTCTGAAATTGTCATCGTAGGTGCATGTCCACTGTGAGAGACATAATCAAAAAAAAAATTCCAGAAATCACAATTTATGAATTTTTAACTATTTATTTGTATGATACAGCTGCAAAGAAGTATTTGAACACCTGAGAAAATCAATGTTAATATTTGGTACAGTAGCCTTTGTTTGCAATTACAGAGGTCAAACGTTTCTTGTAGTTTTTCACCAGGTTTGCACACACTGGAGGAGGGATTTTGGCCCACTCCTCCACACAGATCTTCTCTAGATCAGTCAGATCACCCTTTTAAAGGACACAGAGGTCCCCAGGGCCCCGGACGGCTACCCCCCTTTTTTATATATATTTGTCTTTATTTCTTCTTTTTCCAAAGAGCCCCCCGCTTCTCAATTCGCGGCAGCAGCCCCCCCCCCCCCGCTTCTCAATTTCTTGCGGCACCCCCCCCCCCCCCCCCCCGGTTCTCTGCTCCAGGGGGCCCATGCCTGAAGCTGTGTAAGGGGCCCCAAAATTCCTGATGGCGGCCCTGTTAAGATGTATTTATGATTTGAAGTTTATCAATTGAGTCTCTGAATCAATATGTCATGGCAATGAACAATCACTTTAAAGGGGTTGTAAAGATACAATTGTTTTCCCTAAATAGCTTCCTTTACCTTAGTGCAGTCCTCCACAAGTGAATTACCTCATCCTTCGATTTTGCTTTTAAATGCCCTTGGACTACGGGAGAGTCAGGACGCTCCCACTAACACACACCTCGTTTTTCTATCTGCAACGTAGAGAGCGTCCTGACTCTCCTTTAGTCCAAGGGAGGGAGCGACCATGACACTCCACACCAGGGAGAAAGCCTTGCATTACTGTGTGGAGTTACAGACAGAAGAACAGAATGAGAGGATTTCTCAGAAGAAATAAGGACATTTAAAAGCAAGATTGAAGGATGAGGTAAGTGAAGGAGCACTGCACTAAGGTAAAGGAAGCTATTTAAGAAAAAAATTGTACCTTTACAACCCCTTTAATCCCAAATTCACTATGGTATGTGATCGCCACAAAATAACTTTCTTGGATGTAATCATCATGAAAGAACTAGATGGTTCACCTGTTTAGCATGCTATATCGTAAAGAAACGGTGGGCAATACAATCTTACATGCTGCTAGCTCTCACCCAAAGTCCTTAATCCAATCAATACCCTACAGGTAATATCTTTGCATCTGTCAAAATTGCTCCAATAAGGAGTCCTTTCAAACGGAGGCGGCAAATCTGAGGACATGACTTTTGCAAACAGGCTATTCTGCAACTTTCCCTAAAGCCTATAAAAGGGCCAGGGGTCAGACCAGACAGGAATTACTGTTTGGAAGGACAATAAAGAATGACAGCCAATTCAATGTGGGGACTAACCAATTTAGGATAATTACAACATATACCAAACAACATAATAAGATCAGGAAGAATATAGCCTAACATGTTTTGAGTCCCTTTTGGTAAATCAAAATGAGGTTCCCTGCAGTAGCATTCAACATCAACTACATGTAGGGCAAATACAGTATATATTTCCTCTAGTGTCTTCATCCTAATGAGACAGCTTATCTAGGGCAGGCGTAGGCAACCTCGGCCCTCCAGCTGTTTTGAAGCTACAAGTCCCACGAGACATTGCAAGACCCTGACAATCAAAGGCATGACTCCTAGAAGCAGAGACATGATGGGATTTGTAGTTTTATCACAGCTGGAGGGCCGAGATTGTCTACCCCTGATCTAAGAAAAGGAAAACTCTGCCTTGAAAATAAATCATCTTTCATTCTGCAGGCAAAACCAAAATGCTGAATTGGGGTTTACAGCACAATATTATTAAACATTTTAATCCAATTTTCTAGCATCATGAGGAAGATTTAGGATCTCAGTCTCCATTAATGAGATTTTTTTTTCTTTATTATTAGGTGAAATAGGAAATGAGGAGAACTCTCTCCAACAGGAACTCAAACAAAACGTAAAACCTGAAAGAAAAAAAAAATCCTCAACAGTTAGACAAACAGCGTTTTAAAACCTCTAGAAAATAAAAATGTAAATCTGACAGAGATTTCAACCCTTATGCCGCGTACACACGATCACTTTTCGGCATGACAAAAAAAACGTTGTTTTTCAGCATGTAGAAAAAACAAAGTTTTTCCAACTTCATTTTTAATGTTGTTTTAGCCCACACACGATCATTTTTTACAATCCAAAAAATAATTTTTTTTAAAACGACATTAAAAAATGCAGCATGCTAGAATTTTTTTTTTTGGTCGTTTTTCAGAAGATGAAAAACGATGTGAAGCCCACACACGATCATTTTAAATGACGTTTTTAAAAACATTGGGCCAGATTCAGATACACTTAATTATGCGCTGTGTAATCGAAATACTCTACGCTGCCGTATTTTACCAGGCTCTAAATGGAATTCTGGTAGATTTTTGCCCGTACGCTACGACGGCGTAGTCTATTTCTCGCCGCGTAATCGAAATACGCGATTAGGGGGCGTGAAGCATTTAAATTAGGAGCGTCCCCACGGCGATCGAACTGCGCATGCTCCGTTCAGAAATTTCCCGCCGTGCATTACGCAAAATCACGTCGTTACGTCATTCGTTGTTTGAGTAGCGTTGTACGACTTACGTGAAAAATAATAAAAGACGTCGGAAAACGTAGAAATTCGACGCAGGAACGACGGCCATACTTAACATGGGCTGTCTAATATTAGGCAGCAAAAAGCTGGTATAGTGTTACGCAAAAAAAGATGACTAAAGATGCCGTAAGAGATTGCGAATGAAGATCGTAATTTCTGGGATCGCCGGCAAAAGCTCATTAGCATACCCCGACGCGGAAAACTATGGGAAGTCCACCCAGTGGCCGCAATTTTATTGCAGCGTAGATCCGAAGGCGTACGAACACGTAATCCAGTCGAATTGAAGCCCGCAGCCGTCTATTCATGGTTTGAGGTTTCCGACTAGCTAAAAAACGCGCGGAATTTGAAATTACTCCAGTCTAACACCAGTTAGACAGGAGTTACGGCTCTCTGAATCTGGCCCATTGTTTTTTTCATGCCGAAAAGTGATCGTGTGTACGCGGAATTATCAAGTCTTTCTACACTAATAAAAAAGTTTTAGCTGGAGTTGGACTTCAACAACGGTTGCACTATACCGCAATTTCCCCTCCCCCTTCTTGTTATTCTGTCCTGTGATTGTGCTTCTTTGGATGTGTATTTTCGTTTAAAAAAGTTTTCTGCAAACAGTAAGATCGTGTATATATATTTTTTTAATAAACAAAAAATTTCTAAACATATTGAAAGAAAAGCATACTTACTTTCATTCCTATTGACACAGCTAATAAGTGCACTCTAAAAAGTAAAGGGACAGAATATTACTTATTACTTATTTTTTGTATCCATTTATTATTCTTAAAATTATACTTAAGCATTTGCACTAGGCAACTGCGATCCTCCTCTTTTTGGGTCCCTCGCCAGGGCTCCTGGCTTCTCCCTTCTCTTGAGTGCCCCCACAGCAAGCAGCTTGCTATGGGGGCACCCGAGCTGAGCCACAACTTCCTGTGTCCATTCAGACATGGAACCGGGGTTCAGGCCTGCCCCCATTTCTCTCCTCATTGGCTTTGACTGACAGCAACAGGAGCCAATGGTGCCATGCTGCTGTCTCAGCCAATGAGGAGGGGGAGTCCAAAACACTTCTACACCGTCCCTGGATCTAGAGGGGGCTTGGGTAAATATGAGAGGTTCTGCTGCACACAGAAGGCTTTTTATCTTAATGCATAGAATGCATTAAGATAGAAAAAAAACTTCTGCCTTTACAATCACTTTAAGTTAAAACTGACCTTGTATGTGTCTAAAAGTATATCATGAAACTATACAATTTAAAATGTGTCTTCCTAATGTAATATAACTGTATAGATTTTTTAATTGTTATATGTGTTTAAGAATCTTTTACCAAGCTTGACACTGATACTTTGCTCTAATGCCCGACTTTGACATCTGACTCTGACATATGACACATCAGGTGCCTACAAACATTAGATGTTGGCTGACTGTAAATGCATGATCTGGACATTCAGCAATTCTTCTCACATAAGTTATGGTGCATTCCCATTCCCAATATTGTACAAATATTTATGTTGCTATTTTTGTAATATGCAAATATGTGCCTAGAGAAGGAGAAATGCTCAAATGCCTGTTTTACAAGAAAACACAGTAGCAGTTGAAAAAACATGAAGTCAATTGCCCCTTTTCTCAAGCAGACTTGGCTAGTAAACATTGGCGAGGGAATGTGCACAATTATTTTCTGATCTGAGTTATTTTCTGATCTGAGTATAAATAACAAAATCGATTGAATGCTATGTCTGTTAGCCCTTTAACATTAAACTAGAACTTCACCCAAAAGTGGAAGTTGCGCTTCTTTACATTTACCCCCATCCTTTTTAATCATTGGAAGTTTTTGGGCGGAGTGGGTACCTTGTTTTGAAAGGTACCTGTTCCCACCAGAACTGAAGTTCGGTTCCCCCCTCCTTCCCCTGCAGCCTTCTAGGAAACAGAAGACTTTGGGACCATTCACAAAGTGCAGCGTGGCTCACACACAATTACCAAGTTTTGGTTATTTTTTCAAGGTGTAAAGCTTGAAGGTTTGTTCATAAGTTTAGTTGCCTATGCTATGATTAAGAAATAACTTGACAGCTGTGTGTGATAAATTACATTTGCATTTTCTTTTTAGCATTTTCCAAAAACTCACTATTTCTTTCCAAATTGGGATCAGTTTGTGGGTGCTTCCACTGTCCTGGTGCTCCAAAAATTGTGATAGGACGTGATAGGTAGTCAGGAAATTAGATGTGTAAACTATGCCCCAGAAATGCCTGAAGGTGCTCTGAGGATTTGGGGCCCCTCTCTGTATCATAGGCAGTGAAAAAATCTCACATGTGGTATCACGATACACGAGAGGCATAGCAGAATGTGTTTCGGTGTAATTGTAAGTATACCTATGCGGCGTGTGAATAAAAAAAACTTGCTAACCACTTGCTGACTGCCTAACTGGGAATTACTGGTAACCAGTAGAAATTTTTAAAGCATTGGCCATGGAGATTTTTAATTACCGTAGTTTGGGACCATTCCACGCGCGTGCCCAGTTTTAAAGCATGACATGTTAGTATCTATTTACTCGGCATAACATAATCTTTCATATTATGCAAAACAATTTTTTTTTAAACTCATTGAAGTGTATTTTTTCCAAATAAATTGCTTTTGAAAAACCACTGCGCAAAAAATGTGTGAAATAAAAAATTGCAACAACCATCATTTTATTCTCTAGGGTCTCTGCTTTCTTTGGCCCAGACACCGAAACAAACAGTGAGCCTGACCTCCGAAACGGAGCCATAGCAGACATATACACCCACAGAGCGCGTACCACATCTAGGGAATGTAACAAAGCCTCCTTGGAATGCGACGGCTAAAGACACAAAGATGGAAGTACAATATCCTCTTTCAGATGAAAAGCCAAAACCACCTTCGGAAGAAACGAAGGCTGCGAGCGCAGCACCGCTTTATCCCTATGGAGGACCAAGAAACCCTCCTGACAGATGTAATGGCCACTAGAAAGGCAACTTTCTGGGAGAGCGTTAGGAGAGGAATCTCTCTGATGTTCTCAAAGGGGGGTTCCTGAAGTTCCAAGAGCACCAGATTCCAATACCACGGAGGTAGTGGTGGTCTAACCGGAGGAGCCACATGTCGAACCCCTTGAACAAAAGTGCTCACTAGTGAGTGAGTCACCAAGGGTCGTTGAAAGAAAACAGCCAAGGCTGAAATCTGCACCTTAATGGTGCCTAAGGCAAATTTCTGATCCACGCCACGCTGCAAAAACAGCAGGATCCTAGAAACTGAATATGTACGTGGATGCCACCCCATCTCTTCATACAGAGATATAAGCCTTCCACATGCGATTATAAATCTTCAGAGAAGAAGACTTTTGCGTACTCACTACTCAGCATGGTAGAAATTACCGAATCTGAAAGGCCTCGGTTCCTTCAGCACCTGGCTTTCAATAGCCACGCAATTAAAGCCTGCGACTGTAAAGCAGGATGAAGAATGGGACCTTGTGACAGAAGCCAAGCAGCATCCGCCACTAGTCATACCAGGTTGGCGTACCAGGAACGCCAAGGACAATCTGGGGCAATTAGGATCATCTGGATCCCCTCGGCCTTTTGCTGAAGCAGACGAGGAAGCAGTTTCAGCAGGGGAAAGGCATAAATCAGCCGATACTGTCCCCACGGGGCTACCAACGCATCTGTCGCATCCACCCAAGGATCTTTTGCCTGGCCACGATTCTCAACACCTTTTGATTGAGTCGAGAAGCCAGGAGATCCATGTCTGGCATGCCCTATTTCAGGCAAAGGAGACAAAACACATCCAGGTGTAACGACCATTCTCCTTGGTCCAGCATCTGGCGACTGAGGTAGTCCGCTTGCCAATTTTCTACGCCGAGAATGTATACGGCTGATAGAGCCACCGCCGTGGCGTTGTCCGACTGGATCCTGAACGGACACCCCTGTAGCCTCTGTGACCATGTGGAGAGACACAGCCTGATCGCCCGGAGTTCCAGTACATTGATCGGCAGGCGAGATTCTTCCTGTGTCCAGCGATCTTGTGTCGACTGAACACCCCAAACTCCTCCCAACCGGTCAGGCTGGTGTCCGTCGTGATCACTGTCCAGTGAAAGGGTAGGAACAACTTTCCGGACTTAAGAGCAGGAGAGCTCAACCACCAGACCAGGGAAGCCCTGACCTGTTGGCTCATCCGGATTTGACAATCCAGGGACAAAGTGGATCTGTCCCATTTGGACAGAATCTCCCTCTGCAAAGCTCAAGTGTAGAATTGAGCATACGGCACCGCCTCAAAGGGGCTACCATTAGACCCAAGACTCGCATGCAAAAGTGAAGGGACGACTATCTGCGGAATGCCAACAGCTTTACCTCCGTCTGAAGAGTCTGCAATTTTTCTTAAGGGAGAAAAACCCTCACCTTTGAGGAGTCTAGAATCAAACTCAGGTATTCTAGGTGCTGAGTCGTTACCCGCACCAACTTCTGGTAGTTGAGCACCCAACCAAAAGTCTCAGAGGGTCTGACTGGCAATCGCCACATCCTCCTGTAATTCTGCACTTAAAGCAGCTCTCAGAAGAAGCTCATCCAAGTAGCCCACGATGGCGATTCCTCACTATCTCAGCAAGGCTAGAATCGGGGCAAGCACCTTGGTGAAAACTCTTGGCTCCGATGCCAGGCCAAAGGGGAGAGCCACAAATTGATAGTGGTCTTCCCCACTGCAAAACACAGGAACCTCTGATGCCTGACAAAAACAGGGAACTTGCAAGTACGTGTCCTTGATGTCCAAGGACGCCAGTGCTGCGACCACAGAGCAAATGGATTCCATCCTGAACTTCCGAACCTTTACAAAGGTATTCAGAGCCTTGAGGTCCAGAATTGGACAGACTCAGTCTTTCTTCGGGACCACAAACAGATTCGAATAGAAACCCTGAAAACTTTCCTGCAGCGGCACAGGTATGATTACCCCGCACTTCAGCAAGTCCTGTACTGCCCCTCTTAGAGCGTCCCGATGAGCCGGAAGAAGAGGAAGGTTTGAGGGAAAGAATCTGTTTGGTGGACAAGAGAGAATTCTATATTGTACCCTGATGAAACCACTTCGCAAACCCACTGGTCAGAAAGCAGGGAGGTTCACCGAGCTGCAAACTCACAAAAATGTCCTTCATGTAGTAGCAGATTTGTTCACAGGCTTGTTTGGCCTGCGAACCCAGGGACGCTTTTGTCCCTCAGTCGGCCTGGGAACACCTACCTGTGGGCCCTGACTGACGAAAATACCGCTTCTGGGTGGAAAATGAGGGTCTGAGGGAGGAGCGTGCTCTTACCTCCCGTGACATCCTTAATGATGTCATCCAGTGAGGCTCCAAATAGCCTCCCTCCCCGGAAGGGCAAATCCGCCAGGGCCTTCTTGGAAGTCTGGTCCACGGACCAGCATTTTAGCCAGATCAGGCGCTGCAAAACAACCACGGATACCTAGGCTCTGGAAATCACAGGAGCTGCATCCAGGGCTGCATCGCAGACATATTTGAGGCCGTGCATTAACTGGTCAGCTAGTTCCACGCAGCCCGGGGGAGCATGATGCTCCTCCAATTCCCCCTGCAATAACTTTCTCTCACCTGTTTTAACCACTTGACAACTGCCCACTGTATATATACAGTATCTCACAAAAGTGAGTACACCCCTCACATTTTTGTAAATATTTTATTATATCTTTTGACAACTCTGAAAAAATTAAACTTTGCTACAATATAAAGTAGTGAGTGTACAGCTTGTATAACAGTATACATTTTCTGTACCCTTAAAATAACTCAACACACAGCCATAAATGTCTAAATCTCTGGTAACAAAAGTGAGTACACTCCTAAGTGAAAATGTCTAAATTGGGCCCAAAGTGTCAAGATTTTGTGTGGCCACCACTATTTTCCAGCACTGCCTTAATCCTCTTGGGCATAGAGTTCACCAGAGCTTCATAGGTTGCCACTGGAGTCTTCTTCCACTCCTCCATGATGACATGATGGAGCTGGTGGATGTTAGAAACCTTGCGCTCTTCCACCTTCCATTTGAGGATGCCCCACAGATGCTCAATAGGGTTTAGGTCTGGAGACATGCTTGTCCATCACCTTTACCCTTAGCTTCTTTAGCAAGGCAGTGGTCATCTTTGAGGTGTGTTTGGGATCATTTTGTTGGAATTTGTGGCTCCCCAATGCCAACAGCACTCATGCAGCCATCTTGGCTGCAGCGACTTGACTGTACAGCAACCCAATAGTCTCTCCCCCTGGCTCCACATCCAACTCCTGGCATGTCTCTTTCAGAGCTTTCCACTGTGCTTTTCACTCACCGACCCCGGCATGGATCCCTCCGAAAATAACTTGCCTGGATGTGCTCCAAACTGTCCCCTTTGCTGCTCCTGTTCCATGACACCTCTCAATGACCATGTAATGGGAGGCTCCCTCCCAGCTCTCAAGCTCCCGGCCTGAGGTACACCCCCACCCCCAGAAAGGGGGTTCCCTCTGACCATGACAGTCTAACACCCAAGCTGTAACTCACTACTATACATTGTAGCAAAGTGTAATTGCTTTAGTGTTGTCACATGAAAATATATAATGAAATATTTACAAAAATGTGAGGGTGTACTTACTTATGTGAGATTTGGAGAAATATAAAGAACGGAAAAATGGACTTTTTAGGCACCACTAAAGATTTGATAAAAAATTGATTTTTAATATAAATATTAATGGTAAAAATTCATATTACAGGGATACTGGTAGTATCCTAAACATACAAAGTACTATAAGAAATAAACCACATATAACACCACAAGGTCAGGTGTGTAACCGTTATGACTTAAATTCAGGATCGAACAATGTCTCATCAGGCTGTAGTGATGAAGGATTCCATTGCCGAGTAATGTTTTCTGATTTGTCACTGTTTGAGGTCTTGGGTGTTTATAGAATCATTCTTGGGGTGCTCGACATGTTTCGCGGGATTTAGCCGCTTCGTCAGGAGCTTGAGTACTACAATGCAAAATAAAGGTAAGTATTGAAACCGTATAAATACACAGACATCATGCTCTAAGAAATGCCACAATAGCATAAATGTCGCATTTAGTCTGTGTTTGTAACTTACCAGTTCTCTGGTAGTATTGGAAATCGAATGTGGCTTTCACCCAACCTCTCACTCTGGCATTCCACTGCAACACCCAGCCGGGTGGAGGGAGAACCACAAATCTGTCAAAAAGCATGGTACGGCATATTTTGATCCATTGACATGTATAGGGGAGCACATGAACTCAGGGTAAGAATATCAGTAAAAAGAAAAAACAAAAAAGAAGAGAGATAACTGTGTATATCTATATGTGTATATAAGGATACATGCACACATATATACACACGTGCATGGGCTGCTTCATATTATAGAATATAATATGCCTAAAAAGTCAATTTTTCCGTTCTTTATATTTCTCCAATACTCATTAGGACGAGGCACTATAGTTACCAAAGGTGTTAATTGCCACCTCAGGGCACAGCAATTAAAAAACTCCATACTTTTGTGAGATACTATATGTCATTACTTTGACGTTTAATTACGGGATTATGGCAGCAGCTATAATTATTTTTTCTGTGGGCGATTTGGCATCTGCCAAAAGAAATCCCGGTGGAGGATTTGCCATGGGGTCACTTTTAGGGGCGGTGGAACGGGTGCACCCCCCGCGGCTTTCCAGTCGTTTCCACATTTACCGGAGCCGTTGGTAAACCCGGAAACATTTCGATCCATTTGCTAGTTAGGCAGGAAGTCGAGTGAGGGCAAAATGGCCCCCACTTGGCTCTATGCCCTTGGAGGACCCAACCTCGGACGTCACTTCCAGTTCTCGGGCAGATAGACCAGGTTTTTTTTTCTTCAAGTCAAAATGTCTTTTTGATCCCCGATCTCTCAATAGAGAGGACCTGTAATGCTTATTTCTACTAGAAGGGATATGTACATTCCTTTTAACAGGAATAAAAGTGATAAAAATAAAAATAAAAAGACAGTGTAAAAATAAAAAGTAAAAAGTAAAAGAAAAACAAAATGTAAGCACCCCATCCCTCACATACGTAACACAAGTCGCGCCCGCATATGTAAATAGTGTTCAAACCATGTGAGGTATCGCTGCGGTTGTTAGAGCGAGAGCAATTATCCTAGCGCAAGCCCTCTGTAATTCAAAACGGGTAACCTGTAAACAGTTTAAAAAGCTTAACCTATGAAGAGTTTTACGTACTGTAATTTGTCACCATTCCACGAGCGTGCGCAATGTTAAGCATGACATGTTAGGTATCTACCTGTATTTACTCAGTATTTAAAAAAGGGGGCAAGAAATAGCCCAGGGTTGGACTTTAGAGGCACATTGGACAATAGTAAATATAAAAGAATATATTTTATTTATGACAATACATAAAGAGTTAAACACATATAATGTTATAACGCATATAATGATAATATCAGCAGGTAGAAAAATCCAAAGAAAAAATGAGGATAATGGGGAGGGGGATGGTGGTATGGACACAGCCAATGGGACCACGATGTTAATGGTATAGATATTTGGCCAGACATAACCACATATAGACAGGTAGTGAGCAAAAGCCCAAAATACAGGCAGCAAATGGTAATGAGACTATAGTAAATTGATTAGTCCCGCAGGGAAAAGGGAAACAATACACTATATCAGCATGATATAAGCAGATACAAAGCCTGTGAAGCTGCCTATGTTGTTTCAAATACCAATGCTTTTGCTTACCATTGTTTGTAATCAGGGCAGGACTTATGGTGGTGGGGGCCCCTGGGCTTAATAATCGAAGGGGCCCCCTAGAACAGAGAAGGGGGGTGGGTTGTTACCCCCGACCGATCATAGTTGTTGGGTGGAGGGGCTGGATCCGCCAACCTATAGAAGTTGTTGAGTGGGGGGGGGGGCAGTGCGCCAACCTCAATCATATTTGTTGAGTTGTTGCTGGACAGACATCTTACCACTTCCCAAGGCCGCCTTAGTAATTTTGGGGCCCTTTACACAGCTGCAGTGAGCATATAAGTTGTTGAGGCTGCCCAGAATTACATCCATCCACTGAAGTTGTTGAGCAGGGGGGTGCCGAGGATTAGATCCATCCGCCAAAGTTGTTGAGCTGGGGGGTGCCGAAATTGCCACGATTGCCGCAAACGGGGGATTGCCGTGAAATTGCGGGAGGGGGTTCCTGCAAAATTGCGGGAGGGGGTTGCCACGATTGCCGTGAACGGGTGGGGGGGTTTCAGCAATTGGGCACATGGCCCCCTATTGGGCGGGGCCCATGGGCTTGAGCCCAGTCAAGCCCAATGGGAAGTCTGGCCCTGCTTATAATGCATCTAGCATAGTCCCCCAAAAGAAAAGATAACATCCACCATGCTGGGATGTGTCAGGGGGAGCTATTTATAGCTCTCTAGGTCATACGCCGAGCGACGGCACTGACGCACTCACTGGCGGCTGCAGATGCATATATCCACCACTGTGCATGCACGACAGACTGCGTGCACGCACAGGAGCACGTCCCAATTGGCACCAGGCGGTCTTTTTAAAGGATGCCCTAAACCCTGATCAATGCCGACTGGTCTTCAGCTGTTTCCCGATACCCTGAATCCTGCTGTTATCCTGCTTGCTACCCGTTGCTGAACTTGGCTTTCCTTGACCCTGCTGTTGGACTTTGCTACATTCCTGCCTACTGGTTCTTGATCCAGGCTTCCTTCTGACCTTGCTTCTGCCTAATGTCTTGGCACCTTGCTGCCCGCCTGCTAACAAACCCGGCTATTCTAGTGACCTCGCTCCTGTTCCCTGTTTGGCTCAACACTGCCATCCGAGTGTTTGCGACTACAGTTCTCCAACTAGCTGTGACTTCCTGCTGCAAGCCTGCCAGAAACTCTATATTGCCAGATGTTCCAGTTCCGCAGTACAAGCAGAGTGCCTCTTTGACCCCAGCTCACCTTCCTAATCTGATGATTCTCCTGCCTTCCCAAGGTCGCATCCTCTGTTGCAAATTTCTGGGTCTACACCTGCAGGCACTAGTGTTCCTCCTGTCCCTGGGCTCCCTCTGTTCCATTCTCAACGGGACCTGGGTTGGAGATACAAGACCTCGTCATTTCAATCTCATTTCAGGTACGCGATAACTATAAAGGACAAAAGGACAACCTTTATAGTCTACATCAAGACTTTGATCCATAATAGGGGTGATGTTTCTTTTGAAACGAGGATGGTGAAAATGTAATATTAATCTTTTTGGTATGTTTATAGTATATATTTTTTGGACATTATTGTATACATTTGACTAACAGTTTAACTATGACGACATTAGAGCGATGTAACTGTTCTTTGGATCTTTTTGCATATTCGTATGACGTGGGGCGCACTCTTCTACCTTGCATATAGGTGCCACCTTATTTGATCGCAACTTGTATATACCGGTCATTATTTGTTACTAAATGAGCTATTGATGGCCTCTGTTTTATGAGCAGATACATAAATATCTTACACTTTCAAATCTGTGTATACTTTCTGGTTTTCATACTGTGGATGCTTGGCAGCTTTGGGGGTGTTGCACTGTGCTTTGGCCTGTGTCTGTATCTGCATCTGCCTAGTTTCCCTCCCCCTCCTTTATCCGCGCTATACCACGGTGGGAGGTTTCAAAGATGGGTGTCCTCCCCTTCGCTGTCTACTCGGCTCCTCCCAGGGGTGGGTTGGCTCTGGTTTGGAGTTTGCAGACGTCAGGTGGGGGCAGATTGGCAGCCACGCAAGCGTTCGATGGCGCCGCTGCTCAGTGTATGACCCGTGCCACGTGCATAGCATTGTGGTTTGGTCCAAATCACACCTAGAGGGCTACAGTAGGTGACCGCGATATTGTGTCAATCTCGCTCCTTTTCTCGGCGAGATTGACCACCTACGAGCCCCGTCGTGGGAGCCAGCACCGAGCCGGCTTGCGGGGACGGGAAAAAGCCGACATAGAAGCGACGGGGATCTGACTTGGATTTCTGCCAATTCTAGATGCTGTGTTTGGTATGAATTATGAGAGGAAACTCCACGGCAAATTTTGAATAAAAAAACGCCATGGGTTCCCCTTCAGGAGAATACCAGGCCCTTAGGTCTGGTATGGATTGTAAGGAGAACCCCCCTACGCCGGAAAAACAGTGTGGGGGTTTCCCTAAAATCCATACCAGACCCGTATCCAAGCACGCCGACCAGTCAGGAAAGGAGGCGCCCCCTACCCCAAAGCACCCACCCCCCCAATGTTGAGGGCATGCGGCCTGGTACGGCTCAGGAAGGGGGGGCACTCGCTCGTCCACACTCCTTTCCTGACCAGCCAGGCGGCGTGCTTGGATACGGGTCTGGTATGGATTTTGGGGGAACCCCCACGCCGTTTTTTCAGCGTAGGGGGGTTCTCCTTACAATTCATACCAGACCTGGTATGCTCCTGGAGGAAAATCCATGCTGGTTTTTAATTTAAAATTTGGCGTGGAGTTCCCCCTCATGATTCGTACCAAATAAAGCGTCTAGAATTTGCAGGAATCCAAGTCGGATCCCCGTCGCTTCTATGTCGCGCTTGCTGGAATGTGCTTTTCTTTTTGCAGCGAGTGCGAGATGTCGGCACCCAGTCCCCGAGAACCAGCGTGATGCGGTTGTGCTGGAAAAACATTCTTGCAGACAGGTACTGTATAAATAAATAGCTTCCCTTGACACATCCCAGTGTGGTGGATGTTCTCTTTTCTTTTGGGGGGTATACTGGACGTATTACAAGCCATGGTAAGCAAAAGCATTGGTATTTAAAACAACATGGGCAGCTTCACAGGCTTTGTATCTGGTTATACCATGCTGATGGTGTATCGTTTCCCTTTTTTCCAGGTGGCTCTGTGGGACTAATTAACTTACTATAGTCTCATTTGTTGCAAAGTACGATTGATAGGTGCAGCGGAGTCAATTGAGATCAGACGTTGTGTAGTAACAGCAACTGGCTTCTTTATTGGAACATCATTACACAGACAAAGTTGTCTCTGCACATGGTAAGGAGAACACACACAGCTCACAGGCAGGAAAAATAAACCAACAAGTAGATCACTATGGATAGGAAATACAAAATATCATGGAAAATACATAGCATAGCATATCATTGAGCACTAGCGAACATCTTGTGTCCTTTTTGTAAACTGCATTCCATACAATAGGCTAAGCTGAAGTTTTGTTGTATCTTCAACACCCCTTCTCAACAACTAAGGCTTAGTCTGTTAAATCTTCTTTGTGAGCCTTGAATGTCTTTCAGCGGTCAGAAGGCTTCGTAAGGATATCTGCTGTCATATCCTCGGTCGGGCAATAAATTAACTCAAGAAGACCTTGCTCTTGAAGATCCCTAAGAAAGTGAAACTTCACATCAATGTGCTTGGTTCTTGATGCATCCTTGATTGTCCTCATAGATTTCTGTTGGTCCCAACTGTGGTTGACCCAAATCTGTTAATAGCTGTCTCAGCCATATAACTTCTTTGCTTGCTTGCACTGCAGTAATGTATTCTGCTTCAGTAGACGACAGTGAAACAGTTGCTATTTACTAGTCCACCTGATGGCGCCTCCTGACAGGAAAAATAAGTAGCCACTGGTAGATTTTCTGTCACTGGTGTCTCCTGCCCAGTCAGCATCCACATATCCTGTTAAGGTGCTTTCATCGCTTGCTGGTAACTTGAGCTTGTAGTGCGAAGTCCCTTTAAGATGGCGAATGATTTGTTTTACAGCATTCCAGTCCTTTTGATTTGGCATTGAAACCTTTCTGCATAGGATTCCAACTGTTGCTGCAATGTCTGGTACAAGACCAGTGGTAAGGTACAGCAATTTCCCTATTGCTTTCCTGTATGGAGTATTAGTAGGTAATGGGTTATCTTGACAATTCAACTCCTTTAGGTAGTTGGTTTCCATGGGAGATTTCACTGGTTTGGCGTCTTCCATTCCAAAAGTTTTAATTATTTCTTGTATTTTGTGTCTTTGATTCAGAAGAAAGCTGCCATCTTCCTCTCCCTCTATCTGGATGCCGAGGTAATTCTTTGTGTTTCCAAGGTCTTTGGTGTCAAAGTGCTGATTTAGTTTTTCCAGTATTTCTGCTTCATCCCCTTCTTGCTCAAAGCAAATCAGGATATCATCCACATAAATAAGCATATAGACCCATCTGTTTGCCAATCTCTTTGTGTATAAGCAGGGGTCTGATTTACTCCTTTGAACGTTTTGATGTGTAAGCACTTCATTTATTTTTATATTCCACACTCTGGCTGGCTGGTTGCTTTAGGCCATATATACTCCTGTGAAGTTTGCATACTAGATCTGACCTTTGTTCATCTTTGAATCCTGGCCGCTGTTCCATGTAGATTTCCTCTGTTAAATCGCCATGTAGAAACGCGGTTTTCACATCAAAATGTTTCACTTGCATTTTCTTTGTGACGGTTACTGTCAGCAAAGTCCGTATTGTAGTTTGCTTGACTACTGGTGCAAATGTCTCATCATAGTCCTCTCCGTATTTTTGAGAATAGCCTTTGGCTACTAGTCTTGCTTTGTTTTGTTCAATTGTGCCACCTGGATTGTATTTCACTTTAAAAGTCCATTTACAGCCTATGGCTTTCCTTCCGGGTGGTAGTTCTGTAAGTGTCCATGTTTTAGTGTCATGCATGGATTTTATCTCTTCCTCAGCAGCCTTTATCCATTTAGTTGCTTCTTGTTCTGAAAGTTGAGATATGTCTTCCCAGTTTACAGGTTTGTTGATACTGGCAGTACTTGCTTTGTATTAGAGACGTATAAGTGGTTTACCTTTGTTTTCTCTTGTTGACCATCTCGTTTTTGTGTCTAAGGCCTCGTACACACGAGGGGATATGTCCGCTGAAAACGGTCCGATGGACCGTTTCAGCAGACATCTCCGCTCGTGTGTATGGGCTAGCGGACAGATTTCTCCACCCGACAGATTTTAAAGCAAGCTTTGAAATCTATCCGGTGGAATCTGTCCGCCCGACATGTCTGCTGGTTAGTACACTTACCAGCAGACATGTCGTCCCCCACCGCCGCCGCGCCGCTGCCGAATGGATTCGGCGCATGCGCGGAAGTGTTTAACTTCCTGGTGCGGTGACGTGGCGGCGTCAACGTCACCGCCGCGTCACCGCTACGTCAGCGCGCCGTCCGGCGGCGGGGAATTTGATCCGATGGTGTGTACACGCCATCGGATCAAACTCCCGATCGGACATATCCGATGGAAATGGTCCGCGGACCGTTTTCATCGGATATGTCCGATCGTGTGTACGAGGCCTAAGCCTTCTTGTATCTGCTTTTCAGTACTGGTTGAGTCTACACTCACTTCAACTGTTTGTTCAGAAGTTACAGAGATGGGCTGGTCGATGTCAGTTTTCTCTTCTATTCTTGCTTCTACTGTTGTCATTACATTGTCTCTTAAATCTTCAACAAAATTTACGCTGTTGCTAATGGTAACCTTGGCTGTTTTGGGATTGAGGATTCTGTAACCCTTGAAATTGTCACTGTATCCAACGAAGATACCTTCAAACGCTCTGTTTTGGAGTTTGGTAGGCTTTCTTCAGGTATGTAGATGCATGCTTTGCATCCAAAAACTCTTAGGTGTTTTACACTTGGCTTCTCATTGTGCCATAGTTAATATGGGGTGTTCTCCACTGTTCTGGAAAGAAGTCTGTTCTGCAAATATGTAGCTGTCATGGCTGCCTCACCCCAGTATTTTTTTTTTTAAAGTGTATTTTTGTGCGTGAACTCGAGAGAGAGGAGCCGGACTGCCGGAGTTGGGAGTAGGCAGACCCTCCCCCCGGAGGCAATCGCCATCCTTCTTCATGCCCCCGGTGGCAATGGCGGGTGTGAGGGGGCCTCCCACTTACCCCGCCCTACCTGCTCCACTTGGGAGCCCAACTGGGGCCCAACAGGACCCCAACGGGGCAGAGGGACTCCCCCTATGAGGGAGTGAGGGGGCCTAGCCCACCCAGCCAGCCCCGTAGGTCCTTCACCTCTTCATTTATTTTTCAACAGGACAATGATCCCAAACACACCTTCAGGCTGTGTAAGGGCTATTTGACTAAGAAGGAGAGTGATGGGGTGCTGCGCCAGATGACTTGGCCTCCACAGTCACCGGACCTGAACCCAATCGAGATGGTTTGGGGTGAGCTGGACCACAGAGTGAAGGTAAAGGGGCCAACAAGTGCTAAGCATCTCTGGGAACTCCTTCAAGACTGTTGGAAGACCATTTCAGGTGACACCCTCTTGAAGCTCATCAAGAGAATGCCAAGAGTGTGCAAAGCAGTAATCAAAGGAAAAGGTGGCTACTTTGAAGAACCTAGAATATGACATATATTTTCAGTTGTTTCACACTTTTTTGTTATGTATATAATTCCACATGTGTTAATTCATAGTTTTGATGCCTCCAGTGTGACTCTACAATTTTCATAGTCGTGAAAATAAAGAAAACTCTTTGAATGAGAAGGTGTGTCCAAACTTTTGGTCTTTACTGTAGATGATCATCCAGCTTGGTGCTTGCTACTGTCTGTTTGCCGTTTAGAATGGAACACTTGTCACCTTGGAATTTCACGGTGAGTTCTCTGCCTGTTAGACGCTTCACAGATAAGAGTCCTCCTTCTAGATTAGGAACATAAAGCACATCTTTCACTGGTGTGGTTAAATTGTGTCCCGCATCATCAGGGTATACAATGGTTCCGTGCCCACACCCTTCTGCATGTATTGTGCTTCTATCTGCAGGGTAAATAATTTCTTTGTTGTTCTGATCAAATTCTGTGAAGAAATTTCTATCACTCGTCATGTGACTGGTTGCCCCTGAATCGATGCACCAATCTTGGCATTTATTGTTGCCTGTCGCTTTAAATGTTGCATTCCAGTTGCCTTCCCTTGGGTCATTGATTGTGCTTTTGACCTTTTGTTTAGCATAAGAGGGACGTTGTCTCATTTGCTCTGCTTTCCATATAGTACAGTCTTTCTTTATGTGTCCCTGTTTGTGGCATCTGAAGCACACTCTGGTTTCTTTCCTGTGTAACCTTGCGTCTGTAGCTTTAAGAGCGGTGCTGGTGTCGGATTCTATGGAGTCATGCGTTAATTCCTTTCTTCTCTTATACTCATCTATGAGCCTGGTTTTTACAAATGCTACCGTCAGATCTGTCTCAGGTCTTGTCTCCAGTGCATCGATTAGTGCAGTGTATGTATCGGGCAAACTGCATAACAACATGGCTGCAATGTGACTGTCTTTTATATTCTCCCCGCTTGATCTAAGTTGCGTAATCACTTCCAGCATTGCGTTTATAAGCTCTTGCATGTCCTGTTCTCTGCCAAGTCTCATTTTGTAAAGTTTCCGCAGCTTGTTGTTTAAACTGGATCTTTCATGCAGTCTTTTCAGTACATCCCACATGCCTTTCGCTGTGTCCTCATTGCGTATATGAATGACCTGATCATCTTCCACTAGTAAACTTATTGTGGCACGTGCTTGTCTGTTTTTCTTGTCCCAGTCCTGATTATTATCCTGTGGCCTCTCTGTAGTGGTAACCTCCCACAAGTCATCTCTGGATAACAGCATTTCCACTTTAAACTTCCATAGCTGATAATTGTCATTGTTCAGCTTGGCCACTGAGATTTTAAGCACTGAGTTTCCGGACATTTTATCCCTCCTTTATATATAAACTTATTTACATATATAAATGTACTTGTCTATAGGAGATGTCACTGGAAAGCTTCCTTATGTCGACCTTCGCATCAGCCACGCTGTCTTCCGTTCAAGGCTTTGTTCTGCTTATACTTTATCTAGACATCTGGGCCCATAACCTGTTGTAAAGTGCGATTGATAGGTGCAGCGGAGTCAGTTGAGATCAGACGCTGTGTAGTAACAGGAACTGGCTTCTTTATAGGAACATCATCACACAGACAAAGATGTCTCTGCACATGGTAAGGAGAACACACACAGCTCATAGGCAGGAAAAAAAAAACCAACAAGTAGATCACTATGGATAGGAAATACAACATATCATGGAAAATACATAGCATAGCATATAATATCATTGAGCACTAGTGACATCTTCTGTCCTTTTTGTAAACTGCATTCCATACAATAGGCTAAGCTGAAGTTTTGTTGTATCTCCAACATCATTACCATTTGCTGCCTGTATTTTGGGCTTTTGCTTACTACCTGCCTATATGCGGTTGTGTCTGGCCAAATATCTTTACCGAAATCAAGATAGGGAAAGGGATATCACTTCTCTAGATAGATCAAACAAAGGTGAAAACCTCTCCTCCAGTTTAGAAGCCCAGGTGCTGCAAATGCATGTAGCAATGACACAGGAAGAAGTTCTGGACAGCCGCGCTCCAAAAAAGTTTTTGCCCTTTATTCAAAAAATGTAATAAAAAATACATGCCATAGCAGAACGGACAGAAGAGCTGACGCGTTTCACACTAACAAACAGTACTTGATGGGCATGGGCGAGCGCGGGATGTGAACAGATGTGTTCCTGAGCAGCTCCGTTCTCTCCCCAGACAACAAGAAAAAACACAAAGCGGCGCCTTCTAAGCGTAGAGTCTCCCATAATAATCTTGGAAGGTTTCCGCTATTTCTCCTGTTTTATGAACTAGTTCTCCCCTGATCGTTTGTATTTTCTCTACATAATTAGTGTTTTTTTTTGTTTTTTAATAATTTCGCTAAGTGTTTCCCGGGCTTATTGCCCCATTGATGCCTTTATTTCTTTACTTGGTTATACGTTATTCGGGTTTCCTGCTCTATTTGGTTTCTCAGCGCTTCTCTTTTGATATTTAATTTTAATAGGGATTCCTTTGCTCTAGTTTGTTTATGTTGTTGTTCCAATTCATATATTTATTTTATTAAAGTTGTTTTTATTCACCTTATTCCTCTTTTTTTCCTCTGCACCCTCCTTTATTAATAACCCTCGTACATAAGCCTTGTGGGTGTGCCAGACTATCGCCTCAGATATATCCTCCCTCATATTCATCTTAAAAAATTGTTCTAGTTCCTTCATTATTCTCGTTTCTATTGCTTTATCTTGTAGGAGCTCTTTATTAAGCCTCCAATTAATGTTGTGTCTCACCTATTTTCAATTGTAATGATATTGGCGCATGATCAGAGAAGGTCACAATTCCCATATTGGTACTGCTTACAATTTCTAATAATCTATGTTCGATCAGAAAAAAATCTATCCTAGAGTATGTCTCGTGTACAGGGGAGCGAAATGTATAATCCCATTGCTTATTATGTTGTATCCTGCATCTACTAGCAGATATTGCTGCATTTTCTTTTTTAGTCGGTTCCTCCAGGCCCTTTCGGCCCCCTGTACACAAGATGTACTATGTATCTCCGGATCTATACAGAAATTAAAATTCCCTGCTATTATAGCCCCTCCCCTTTTAACTCCATAAAGTCTGTTATAATCCCCATTAAATATCTAATAGAGTTTTTGTTTGGGCCATATATGTTTTCCAATGAGACTTTGATTCCATTTATTTTCCCTCTCAGGAACAAGTATCTCCCATCTGGGTCCGAACTTCTTTCTTCTAAAATAAATCTTATCTCCTTGGCAAACCCTAGCTTGGCTAATGGGTGAGTCTCCATAATACCAAATAGGATAGGACTGAGTGATACTTTTATGGTTTACACCTGCGGAGAAATGTGTCTCCTGCAACATAACCACATCTGCCTTCAGTAAGCTCAATTCTTTCATAATATTTGCACGTTTGATGGGAGCATTTAACCCTCTAACATTGTATGAAATTATATTTAAATCTGGTATTTTTTCTAAAGGTCCCTTCTAGTAATTTTAACATATCCTGGGGTTCTCTATTCCCATCCATCCCTGAGCCCTCACCCCTCTCCCCATGAAGTATATTAAGGGATCTGTGGTAGCTCTCTATCCATACCTTATTAAGAACATGACATTAAAATGAACAGATAATTAAATATATATATTAATATAATAATAATATTGTGTAAGAGGGTAAGCATATATTCAATAGACAGTACTAAGGGAATCGATACCTATGCCAAGTCTCAAATGGAAGAAAGAAAGATAGAGGGAGGAAAGGCCACGCCTGGATTAGAAAGCAGTGCACATTTTACTTTCATTTATGTATATATTTTTTTTACTGATGGTAGTTAATAAACATATTTTTGATACTACACCATGGGAGCCATACTTCTTTTTCTCTGAGGTAAATTGTGAATTTTGCTGTTGCCAACCTTCTGAGACCGTGGAAAGCCTGCACATAGCCAATCTGGTAAAGCAGTGGAGCAAACTGTGGATGCTTATGAAACCTGGTTTATATACTGTATACCCCTGGAGGGGTGATTGGAGCTGGTGGGTGGGGACCCGTGTGAGGGAGCACCTGTAGTCACCACAGGATCACCTGTTGTGTTATAAAACACCCTTCATTGGGAGACCACGCACCGATCTGAATATAGATTAAAGGATATCTAATACTGAACAATTATTGGACATTTATTATCACTTTACTGGACTTTCTGTGTTTTTGTATTTTGTTTTCACTTTATATATTTTTTATAATTTTTTTATCTATTTTTGGTGGACGCTATTAATCTGATGTGGACCACCATCCACTTGTAAAAACCATTGTTGATTCACTATTTTGACACTTATGGTTCAATGCCAGGCATCACTTGCACCATCAATATTTAACTTTTACATTTATAGTTTATTTATTGGTTCAAGAATTTGGGGTTTACACTGTCACATCTTAAGGTTATTTAAATGCATCTCTCACATTGCTAGCAATAAACACAAACACTGCCTAGCTGCACTTATTAGGGATCCTTTATATATCGTGAGCCACAGTCAATATATTCTCTTAGGATATATAGCTCATACTTATATCCCCAAATAACCCCACGTAGATCACTCTATAGGGTTAAGCAGTGCCATCACCCCCACTTTTTGAATCTATTTACCTAGTATTTCCTTCTGGGGATTCTATTAGAGGGGGCTGCATCTTTTTTTGTTAACGATCCTAAGCGCAGGCAATAATTGATGGGTACAGAAGCTGTGTTTGATGAGCACAGTGGCAGCAATATATGGGTACAGTGGCTGTGTTTGATGGCACAGTGGCTGCGTTTGATGGCACAGTGGCTGCATTTGATGGCACAGTGGCTGTGTTTGATGGGTACAGTGGCTGTGTTTGATGGGTACAGTGGCTCCGCTTGATGGGCACAGTGGCTCTGCTGGATGGGCACAGTGGCTGCGCTGGATGGGCACATTGGCTGCGCTGGATGGGCACAGTGGCTGCGCTTGATGGGCACAGTGGCTGCGCTTGATGGGCACAGTGGCTGCGCTTGATGGGCACAGTGGCAGCCACCGATGGACATAATGGCTGCGTTTGATGGCACAGCAGTGGCAATTGATGGGCACAGTGGCTTCAATTGATGTTTTTTTTTTTTTTCAGTTTGTTTGCACCCCTCCCCCCCCAAATATTTTGACACTGCTGCAAAACAATTACATGTAATTATTTTCTATACCCACTGTATATAGCAACAGTAAATCCTTGAACCAGGTTACATTTGAAACTGCTATCACTCATATTTGTCACCACAAACTAGCACTATGACCCTCCCTTAAGCCCAGGTTCACACTGGGTACGATTTAGTTCGATTTGAGATGCGATTTCACATGTGAAATCGCAGCTCAAATCGGCGCCAATTGCCGGCAATGACACCGTCTTAATCGGTGCGACGCCGCATCTGCGGCGCTGCCCCGATTTCAAAAAGTAGTTCCTGTACTACTTTTTGCGATTTCAGGACGCAATTTACATTGACATCTGTGCAGAACCCTGCACAGATGTCTCCTAAATCGCGCCAAAATCGGGACTGCCAGAGGGAGTGAAATTGCGCGAGTTCAGCTGAAATCGCGCAATTTCACTCCCGCAGCCCAGTGTGAACCAGGGCTAAGACATGCTTCATTGCAATGAGTTCACCTCTAATCAACTCCAACTTTGTTTGCTTTTGTGGTGTTACCAAATATAACACAATTAAATATAAATGAAAGGTAAATAAATTACTGTATATCAGTCATTTGTGTTTATGAAAGTCTCACTTAGTTTAAATGTATAATGATTGTAAATGTTTTATTTTTTTAAAGAAATAACAGGATTTTTTTTGTTAATCAAGTGTGTGCTGACAATCCATAAATGTGATAAGGTTTCTTGTACACAGGTTTAAAAACTTTCCTTTCTAGGGATCAGCTGCAATTAAAATCATACCTCATGTTGTTTCTTGCAGGTTTTTAAAATGTCATTTGTTGAAGATGCCTAAATAGAAGCAAAGAGAGAAGCTGATATTTTGCAGCATACTAATAAAATGATACATAAAATTAAAACAGTATTTAACTGCAATTTTAGAGAAAGGATATTTAAACTTTCAGTTTATGTATACATATCGATAAACAAAATCATGAAACTAAACTGATTATCTGTACTGTATTAAAGAGGAAGTAAATTCTTTTTCCCCCCCCTGCAAAGTAAAGGCATAATGTGCTAGTATGCATCACATGCTAGCACATTATGTGACACTTACCTGCAAACAAAGCCTGTGTCGTCTCCGCTGGAGGCCGCATCAATTTTTGGCCATCTTCCTGCCTAGGCCCATATTCTGGCTGTGTGACTGGCTGGAGCTGCGTCAGAGTTCCTTCAGAGCGCATGTGCTGATGCCATCATTGATGCAGTATACAGTAACTAAAGGGTGCACGTTTAAGAGCTATTTACAGTACCTATACGTAAGCCTTATTCTAGGCTTACCTAAAGGCACAAAGTATACAGGAAGGTTTACTTCCTCTTTAACTATGGGTTAATTTATTTCTACAAATAGAAGAAAATACATTTCTACTCCTATGCAAAATAAAAAATGATGCATTCCCTACTATTGTGACAGATTTGTTACTGCAAGAACAGGTTAATAATAAAGTTTGATATAATATTGATTATCTATTGTTTTATGAAAGTAGATCTAAAGAAGTAGTGGGTTTACAACTCACAGCTGTTCTGCAGGAACAGTAAATTAAGCCTTTAATGTTTACGCTAACAATTCCCTATAGCTTTTGTTTATTACTTACAAGCTCTGCATCTGTATAAAAGCAGTATTGAAACAGACTGTGTTACTAGCCCCTCTTAAGCACTGTTTGGACAGTATTATACTGCAGGAAGTAATATATTTCTCTCAAAATGCAGAGAAAAAGAAAAATGAACAAAAGCAGACAGACTGATGATTATAACTCTTAAAAGTGTAGGTCTTTCCTTTAGAGAAACTTCAAAGACAACCAAGATGTTAAGCCCCTTTCACACTGACACGTTTTTCAGGTAGTTTAGCGCTAAAAATGGCGCCTAAATACCTGCCCTGCAGTCTTCAGTGTAAAAGCCCAAAGGCTTTCACTCTGAATCGGTGTGCTAGCAGGACCGCTCCAAAAGTCCTGCTAGCCACATCTTTGGATCGGTGTGTTTACCGCTCCTCCACCGCTCCTTCCCAATGAAAGCCTCTGGTGCATTATGGGCGGTATTAACCCTTTTTCTACCGATAGCGGGGGTTTAAACCGCATTGCTAGTGTCCGAAAATCACGGTAAAAACTACAGTATAGTGGCGTTAAAAATAGTGCCGCAATACCGCCAGTGCACCTCCCGCACCCAGTGTGAAAGGGGCCTTAGTGAGTACAGTTTTCTACACCATCAAAAGGCACATGGAAATTGGGGGAAACTCTGACAGGCGAAAGTCTGGTCATCAGGATCGTAGCTCATGCCTTACATGTTTGGTATGAACATCTAATGTTTGGGAGCCAGTGGTGGATTCATTAAATTGGGTAACACCTGCTGCAGAGTGTAATGGGATTGTAGGAGTGTGGAGATACCAAGGATCATCATTTTATAAAGCTGTTTGTGACCGCTCTTTCATTAGACGTTGGCTAAGCACTCAAAGTATGGTGTACATTAATTAAACTGAGGAGTTTTATCTTAGTTCAGTTCTCCGCAGTTCTCAGAGGAAAATTATCTCCTCTGCAGCCTGTTTATGAAGCCAAGAAATTCTGTTCTCAGAGGCCTCATCCAAGCCACATCAGTGCTCATCATGCATCATCCAAGCCACATCAGTGCCTCATCCATGCCACATCAGTGCTTACCGTGCCACATCAGTGCTTACCCGTGCCACATCAGTGCTTACCCGTGCCACATCAGTGCTTACCCGTGCCACATCAGTGCTTACCCGTGCCACATCAGTGCTTATCCATGCCACATCAGTGCTTACCGTGCCACATCAGTGCTTACCCGTGCCACATCAGTGCTTACCCGTGCCACATCAGTGCTTACCCGTGCCACATCAGTGCTTATCCATGCCACATCAGTGCTTATCCATGCCACATCAGTGCTCACCCATGCCACATCAGTGCTCACCCATGCCACATCAGTGCTCACCCATGCCACATCAGTGCTCCTCCATGCCACATCTGTACTTGTGCTACATCAGTGCTCATCCATGCCACATCATTGCTTATCTGTGCCTCATCCATGCCACATCATTGCTTATCTGTGCCTCATCCATGCTACATCATTGCTCATCTGTGCCTCATCCATGCTACATCATTGCTCATCTGTGCCTCATCCATGCTACATCATTGCTCATCTGTGCCTCATCCATGCTACATCATTGCTCATCTGTGCCTCATCCATGCTACATCATTGCTCATCTGTGCCTCATCTATGCTACATCATTGCTCATCTGTGCCTCATCCATGCTACATCATTGCTCATCTGTGCCTCATCCATGCTACATCATTGCTCATCTGTGCCTCATCCATGCTACATCATTGCTCATCTGTGCCTTATCCATGCTACATCATTGCTCATCTGTGCCACATCAGTGCTCATCCGTGCCACATCAGTGCTCATCCGTGCCACATCAGTTCTCATCCGTGCCACATCAGTGCTCATCCGTGCCACATCAGTGCTCATCCGTGCCACATCAGTGCTCATCCGTGCCACATCAGTGCCACATCCATGTCATATAAGTGCTCATCACAGAGGAGGAGTAGCAGAATGTATTTTGGGGAGCAAAGTTTGCTATGTACATGCTATGTGTTAGAAATATCTTTGACAACATTGTGTAAGAAAAAAATGTGTTTTAATTTTCTTTCCACACGGTGCTCCTTGAATGTTGGGCCTCTGTATGTGGCCAGGTTGTGAAAAAGTCTCACTTTTATGGCAACCAAACAGCCTAATTGCTCCCATAAGGCCTCCCCTCATGTTTTCAATGCCACAGCTCCAGTAAAAAAAAAAAAAGGGAGTGTTCATAGCGGTCAAACACACTGTCACTTTAAAATTACACAAAGTAATATGTGACTCTAATGGCAGATACATTATTTTAATATGACCTGACCTTTGGTAAATCTATATGCGCCCAACAAAGGACAAGTTTCCTTCCTGAGATCCCCATTTAAAAAGTGGACAAAGTCGAGAAGGCTCCCTACTTCTTTGTGGAGATTTTAATAGCATTGTAAACAAGCATATTGATTGCTCTGGTCAGAACCCTTCTAATAGACAGGAACTTCAATCCGTTTTGTCTGAAAAAAATTATTTGACTCTTGGAGGTGTATACACTCTGAAAAAAATGTTACTTATTATTCATTCCCCCACTGGGCTTACTTCAGGATCGACCTCATTCTTTCGGATTTTAACCTACTTCAGAGGACTATATCAGCTACGATCCACTCAATGATGTGGTCAGATCACACCCCCCGGTCTCCATAGTTTTGAAGGAACAGTATTCAACCCTTCCGGCATACTTATGGAGAAACAAAACTGAGATACTGGCCAATCCCACCTTAGTCCCTAAACTGAACCAACAACTTTCAGAGTTCTTCCAGATTAATGACAAAGACAATATTAATATAGCTACCCTGCGGTGCACCCATAAAGCCTTCAGCAGGGGCCTACTTATTCAAGCAGCTGCACATGAGAAAAGGAGAAGGGGGAGCTGTTGAACACTCGGCTCAAGGACCTTAAACATTTAGAGGATCTCTGTAAACACAATCCCTGCCCTAAGTTAGAAACTGACTTGTTCAAGTGTAAACAGAAAGTCTGTTTATCACTCATTTCAAATCGTCAAAACTACTTCAGATGCACAAAAGCACAGTTCTATGCTCAGGGCAACAAGGCAGGCAAATTACTAGCTAATTACATTTCCAAAAGACAACAAAAATCAAAACTAATTTCCATCAAGGACCCACACACAGGTTCCTTTAGAACATCACCCAGAAAAGATAGACAATGCCTTCATGAAGTACTATAGAGACCTATACAACCTTCACACAGATAGCGCCACTCCACAACCCACGGCGCAAACTATCACTACTTTTTAGATTTGGTGTCTCTCCCTTCCTTAAAGGAAGAAGACTTATCCTAATGCCGCGTACACATGAACGTTTTTAATGACATGGAAAAACACAAAGGGGCAGATTCAGAGAGAATTAGATTCTCGTAGAGTATCCAGAAATACACTACGCTGCCGTTTTTTACCTGGCTCTACGTGGAATCCAGGTAGATTTTGTCTAGTAAACGACGGCGGCGTAGTGTATTTCTCCCGTCGCAATCCATCTGCGCGAGTAGGGGGCGTGAAGCATTTAAAATAGGCGCGTTCCCGCGGCGATCGAACTGCGCATGCTCCGTTCGCAAATTTCCCGCCGTGCATTGCGCGAAAACACGTCGTCACGTCGTAGTAGCGTCGTTTACGTACATTCCTATTCCCGAACGAGTTACGTTAAAAAAAAAATAATAATTTTAAAATCGACGCGGGAACGACGGCCATACTTTACATGGGTTACGCACTGTTAGACCAGCAAAAAGCTCCTCTAACATTACGTAGCCAAAAAATGACGTAGGCGATTGCGAGGGACACTCGTACCTTCGTGGATCGCCGTAAAAAGTCATTTGCATATCCCGACGCATGAAAACGACGCGAACTCCTCCCAGCGGCCGCAAAAATATCGCAGCGTAGATCCGAAGGCTTACGAGGACGTAAGCCTCTCGGATCGAAGCCCAAAGCCGCTGTATCATGGTTTGAGGATTCAAACTAGTGATACGGCGCGCAAAATTTGAAATTACTCCTGTCTAACACCAGTTAGACAGGCGTAATTGCTCTGTGAATCTGGGCCAAAGTTTTTTCTCGACGTGATTCTTGTCAAGCCTGCCTTGCATAAACACGATTGTGAAAAAAAATGCTTGTGCAAAGTGCAGTGACGTACAACACGTACGACGGCACTATAAAGGGGAAGTTCCATTCGAATTGCACCACATTTTGGGCTTGATTATGCAAATTTCCCTTCTCATAACTTGCTTCTGAGTATGCACGTTATTTTTCCTCGTCGTTAAAGCCTACACACGACCATTTTTGACAAGAAAAGGTACGACGTGAAAAACGTTGAGAAAAAATAGAGAAGGTCCTAAATTTTAATGCCCATTTTTCTCATCGAGAAAAATGCTCTGGGGCCTACACACGATCGGTTTTAATGACCAATTTAAAAATGGTCGTGTGTACGCGGCATTTCTCAATGCTACACTCCTACCTAAAGACATTTTAGATACCATACACGCTTTACCAAAAAACAAGTCACCTGGCACTGATGGATTTTCGGCAGAATATTACAGAGCATTTTTGCAAACTCTGGTCTCTTACTTGGGTGCTTTGTTCAACAGCGTTGCCTCCTCAGCCTCCTTCCCAGAGGAGATGTTACAAGCCACTATTGTCACTGTGCCGAAGCCAGGCAAGAAGCCGGATTCTCCCCAAAATTTCAGACCCATCTTACTTCTAAACACGGATTAAAAAAATTATGCCAACATTTTAGTAAATAGACTAGCCAAAATCACCCCCACTTTAGTGAAAGCAGATCAAGTAGGCTTTTTTCAAGGGTAGATAAGCCCCTGATGGCACAAGGCGGTTGTTCAATCTCCTGCATAAAGTAGAGAATAAGAAAACCAGCGATTTTGCCATTGGACGCAGAAAAGGCTTTTGATAGGGTCCACTGGGGACACCTCAAAGCGACTCTGCAAAAGTTTGGTCTCCAGTGGACCATCCTATCTGCAGTTTTAGCTCTATATTCCACACACTCGGCTAGAGTTTTCTCGTCCAACGCACTCTCCGATAAATTTTATATAACAAATAGAACCCCCCAAGGATGCCCATTATCTCCCATTATTTTTACCTTAATGATGGAACCTTTGGCGGAGGCAATTAGGTCCGATGATAGCATCACAGGGATTAATGTTGCAAACCAAGTACATAAGATTGGTCTTTTTGCTGACAATGTGGTCCAAACAATCACCAATCTGGCTTCTTTCCTGGCTACAGTGCATACAGTATTGCAAAACTATTGCAAGTATCTCTTCTAAAAGAAAGGTACCCATTTCAATGGATGACAAAAGCAATCCCTTATTTGGGCATCAAATTAACCTCTCCGACATCATCCATGTACGCAGTTAATTTTTTTACCTTAATAGATTTACACCATATCGTGGAAATTTAACACTCCCTGAGTCCATTCCACTCGTACAGTATTAAAACCCCATATGGTACTGTAACGCCGCTGGGGTTATCCTTTAGTAGAACGGGCGCAGCTGCTTCTTCCCCTAGCAGCTGCGCTTCGTTCTGTTTACCGTCGGCGTCACTTCCTGTGCGGCTCGTGCGTTCCACGCTGGAACGCAGAATTGCGCGCCAGGCGCCGCTCCAATACCTCCCCTCGGTGGCTTATTTAAACGCTCAGCGCTGACAGCATAGCGTTCCTCTATTTTGTTAGGACGCCTGCTGTCACCTGGGCCTCTCCACCATCACCAGCATTCACTCGGATCCCGGGCCGGAGCACCAGGATCCCACAACCTTGTCCACCACCAGCTTGACCCTGCTGAGGACCATCAGGAGGGACTTCCACGCTCTGCATCCATCATAACCGCAAGTACTCTGTGCTGATGTTACCAAGTATTACAGGAAGCCTTAGATGCCTGTTCGGTAGTACTCAAATGCCATTGATCTGTGCTTTGTTATCAAGTATTATAGGAAGCCCTACATGCCTGTTCAGTAGTAGTCATATGCCATTGATCCGTGCTTTGTAATCAAGTATTCATGGGAGCCTTCTTCTCTACTCAGTACTTCTCATATGCCTGCTGTGCAACCATCATAACCGCAAGTACTCTGTGCTGATGTTACAAAGTATTACAGGAAGCATTAGATGCCTGTTCAGTAGTACTCAAATGCAATCAATCTGTGCTTTGTTATCAAGTATTAATGGGAGCCTTCAGGATCTTCTCAACTAGGCTTCCGAGGCTTAGTGCAATGCTTTGTGTGATAATGCGGATTACCGGCATGTGAGAGCTAAAGTGTAGTCAGACTAGGCTTCCAGCAATACTTGTAAGGTTAATCAATGGTATATCAGGGGTAATATACCATTGATTAACCTTACAAGTATTGCTGGAAGCCTAGTCTGACTACACATTAGCTCTCACATGCCGGTAATCCGCATTATCACACAAAGCATTGCACTAAGCCTCGGATACCTCCTCAGTATATCTGATACAGCTATTAACTGTGATAATAATACTAAGTAATTCCATACCTCCGTTATGTGTTCGATACTCACAGTATGCCTATGAACTTGCTATCGAGACCAAATATTACTGATACCCCTAAATATCAGAGCAGTACTTCCTATATGAACTGTGGATACTCAGACCCACCTATTGCTTTAGCTCTACAGGTCCAGTACTACATGGTCTCATCATTCCCTTACCTTATAGTCTTTTACTTTAAACCTTAACTTGTTGATGCCTATGAAGAAATAGGTGCCATTTACTTATCTGAGGCTGTGATGACAGAACCCTAACTCTCTGCATTGGAAGAGAGTAAAACCTGGGTTCAAATCTAAGAAGCCTCGGCAGTTGCGATCCACATATCCAAACCCCAGATTTGCGTATCTTTACAGGTACATTTTAGGATGTAGAACTCTCTTTGTTCTCCTTTCTTTCCCTTTCATCTCTCTCTATCCTAATTCCTTGTCCCCCCCCCCCACCCTAATGCCATGTGAGAGAAATAATCTGTTAATATGACAATTTTGTGAAAAAGAAAAAAGAAAAAAGAAAATAAATCTTACATTTTGCAAAGAATTGTGGGAAAAATTACAACTTCAAAAACTTACCACGTACAGGGGGGGTTATGGGTCATCTCCATATCTTAGGGGGTACACCCACCCCCTTTCCTTTGTGTTGTTGTGGGGACTGGATGTATTTATTCATCCTTTTTTCTGTTTGCATTACCCCTGTTATCATTTCAGGAGCTACCTCCCATATATACAGCAATTCAATATTGCGTTATGTCCAAGTGCTCTTCATGAACACTTGGCCCTACCCAACCCATTCACTACATATAAACGGAACAGTTTGAATCATTTACCCTTTCCCTTCCTTCTTCACATGCATCAGGCTATACACATTCCTGTAATGCAAAATGCTCAAATACCCCAACGGGAATTTGTTCTAATATTATTAATACATGCAAAGAGTTTTTAGCCGTGGGATTCAAGCACAAATCCTGTGCAAACACACTTGTCAAACTGAACCAGCAGCAAAGAACTATATAAAATTCTGTTTTGCGCTACTACTTTCATTAGCCCAACATTCTGAGTATCTATCATACACTGTAACATATGGATGTGATCACTTTTGGATCCCGGTGGACCCGGTTCTCCCCGCAGCATCCTGGGGTGTTTGGGGTCCTTCTCCTCAGGGTCTCCCGGAAGGGGGGGTAAGGGTTGACATGCGTCCCCTCTTCCTCGCCTCGGTGATGCATTGGGGGTTAACCCTCACACGCCGCGGCGGGCCCCCACTGCCGGCGGCGTCCTTTGATCCCCTCTGGATGTCGGACTAGTGCGCACGAACGAGCTCTTCGGCGCGCGCACACGTCATGACGCCACGTTGTTTGCGGCAGAGAGGACGGCACTGGTCGGGGCTTCGCAGCCTTCTTGGACGCCGGGGGGGCCTCACACGGTTCCCACGGGGACCACCACGCTGCCCTTCTTGACGAGGGGGGGAGCTACAAGCCTGCGCCTGCTTCATCCTAATTGCCACACCAGGGCACTATTTAATGATTGACCTCTGGGGATATACACTTATTCCCCACAGATCAGGTTGGATGTCATCGCATCCACACCGTCTCGGCATCTGTTCCTGTCTGCTTTGCAGACCCAGCCCCTAGGCTCCCAAACAACGGTTATACTTCCTACAGACGAACAGCATATCAGCATATCAGGTCACTTTTTGCTTTACTTACACATTTTTCCACACACACACCAACTCTATGTATTTGCTCCTTAATATTTATTTTCACTTTAATCACTTTTGCCCATTCTATAATTGGCAATATACACTTGCCCCTACACAGTCATTTCTCTTTGATTCACTTCACTCTTTTCACTTCACATTTATTTTGATTTCTTATTTCACATTCCATCCACTATCTGCTTAATTTATTCGCAGTCTGTCATTCAAATTTTTGAGCTGCACTTCCAACACCACTACACACACTATTACCTTTAAACATCCTACCCTTACACCTTAGTACGTTCATCACTATGGAATTATTTTCCTACCCAATATTCCTTCACTCTCCTTTACTCCTCACTGCATACCCTATTCTTTTATCCTTTCAGGAATGCCTTGACCAACATTTTATAGACATTGCCCTTCACACCCTATATACCTATAATTCAGTCACCCTTCTGTTAGGGTTGTCTATACTTATATTTACTCATTTAATACTTACCTGGCTACCATGGGTGTCCTTTGCAGGTGGCGGCTCTCTTCCCCCCCCCTCGCCGGTGGGGCGTCATGTGTGAGGCCTCTTGAAGACCCCTTCGGGTGGACCGCTCACCCTCTGATGTGCGGGGGTTCCCTCCAGTCCTTTCTGGGTGCCCAATGGCTTTTTTATACCTTTCATCCCATGTTTCACGGTAAATATATTTGTTATCAATACCTACTCGACACACATTGATATATTCTCTGATTGATTTATACCTTTGTGATATATTTTGCACAGATAATTATCCCCCTGATGAGACCCTCAATGGTCGAAACGCGTCGGGGATCAACATTGTACTACAATATGGAATATTTGATGTATATTTATTATCTATTATATGTAATGATTTTACCGTATGTACCATGGTATGTGATAATTTGCCAATCTATTTGCTTTTACATTGTGATTCATATATATTGCTATATCCAAGCTCTCTTATGAGCTAATAAATGTATTGTTTTTTACTCAGCTACCAGTATTTTACTGCTTTGACATTGCTGCCTAAAAGTCCCACCTTATGGGGAAACCTTCCATTTTTTCTTTTCTTTCGGGGCGAGCAGCTCTACCATCTCTGCAACATGTGTCATTCCCTTTTTCTCTACTATATTTGGGTGGTTAAACACCCCTTCCCCCCTTTGACACATAGAGACAAGACACAGGTCCTTGTGTCTTTCCACTGGCTTTCCTAACTCCTGCAATACTTTTTATACTATGGCGGCCCACCCCCCAGGGGGGGTTATGGGTCATCTCCATATCTTAGGGGGTACACCCACCCCCTTTCCTTTGTGTTGTTGTGGGGACTGGATGTATTTATTCATCCTTTTTTCTGTTTGCATTACCCCTGTTATCATTTCAGGAGCTACCTCCCATATATACAGCAATTCAATATTGCGTTATGTCCAAGTGCTCTTCATGAACACTTGGCCCTACCCAACCCATTCACTACATATAAACGGAACAGATTGAATCATTTACCCTTTCCCTTCCTTCTTCACATGCATCAGGCTATACACATTCCTGTAATGCAAAATGCTCAAATACCCCAACGGGAATTTGTTCTAATATTATTAATACATGCAAAGAGTTTTTAGCCGTGGGATTCAAGCACAAATCCTGTGCAAACACACTTGTCAAACTGAACCAGCAGCAAAGAACTATATAAAATTCTGTTTTGCGCTACTACTTTCATTAGCCCAACATTCTGAGTATCTATCATACACTGTAACATATGGATGTGATCACTTTTGGATCCCGGTGGACCCGGTTCTCCCCGCAGCATCCTGGGGTGTTTGGGGTCCTTCTCCTCAGGGTCTCCCGGCAGGGGGGGTAAGGGTTGACATGCGTCCCCTCTTCCTCGCCTCGGTGATGCATTGGGGGTTAACCCTCACACGCCGCAGCGGGCCCCTTTGATCCCCTCTGGATGTCGGACTAGTGCGCACGAACGAGCTCTTCGGCGCGCGCACACGTCATGACGCCACGTTGTTTGCGGCAGAGAGGACGGCACTGGTCGGGGCTTCGCAGCCTTCTTGGACGCCGGGGGGGCCTCACACGGTTCCCACGGGGACCACCACGCTGCCCTTCTTGACGAGGGGGGGAGCTACAAGCCTGCGCCTGCTTCACCCTAATTGCCACACCAGGGCACTATTTAATGATTGACCTCTGGGGATATACACTTATTCCCCACAGATCAGGTTGGATGTCATCGCATCCACACCGTCTCGGCATCTGTTCCTGTCTGCTTTGCAGACCCAGCCCTTAGGCTCCCAAACAACGGTTATACTTCCTACAGACGAACAGCATATCAGCATATCAGGTCACTTTTTGCTTTACTTACACATTTTTCCACACACACACCAACTCTATGTATTTGCTCCTTAATATTTATTTTCACTTTAATCACTTTTGCCCATTCTATAATTGGCAATATACACTTGCCCCTACACAGTCATTTCTCTTTCATTCACTTCACTCTTTTCACTTCACATTTATTTTGATTTCTTATTTCACATTCCATCCACTATCTGCTTAATTTATTCGCAGTCTGTCATTCAAATTTTTGAGCTGCACTTCCAACACCACTACACACACTATTACCTTTAAACATCCTACCCTTACACCTTAGTACGTTCATCACTATGGAATTATTTTCCTACCCAATATTCCTTCACTCTCCTTTACTCCTCACTGCATACCCTATTCTTTTATCCTTTCAGGAATGCCTTGACCAACATTTTATAGACATTGCCCTTCACACCCTATATACCTATAATTCAGTCACCCTTCTGTTAGGGTTGTCTATACTTATATTTACTCATTTAATACTTACCTGGCTACCATGGGTGTCCTTTGCAGGTGGCGGCTCTCTTCCCCCCCCCTCGCCGGTGGGGCGTCATGTGTGAGGCCTCTTGAAGACCCCTTCGGGTGGACCGCTCACCCTCTGATGTGCGGGGGTTCCCTCCAGTCCTTTCTGGGTGCCCAATGGCTTTTTTATACCTTTCATCCCATGTTTCACGGTAAATATATTTGTTATCAATACCTACTCGACACACATTGATATATTCTCTGATTGATTTATACCTTTGTGATATATTTTGCACAGATAATTATCCCCCTGATGAGACCCTCAATGGTCGAAACGCGTCGGGGATCAACATTGTACTACAATATGGAATATTTGATGTATATTTATTATCTATTATATGTAATGATTTTACCGTATGTACCATGGTATGTGATCATTTGCCAATCTATTTGCTTTTACATTGTGATTCATATATATTGCTATATCCAAGCTCTCTTATGAGCTAATAAATGTATTGTTTTTTACTCAGCTACCAGTATTTTACTGCTTTGACATTGCTGCCTAAAAGTCCCACCTTATGGGGAAACCTTCCATTTTTTCTACCACGTACTAAATACCTTGGAATGTCTACTTTCCAAAAAAGGGTAATTTGGGGGGTATTTGTACTGTCCTAGCTTGTTATGCCCTGTACACACGATTGGTTCATCCGATGAAAACGGTCTGATGGATTTTTTCATCAGCTAAAAAACGATTGTGTCAGAACGCGTTGACGTACACCATGTACGACGGCACTATAAAGGGGAAGTTCAAATCCAATGGCGCCACCCTTGGGGCTACTTTTGCTGATTTTGTTACCACGTGATAGTAAAAGTTTGGTTAGAGCCGATTTGTGCTTTTTAGGCTCCGTGCTTTTCAGATCGTTTTCTGGTGTTTAGTTCGTGCTTGTGGGTTCGTATCTGTCTTTCAGTGCTTGCAGTCAGGTCGTATCTGTTTTGCAGTGCGTTCCTGTCCGCTTGTTTTCTGTTTTTCAGGTCGTTCTTTATAGGCCTTGCTGTTCCTAGGTGCGTTCTGTTTAAAGTTTGTTCTGACCAGCCGACCGGTTTGAAGCCATGTTGGAAGTACGTTCTCAATATCGAGTTCATGCTGTGTATAGGATTGCTTTTGCAGTTCATAGTGTTACCCGATCTGTGGCCGTGAACAGGGCGAGGAGACGTTCATGGGCCAAGAATTGGTTGCGCCAGCGTAACCAATTCTCTCAAATGCCTCTGTTGCGGAAAATCCAGGAGTATAACCCTGATGATTTCAGGAACTTTCTCTGTTTGACGCACCCCGTTTTTTTAACATCTGTTTGATATGTTGTCCCCCTATATTACGAGGCAGGACACTGATGCGCCAAGCCATTACTGCCGAGCAGAGGCTCATTGCCACGTTGAGGTACCTGGCGACTGGGAGAAGCCTGCAGGACCTCAAGTTCTCGACAGGCATCTCCCCCCAGGCGCTTGGGATCATGATCATCGAGACGTGTTCTGCCATCATCCAAGTAATGCAGAAGGACTATATTAAGGTAAGTTTTCTCCTTTAACATCACAATCTATGTCTTTAATGTATGCTAATGTATTGTATTTCTTTCATCCTTTCCTAATTACCATGATTGTAATATGCTGTGAATGTCCCCTTTGTCCCCATGCATGCTGTAAGCTTTTAATTCTCCTTTGTTTGCCTACATGCATATTTCCTTTCACTAACCTCTCCAGCATGCTATCCATGGCCCAAACACACCTAGCCTAGTCTGTTTGAAACTTGTTTTTTGTCTGCTCCATTGTAGTTCTGCCCCCCCCCCCCCCCTTAAAATGTTTAATGGGCCATCAGGAGTCGTCTGATAAGTAGGCCTATATTATTTTTGAAAAAAAAAAACATAAAAAAAAGGTTGCGCTAGAAACGCATCATATAGATAGTGCGTAACCTAATTCAATTAAATAAATACAATTAAATGTATAAATAAAAAAGTATATGAATAAATGCCACATAGATAATGATGAGAACCAAAAAACAAATTGTCCCAATCCAAATGACATCCACTGTAACAAGATGATGAAAAAGATGTACAAGAATTCACCACCGATTGAGATGAGGTTGGTATAGGAGGAAGAGAGGAATTCCAGGGGTCACACCAGGAAACAAAGGTAAAACTATGCTCTTACCAGATCGCCAAACAATCGGGCATATCAATCCACACGATCGGAGGTACCAGGACTCAAAGGCTGCGGGGTCCCACGCTTCCAGCTGCTCCTTGAAGGGTAGACACAGACACCTCTCTTCGCTCGGGGTCTCAACTCGCAGGCTCCATATCCCATGGGATACCCAGGAGGGAAGAAGATCGAGGGCTCGAGATTGTGAAAGTAACGCTAGGACTTTTTATTAAAATTGCCGGCATACAGCATATAAATAAAACAAACAAAATAAAAGCAAAATGTACGCCGTGCTTCCGGGTCACGTACAGCGCGTTGATGTCAGTGTGTAGCTCCACCCTGACAGGTTTTGTCACAAATGACATTTTCAAAGGGCAAAGTGCCCTTTGAAAATGTCATTTGTGACGAAACATGTCAGGGCGGAGCTACGCACTGATGTCACCGCGCTGTACATGACCCGGAAGCACCGGCATACATTTTGCTTTTATTTTGTTTGTTTTATTTATATGCTGTATGCGGGCAATTTTAAATGTATTTGAGTGTACTTGGTTACACAATTGTGAAAGTAACGCTAGGACTTTTTATTAAAATTGTGTAACCAAGTACACTCAAATACATTTAAAATTGCCGGCATACAGCATATAAATAAAACAAACAAAATAAAAGCAAAATGTACGCCGTGCTTGCGGGTCACGTACAGCGCGTTGATGTCAGTGTGTAGCTCCACCCTGACAGGTTTTGTCACAAATGACATTTTCAAAGGGCAAAGTGCCCTTTGAAAATGTCATTTGTGACGAAACATGTCAGGGCGGAGCTACGCACTGACGTCACCGCGCTGTACATGACCCGGAAGCACCGGCATACATTTTGCTTTTATTTTGTTTGTTTTATTTATATGCTGTATGCCGGCAATTTTAAATGTATTTGAGTGTACTTGGTTACACAATTTTAATAAAAAGTCCTAGCGTTACTTTCACAATCTCGAGCCCTCGTTCTTCTTCCCTTGAGTCCTGGTACCTCCAATCGTGTGGATTGATATGCCCGATTGTTTGGCGATCTGGTAAGAGCATACACTTACCTTTTGTTTCCTGGTGTGACCCCTGGAATTCCTCTCTTCTTCCTATACCAACCTCATCTCAATCGTGGTGGATTCTTCTACATCTTTTTCATCATCTTGTTACAGTGGATGTCATTTGGATTGGGACAATTTGTTTTTTGGTTCTCATCATTATCTATGTGGCTCTTTGGGACATTACCTGGTTCATAGATATCCCCTTAATTCTTCTACTGGGTTCAATTACACTTTTTACAGTATTTGTTTATTTCATTTTTGACATTTATATTTGGGGTCATAGCACCTAGCTTTGTTGGGGTGTTGCTTCAGTTATTAGCTACACCTTTTTTGGGGGTAATTCCCTTTCACATTTATTACATTTATTCATATACTTTTTTATTCATACATTACATTCAATTTATTTATTTAATTAATTGAATTAAGTTACGCACTATCTATATGATGCGTTTCTAGCGCTACTCTTACTACTTTTATGTTTTTTTGTTTTTTACATTTGTATATCACGTGTATAGGCGTTGCAGCTTAAGTTATTTATTTAACACCTATTTGTCAATTTATTATTTTTCATAAATTATTTATTCACGTTCTCTTAGCGCAATATATTTACCCCTTGTTGTTTACTTTTTTGGCTTGAAATACTCACTCAAATAAATGTTTTACTGATGTTCGACAAGGATGTCTTTTTGTGATTTGATTGTAATGTTTATGTGCAAAAGATTTTTTTGTTTTGTTTGACTCCACAGTTTCCTTCCACGCCACAAGAATGGCAGACTGTGGCATCCCATTTTGCCCAGCGGTGGCACTTCCCTAACTGTGGAGGGGCAATTGATGGGAAACACGTCCGCATAGTGCCACCACCCCGTTCGGGGTCATACTATTATAACTATAAAGGTTTTAATAGTGCAATAATGGAATCCGGACCAATCCAAAAAAGTGGAAGGTTTCTTTGAGGGGTCTGGTACATTCCGGGCTATTCTATTCCTTAGCCCTCGGGCTCTCCTGTAGATGAACTTAGGATTGGTGGAAATGCAAGTTTGTAAATCCCTATCCTTTAGGAGAATTGGCCAAAATTTCTTAAATATGGTTTCAATCTGTCTATACTGTCTATGAAACCCGGAGATGAACCCAACCTCTCCTTTATACAGTTTTTTTTGGGGGGTTTTGCAAACAATAGGGATTGTCTATTCATTAGAGATACCTGCGAACAAACTTTCCTAAGCGTCTCTGCTGGATATCCTTTTTCCAGGAACTTGTTGGTTAAAAGTTGTGCCTGTGTTTCATAATAATAATTACTAGCACAATTCCCTCGCAGCCGCATATATTGTCCTTTGGGTACTGCCCCTATCCATTGGGGATGATGGCAACTATGTGTGGGTACAAACCCATTTCTATTGGTTGCTTTAAAATACGTAAGTGTCTCAAACTTGTCCTTGTTTTTCTTGATGGTGAGATCCAGGTAATTAAGAGTCGGGGAAGAGTCGGCCCAGTGACATGTAGTACTGCATACTGAACCGACAAAGAGCATGTGTGAGTGGGCTGCTTAAATACCCTCCGGGCTCCTCCCATAAACTCAGGCCACCATACTGGCCTTCTTATTTATGGTCGTGGCCCTCTGACCGAGAGTGATGTGGATCACATAAACACGCGACAAGACTTACAACATAAATAGACCTGAAGTGTGCCTTGGTGGTCTGGTCAGTATGCCAAGAAAAGGGGGCAAAAGACTCAGATAGGGAAATAGCTTATATTGATTTCTTGTATTTATTGAGCCAGCTTGGTAAAGGCTTGTGCCATTTCTTCCTGAGGATTTGGGATGTATGTGGCAAAACAAGGAGACTTCCTATCAGCCTGGTATCTTGATTACGTGGTTTGGTACTCCCTGTAGGGAGGCAGTTGAGGCTGCTCTAATTCGGAAAGAATGTCCAGAGAACCGACTGGGATTTGGAGCCCAAGTTACTTAGGATTCTGACATGCTTGACAAACTGCCTGCCACTCAGGGAGCTGGTTTAGAAAGGGTAGCAACAAGCTACCATCAGATTGGCTGGGTAGATGGAGCAGTAGTCGGTCGAGCACCATCACTGGGCGTCAGGCATTGTTAGTCTGAAACAGGTTGATGTCAACCCCCGGGGCTGGTTTGTTGCGTTTGCAGACTGAGAGTGTAGGGGTTCGAAAGCGAGTCGGGTGGCGTCGGAGCAGTGTCTGACTGCCGGAGCCACTGACTGTAAATTCACTAGGTCGTAGGGAACCGTAGAAGGCCTGGTAGATGGCAGCTTGGATGACTATACTGGGCAAGGCCTTAAATGGGGAACGAGTAAGGATTTCAGACATGTCCCTAAAGAGAGCACTCTTGAAAGGTAGGCGCTTGCCACTGACTACAGGTTGGTGCTTCTGTATGCTCTGTAGGAGGGACTTGACTGCATGGGCTCGAGAATACTGACAGTTTACAGGGGTCCTGCAGGGACAGGAAATGCTGGACGCCATCTAGATATGGCGTGATAGTATTGTGAGAAAGGGTCAGCTGCGTGTGGCAATACGATATGAAGGCTAGGACGTGTCTAATGTTGCCTATTGCTGCTCCGAGGCAAGTGGCCAAAAATGAGCAGTTAGTGTTCCAAGCAGTGCGATAGGCCTTCAGTGTGTTGCGTGCCAAGGAGTGGTTAATAAGCTGGGTTGAGTTGTTGAGATGCTACTTCAGTCCATTGTGAGAAGATAGGAATATATATATACCTAGATAGGAATATATATATACCTATATCTGTATCTGTATATCCTTGTATAATCATATATTGCTATGTCTTCTGATGTAGAGTTCCCCTAGTATGAAGTGGTGTTTCTACTAAAATGATTCAATGTTTCTGAATTCTTTTGGTGTTACAACTTGTTGTTGAAGCCTTGTTTTTCTCCTATTTTCACATGAAATGTTCAGCCAATATTTTTATAAGAATTCTCAGAAAAGATTGTTTGTTGAAAAGCCCCTTCCCTTATAATTACTTGATAATTATTCCCAGCATGTAATTTATCTTTTCCCTTGTCTCTGGTTGTCAAAACAACCTTCCACTTAACGCCCTAGTTAGGTCACGATGACCAGATGTAAAGTTATCAAAATAATAAATAATGACATGTATGTGTATTGTGTAATATTGTGTAATCTGAAATTTGGGCTTGTGCCCTCCATAGACTTCCATGTTAGCCTTTTCTATAAAAGCCTGTAACATTTTGTATTCAGTATCACTATCCTTATGAAAGGAGTGATCCTCTGTACTACAGTGTATTCTGAAGTAAACATACATCTAAGACGAATGCAACTTGTCTGTCGTGTCGTTGATGTCTTACGAGAAAAGACTAACTTATCAATTGGTGACCCCGAATCGTGTCTTCTTGATCGCGGCTCCTTCTCCGGCTATCGGACTGTCACAGGAGGGACACCTCCACAGAGGCCTCAGGTGAGAAACTTTTTTCTCATATAAAAACTGTCTTTTCTGTGCGGTTCTGAGGTGCCGGGTGGGGCGTGCGCTCACAGAAGGTAACACGTTTTTCTTTTGAAAACTTTTAAATGCATTCAGTCTATGTATGGTTACTTAGAATGAAATATGGTACCATTTAAAAATGTGCATGCTAATAGAATTAACATATGTATGTAACTTTTCTTCTTGCACCCGGGATTGACAATATATATAGACAATTTTTGTGTTACAAGGGATGAATAAATGCAGGTACCACAATTTTCTATGAGAGTATAGAAGTTGATGGATGTTGAATTTTTTGTATGAATGGTTTTTGAACATTTGTGGTCCTAAGGCGGATAGGTTTGCCTTCGGCGGATAGCCACAAACGGGTCTTTGACCTGCTGTATGTTCTTTGGATTAGGGAGCCTAGTCAGGGACTAGCCTATTTCCACTCAGCAAGGAGACGTCCTTCTGAGCATAGAACAAGATAGACAGTATGAAGTACTGAAATAGGCTGCTGGTACACAGCCGTGGTGATAGAATTAGGAGCTCAACATCCCGGAGTTCCAAAAGATATTGTCATTTCTCGAGGGGTAAAAAGAAAATCATGGGGAATGTATTTGACAAAAACGTTTTGCCTGTTATGAATTGCCTTGGGCTAACTAAAGATAGAGCCAAAAGGTTATTGAAGATAGCAAAAGCTACAGGGTTAAGTGTTGCTAAATTAACTCTGAGTGCCCCAATCATCAAAATGATGGTGAGTGGGGACCCGGATGCCCTTAAACATCATGTTAGTGGTGTAAGATTACTAAAAAGGAGTACAAAGATGATCCTGCGAAATGGTGGCCACCAGAGAGGGCTCTCTTAGTACTCCTAATATTGATGCGCTATTCAATTTGCTTTTTAAGATGTCTGACTGTGGGGGGAGTATGTTCCCAGGATGGCCAAGGCCTACGTTACATGGAAATCTAATGAAATAAGGGCTATAGTCAGTGAACTACCAGATATTGAGAAGTGTCCTAAGAAATGGTTAAAAAGGCTGATGTGGATGGAAAAGACGCAGCAAGCTAATTATATAGATATGTATATCCTGATTGATTGCGCAGTACCAGAGAAGTATGTGGATGCGTGGAATGCGTTTGCTAAAACTAAAGGCATAACCGAACAGGGGATAGTGAAGGATGAGCGTGTCGCTCAGCCAGAGTATGAGAAGAATACTGTTCGCCTAAATGAGTTTTTAAGAGTGTGGGTTACAGCTACTTTTGATAAGGGACAGGATATGCGAGTGTTGATGGATGTGATACAGAAGAAAGGTGAAGATGTGTTAGATTATTGGAACAGGTTTAAAGATGCTATACAGAAGCATACTGATTGGATTGCGGATGATGATGTTGACATGAAACGTCCAGAAGTAGTGAATGTGTTGGTGGGAGGATTGTTGCCAGAGATAAGAGAAGAAATAGAGTTGCGTACTATAGGTTGGATGAAAAAGGCTGCTCCAGAATTGATTGAGATAGCGCAAGTAGCATATGATGTTTTGCAGAAAAGGAAGGATAAGCTAGAAAAGAAAGAGAAAACTAAAATCATGAACATGCAAACCCCGGAGGTCAAAGAAAAGATTTCTGAGGTCAAAGGCGTACCAGTGTCCACAGTACAAGTGACAGCGCAGGGACTGCCAGTGGCGGCACCTCCCTATCCTCCCTCGGGAATAGTGTACATTTCCAATTATGGGACACCCCAGAATAAGCGCAATGCTTGGAGACAGAATGGGGATCAGCGTAGGGCCCCTAGGGTCCAGCCAAGATATCAACAGGTTATTCCAGATCAGGCTAGGTTTCCTGCCCCTCAGCCGATGCAGGCCCATCCACCCCCCACTTGCTTCAAGTGCGGCGTGGGGGGCCATCTGGCAAGGGATTGTAGGAGACGCTAGGATGAGGTGGAATGTGGGGATAATGCTGAAGATTTGTTAAATGTTTATGCCGCTCTGTCTGTATTTGAAGTTGATTCTAGTTGTGAACCAATGATCGAGGTAAATGTAAATGGTATCGCCCTCTCATGTCTCGTAAGATACAGGGGTGGCGAGGAGCCTTTTGAATGTTCATGACTCTAACCTGCCACTCTCCGAGGAAAGACTTTCCTTGGTGGGTGTGAGTAATAATGTTATTACCGCAGGGGTTACTAAGAATTTACCAGTAATGATTGGTGAACATTCGACAGAGCATTCTTTTGTATTGTCTCCACATTCCCCCTGTAATCTATTAGGTCGGGATCTACTTTCAAAAATGGGAGTTACCATTGCCTTATCCCCTAGTAAAACTATTATTGATATACCAAACCGAATGAGTGAAGAAGCTGTGGATCTCCTCTTCATGCCTCTATTTACTACAGACATGGAGAGTGGAATTCCGGAGTTGAACAAACAAAGGATTGATCCCTCCTTAATGGGTAACGGGAGCCAACAATCCTGGGCTCATGCAAGTTACTCCGGTAAGGTTACAAAGGGACCCAACATTGCCAGTACCTAGATTACCTCAATATCCCTTAGACCGGTCATAGAGGAGTTACTACAGGAGGGAGTCTTAACCCCTTGTAGAAGCCAAGCTAATACTCCCATTTACCCAGTGCCCAAGCCAATTAAGCAGGGAGAAGACAGCTGCCGCTGGAGATTAGTACATGATCTCCGAGCGGTAAACAAGGTAATTATACCATCAGTACCAGTAGTACCAAATCCTTCAACAATTTTGGCCACTATACCTCCTACTGCTACACACTTTATTGTAATTGATCTGGCCTCAGCATTTTTCAGTGTACCCATCCATCCAGAAGATCAATGGTTATTGGCCTTCACGTTTGAGAAAAGACAGCTTACTTGGACTCGGTTGCCAATGGGGTATCATGATTCCCCTAACTGCTTTTCTCAAGCGCTGAAAGATAAGCTGGATGAATGGCAGCCGTCCGGAGAATCAATTTTGGTCCAGTATGTAGATGATCTCTTGCTTGCTTCTCCGAACGCACACGCCTGCACTGAGGATTCAGTTTCCCTGATGAACTTCCTGGTCAGGATTGGTCAAAAGGTGGATCCTACAAAAGTACAATGGGTAAAGACAAGGGTCCAGTATTTGGGCCATTGTATTTCTCAAGGAATAAAACACCTTACAGATAAGCGTAAGAAGGTAATTGCCAAACAACAAATGCTCAAAACCTTAAAACAATTACGAGCCTTCCTGGGGTTGGTAGGATATTGCAGGCAGTTTTTGCCCCAGTACTCTACAGTTGTGGGCCCATTACAGGAATTACTAAAAGGACACACAAAAAGTAATTACAAATTCACATGCGGGGAAGGAAAAATGTTTTTTTTGTTTGTATAAATAAAAATTTTGTATGTGACCTGTTTTATACATGAAAAATAATGAAATAAAGAGAATGAATTAGTACAAATTCACAACGGAAGAATTGACCCCGGCAGTTCAGGAAGCTTTGGCGCTAATAAAAAGTTCTTTGCTTACTGTACCTAGCTTAGGTTTGCCTGACTATAGCAAGGATTACTACTTGTTTTGCACCGAGGTCAACGGACATGCATATGGTGTTTTGACACAGCATTTTTGTGCCCGCCATCGCCCGGTAGGGTACTATAGCTACCCACTGGACAGTGTGGCACGAGGCTTGCCAGGCTGCTTGAAGTCAGTAGCGGCGGCTGCCCTGTTGGTAGAAAAAACTACTGACATTGTGTTAGGCAACACTTTGTATTTGATGTGCCCTCATGACTTGGAGGCTATGTTGAATAGTGCCTACACAAAACATTTTTCTGTACAAAGGATAACTCATTACCACTTGGTCCTGTTATCTGCCTCAAACCTCAAAATCCAACGCTGTCAAACTTTAAATCCGGCCACATTTTTGCCAGAGGAAGACAGCGAGGATGTTGAGGAATATGACTATTCTTCCCATGATTGTGTTAACTCCATTGAAGAGGTAACTAAACCCAGACCTGACTTGCGAGATGAACCCATCTCAGGCCTGCCTCCATGTGCAGACCTCTTTGTAGATGGGTCCTCCATCAGGAGGCCGGATGGTCTCACATTGGCTGCTTGTGCAGTAGTTAACGGTGAGGGCAACCTACTGTATGCTGACGTACTTGGGGATTCCAGGTCTGCACAGGCAGTGGAGCTCACTGCTCTGTGTGTGGCTTTGGAATTAGCTGAAGGTGATACAGTGAATATATACAGTGATTCAGCATATGCTATAGGCGTTCTGCATAGCTTTGCTCAGCTATGGCAGGAGCGAGGGTACTTGACAGCAGCGGGAACACCAATACAGCACAAAAGTCTTATCATTCGCTTGTTGGCCGCTGTTCAACTACCCCTCCAGGTTGCGGTAATTAAGTGTAAAGCCCATACAGGGTCTGATGACTGCGTTTCCACAGGAAACGCCTTGGCTGATAAATATGCAAAAGAAACTATCTATTCTTATCAGCCGCCTACTCAACTTCTACCTACTTTCCAAGTAATGGATCTGCAGGTAGACCCAGTCGTCCTTTCAACCCTACAGGAAAATTCTCCCCTCAGGGGCTCTTGGTCTAAAAAGGGAGCACTTTGTGGTGACGATGGCCTGTGGAGGATAAAAGACAAGTTGGTCGCTCCTCCGACTCTTTTTCCTTCTCTATTTGCTTTGAGCCATGGGCCTTGCCATGTCTCAACAGGAGGGATGTGTCGGGCGGTGACCAAACAATGGTGGGCACCTGGATTTCATGCATATGCTGCTAAACAAATTAATGAATGTGCAATATGTCAAATGCATAATGTCGGGAGACCAGTTCCCACTCCAATGAAGCATATTCCGCATACTGAGGAGCCGTTTCAAATTGTTCAAATAGACTTCTCAGATATGCCTCCTTGTGGTCGTTACAAGTATTTGCTAGTGTGTGTGGATCAGTTTTCGGGCTGGGTAGAAGCATACCCAACGGTGAGGAATGATGCCATAACAGTTGTAAAATGCCTTACCAGAGAGTTGATCCCCAGATTCGGGATGGGAGCTGTATTCTCATCAGATAGAGGTACCCACTTTGACAATAAACTTATGGCCAAGGTGGTAGATATTTTAGGGATAAAACAACAGCTACATACCCCCTATAGGCCACAAGCTAGTGGAATGGTGGAACGCACAAATCAAACAATCAAAAGATACTTAGCTAAGATAACAGCTAATGGGGAAAGTTCATGGGTGGAGGCCTTGCCAATAGCCCTGGCAACTATTAGGACCACCCCCAAAGAGAAACATGGGTTGTCGCCTTTTGACATTTTGTTTGGACGTCCACCTAAAAGACTTCCTGCCACGTTGGTACATCCTGAAACAGTGACTCTAGGTAATGGTCAAGATGCCATGATTGAATATGTACGCAAATTGGCAAACGTGTTTTCTGATACCTTTTCCAGAGCCAAAGCAGGACAACCGGTGGACACAAGTGAAGCAACTCATGGACTAAACTCAGGAGATTGGGTGTATATCAAGAATCACACTCCTAGGACCACTTTGTCCCCTAAGTGGAAAGGACCCTTCCAGATCATTCTGGTATCCCCAACCGCTGTAAAGTTGAAAGATTATAAATACTGGGTGCATGGTTCCCATTGTAAGGCCGCGTACACACGAGGGGATATGTCCGCTGAAAACGGTCCGATGGACCGTTTCAGCAGACATCTCCGCTCGTGTGTATGGGCTAGCGGACAGATTTCTCCACCTGACAGATTTCAAAGCATGCTTTGAAATCTATCCGGTGGGAATCTGTCCGCCCGACATGTCTGCTGGTTAGTACACTTACCAGCAGACATGTCGGCCCCCACCGCCGCCGCGCCGCTGCCGAATGGATTCGGCGCATGCGCGGAAGTGTTTTACTTCCTGGTGCGGTGACGTGGCGGTGACGCGGCGGCGTCAACGTCACCGCCGCGTCACCACTACGTCACCGCGCCGTCCGGCGGCGGGGAATTTGATCCGATGGTGTGTACACGCCATCGGATCAAACTCCCGATCGGACATACCCGATGGAAATGGTCCGCGGACCGTTTTCATCGGATATATCCGATCGTGTGTACGCCGCCTAAGAGAACAGTAGCTCCAAAAGACAGCCAGTGTAACGCTGGCAAGAATTATTCTGTACCTTTGCCTTTTAGGTCTCCACCACTTACTCAGGCTCGCGCAAGAAGAGAACAGGATGAATCTTCTAGGACCTAAACCGGATGTGAAGCTCTGGTGTGTCATCCTCTGTGGAGGAGCATTGGTGTGGATCACTGTCATGACATACGAGTGGACACATCAGAAGGAGGCGGGTAAGATACATGATACTGTTCTATTGAATGCCACTATAATGGAGAAGTGGTTACAGCTTGGAACCATTTCTGCCCCTGACCAAAGAGCAAGAAGAGATACCTACAATGGCTACCATGATAAAATGGCTGAGCCATTCCCTAACTCTTTTGTTTATATGCACTTACAAGCTGCCAAAAGACTGAACATTACTAACTGTTGGATATGCACACATGCCCCTATTTCACATAAGACTATACCCTTGTTGGGCATACCCAGCACTTTGGCTGAAATAGAAGACAGTGCACATTTTGGTAATGTAAGCAAAAACATGATTGACAGAACTGTTTCACTTTTGCTTTATACAAATGCCCCGATGAGGACACCTGCGGTTAGTATTAACTTTACCCGAGCCTACTCACCTCCAAACCAGGAACAAGGATTCCCAGAGCACCACTAAATCACTTGGAAACTCCAATTGTATGGACAAAGCTGACATTAGGTATTGGTTTGATGGTAAGGATGTTGTCTGGAGCACTGACCGATACAAAGAATTACATGAACACACACACCGTCAGCACTCCCGCCACCTGGTATATAAGTGATAATGAATTTAAGACCACACCGTTGAATAAGATCCCAACACACTTCATAAAAAGGGATCTAGTGACTCAGGCTACCCAGGAAGGGGGGGGGGGAGGAGATAGTGACCCTAACCAGAATGAAAATTCCGAGATAGGTGAGGAAGACGACTCTAACGTAGAGCTAGCTCCCTTTCCTACCCCATTGTATCCAGGCCCAAACACGGAAGATACTAATATTGAATCACACGATAGAGAGATTAAGCCATTGTTTTCAATACCGTGGGTGAATAGATGCTGCATAAAGAAAGCTTTCAGTTTCATCATTGATTTAGCAGACCTGATTGACAATGTTACTGCTTTGTATGAAAAATGATAAAGAAAGAGGTCTTACAACACCGGCTGGTGTTGGATTACCTCACGGCTAGTCAAGGAGGAATATGCACCATAGTTGGAACGGCTTGCTGCAACTATATCCGGAATGATACTAGGGCTGAAGATGCCATCATTTCACATATAGAGAAAGTACAGCAATTAAAGGTTAACTTTCACAAAGAGCATACGGAAACCGCTTGGATCGATGGTAGCTGGGAGAGATGGCTTTCCTGGATCAATCCACTCAACTGGTTTTCCGGTATTGGAGGATGGTTTTCTGGTATTCTGCATGATCATAAATAATAGAGTATGCAACGCATGAAGGGTGCAGCATTGTAGAAATGCATATTCTAGTGCATGCATACATATGCCAACATTATGTAAGTGCATGCAGAGTTTGTTAGCAGTGGCATCCATGGTGGATGCAGTATTGCTGCAATGGTATCATGCAGAGTTTTCTAGCCATAACGTGCATGGTGGATGCAGTATTGATGCAATGGTGCATGCAGAGTTTGCTAGTGGTGATGTGCATGGTGGATGCTGTACTGCTGCACATGGAAATGATGGAGTTTAAAGGGTGGATGTTTTATGCAGGAGTAGGCAGTGATGGTGTAAATATGTTTCATACAGAGCTTGCAAGCAGAGAGTGTGCTGGAGTAGGCAGTGATGGTGTACAAATGTTTCATACAGCGTGTGCTGAAGTAGGCAGTGGGGTGTAGCTTGCAACTTACTAAGCACTCCACCAAATCCACCATGTTTTGCTTCTCCTCCCGTCCTGTCTGTTGCTCGATCAGGCCCGACATAGTGGCGGAAGTTATACACCGCCTGGCTCCACCTACAGGAAATTACCTTAACCACCGACACGTGCGATAAATTACCACATGAAAAAAATTTGGTAATTACCGTACAATCGAAGAAACGCCGTATTTGTTATTTAATGCAAAATTCTTATCGAATTGCCCTTTCAACCTGATTTACCGCCAGTGTTATTTTACTGTATTTTATAAGCCATTATTTAAAGTGAATTGACCAGCTTTGTAGAGAGATAAGTAAACACTACAGATATATGTGCTTACCGGTAATTTAAATTTCATGAATGAGGTTTACAAGTTCACCTTTTTCCAAAGAATAGCATATGCAGCTAAGGGGCCCAGACAGATATTAACAAACTGCAGTTTTCTAAAATGTTAATTATATTGTCATACACCTTTAGGCCATTTGGCCTCCCCAAGAGTTCAGCTGAAAAACGTACTATGTTCTGCCTTGTTGCTAGGGCATGGAAACTCACTACAAGCATTACAGGGGTGAATAAACAGTTTTCACATGCTAAGGATGTGGAAATTGCTAAGTGGGATTCTTCTGGCCTGGCTTCTGGGTGGCCCCAGACTCAACCTCAATCAGTCTTCTCGTGGGAGCAAATTTTGACCTTTCTGCGGTACCCTTTTCTCCTCTTCTGTGATTGCTTTACTGCTTAGAATACAAATATGTTTGTCAGTTTTATTAAACCTTTTTTTTTATATTTCAGTTTACAAACCTTCTTTTCGCCTATTACACCTAAATTCAGGGAAAACGAACCGCAGGTAGGAATGCGTTCCTTTACAGTATTGCACCTTCGACTAATATCTGATAGTAGTGTTAAAGTAGCCTGATCACTGCAAACACATTATTAGAAGCCAATGGGCACTTCGCAGACGTGCTACAAACAAGAACAGTTATATAAAAGTATAAGCAGGTTATTGAATAATTATGAGCTGGAATTTTCTTGTTTCAGCAATTAGCTTTACTTTCATGGAGAAAAGCATTAAAAAATTTTTTATCATCATGGAACAGAAAGAAAACACAAACAAATGCATATAACACAATAAGGATGGCACATCTGATTACCTTACCATAGATAACAAACTAGTCTATCCAGTACCTCCTAATGGATAGATAGATATAATGCATATACACAGTCACAGTATGTAAGCAGATTGCTGTTGTTCTTTCAATTAAAAGGAGTCTAACCTGTTTGCAAGATCGTCGGCACTCTGCTGCTATTGCCAATTCACAGCAACCAAGACCAACCCATCCATCAGACTTTTTAGAGGCACCTATTTGGAATAAATGTTTCAAATTATTAATCAATTTATTGTAAAAACTTTGATAATAACTTACCACAGAACTGCTGTGATAATACAGAGAATGTGTGCATGTGAATGGGGCGCGCAAAGCAGTAACAGCCAGCTGGCACATTTAATGGTTAGGATCCTACAGAATTTTCTGCCAGTATATTAAAAAACAGAACATTGTTATTATATACTTACCATAATTTTTCTTTCCTGAATAACTGTTGTCATGGAAATATTAATATCGCACTTAATTAAAATAAGCGATTAAAACCTTTGGCCCAGATTCACAGAGCGATTACGCCTGCGCAACAGGAGATGCGTGTGCGTAAGTCTAAATGTGCGCGTGCGTTTCAATGCACGGCATCCCCAAAGCGAGATACGCAAGAAATCTACTTTTTTTGGTCCGGCGTAATTTCGTTAGATAGGTGCATCCGTCCGCGCAAAACTGCGCTAGACAGACCATTGATTTGCTAGTCAAATATGCTAATGAGGGACTTACGGGGATCCACAAAAGAACGTTGGGGCAGCGCAGGCTACGCAGTGTGCGCAACAGCAAAATGTCCTGTCTAAAATTAGAGCATATAAAAGTCTAAAAAGAGAAAAAAAGTCTACTTGTTAGATAAAGCAACACTGTTAGTGAGGAGCTCAGCAGTCACACGTGTTGCACAACAATCTGTATGCCAACATGCCAGGGGCATCGTCGCGCATAGCTATACTACTGACTTTAGATGAACAAAGAAGGATGAGGGCACGGAGGATGGCACGGAGGATGGCACGGGAGAGGATATACCGCACCCGCATAGACCTGTTTGGCATGAGTGATTCTGAGGAGTATCGCATCTTCAGATTCACCCCTCATGTCATCCTGGAATTAACCACAACCCTGCAGGAGGACATCACCAGCCGAACACAACGCTCACATGCAGTGCAGCCACTGGTCAAGGTCATGGCAACACTCCATTTCCTTGCCAGTGGCTCTTTTCAGCGTACAAGTGGAGTGGTGGCTGGGATGTCACAATCCTCCATGAGCAGATGTGTGCACCAGGTTGTCCCTGCAATCCTCAGACGCATGGCCAACCAAATCATCAAACCCACCACTGAAGAGCTGCGGCTGAAGGCAATGACAGATTTCTACAGAATTGCCAGATTCCCATGCACTGTGGGGGCCATTGATTGCACACATGTGGCACTCCAGCCCCCCCAGGAGACAGAGCACATGTACCGCAATCGGAAGCATTGGCATTCCATCAACGTACAGGTGATAGTCGATGGCCAAGGCCTCATATGGCACGTCCGTGCCAAACACCCAGGGTCCAGCCATGACAGCTACATATACAATCAATGCCACATCCAAATGGAATTCGATCAGAACGTGTATGGGGACACCTGGCTGGTTGGTGAGTGACATGGGTGGCAGGCATGACTATCCCCTCCCATGATGCACACATCACAAGGGGCACATGCATGACTAACATCCTCCTGTCTTTTCCCTTACAGGTGACTCTGCATATCCACTGGGACCCCATCTCATGACTCCTATCCGGAACCCCCAAACCCCAGGAGAGGAAAGATACAATCAAGCACATGCCCAAACACGAGCAGTGGTGGAGCGCACCTTTGGCCTCCTGAAGTCACTTTTCCGATGCCTGGATAAGTCTGGGGGTACCCTCTTGTATTCCCCAAACTTTGTGTGCCAGATCATCGGTGCATGTTGCATGCTGCACAACTTCGCAGTAAGAAAGGGCCTGCAGATTGACCTACGTGATGACCTGACCCCTGAACCAGACAATCCCCCCCTAACCGAGGCTACCCCGTCTTCTGAGGGAAGAGCAGCCAGGAGACAACTCACATTGGGCATCTTTGCACGTTAAACACACACATTAATCATGGCACAATGAGAATGCATGCATGCACACCACTGTGGTCCCTAGCACACACACCCCACATCCACATCAAATTGGATTGGCACCAGTCCACCATGCAAAACTTGTGAGCAGCAACGCCATGCCAAGGCTCCAATTATGCCACTGTACATTCATACACCATTCACACGGACCTGGGGATCACTTCTCCCTGGTCCTGGGGAACCCTTTTCCACCAAAATTGAGGGTGACACCCCTTTTCCGGCAGGAATGTCACCCCCACATTCAAACAGCATTCACAACCCAAAAAGAAAAAAAAATGACCAGCAAAATCAAAAAATTTCCAGAAAAAAAAAAAAAAGGGGAAAAAAAAAATTATTGCCCTTTACGTGAGCCACGCCTGGGGTGCCTCCGGCCACGGCCCCGGCTCCTCAGGGGAGACTCATGGGGGAGGGGGAAAACCGGGGAAGGAGGAGCAGCCCCTGATCTCTGCCCACCTGGCGGCCTGCCCTCCAAGGCCACGGCTATTCTGTCCAGGGCAGCACCAAGTGTTGCCGTGTTGGCCTGGATAGCCTGGGTAAGGGCCCTCACATCCTGCCCAACGCCTGCTGATGTAGTCTGCAGGTCATTTAGGCAGGTTGTGAAAGCCCAGGAGTGGGAGTCCAGGTTCCCCAGCGTATCCTTGATGGAGGACAGGCTCTCCTCCATCTGCACCAATGTCTGGCTGACCTGTCCCAGATGGCGGGTCTGAAGGGCCTGGTCCCTTCTCAGAGTGGCGGGCAGGAGATCGGCCACCCCCCTGGTGTTCTGGGACGACTTCCTGCCTCCAGCTGATGCTTGTGGCCGGGGAGAAAGGGAGGCCCTTGGGAGGGGAGCCATGTTGGGGGAGGAGGGGGGGGCTCCCCCTTAGGGAGGGCTGCCTGCTGCCAGCCAGAGGGGAAGAGTCCTCAAAAACCAAAAGTCCAGTGCCTGACATGGACTCCTCCTCCTCATGATTCTCTTTCCTCCTCTTGAACCTCCTCCGCCGACTCCGGCCTTGTTGGGGGGGCCTCATTAGGCTGCTGTCCTGGGGATGGTGCAGTCAGGCCAGATGGCCCTGCACCCTCCTGCACATCTGTGGATGACACAAAACATTCACAGGTTGGAGGATCCACACACTTGCCACATATTCCCTTTCACCCCCTCCCCCACACATGCTACACACCTGATATTAAAAAAAATACTTACCTGGCACCACGGGCTCCGGACTTGAGTCAAAGCCGGGCAGGCCCTCCACTTCATGCCGATGAAAGGTCAGGGCCACCGCACGCTCCTCCGCTGTCAGCTCAATACGGCATGGTGGGCCCCCTCCTGTGCCCCTGACATGGGCATGCATTTTGGACAGCTTCTGTTTGACCAGACGCCGGAGGTCATTAATTTTTTTGTCAATCCCAGACCGGGTCCGTATCTCCCCCTCCCCCGCTGAATTGACCTGCTCAGTGATGAGGTTCAAAATCTCCCTCCTCCTGGCCGGGGTGGTGTTGGCACTGTCCGGGCCATGGAGGAAACGCCCATAATCGCTAATGGCCGGGGTGGTGTTGGCACTGTCCGGGCCATGGAGGAAACGCCCATAATCGCTAATGGCCCGGGCAAGAATTCTTTTTTCCCCCACAGTAAAATTGAGTTTTCGCTTTCTCTCTGTCATACTTCCAAAAAAACTCACTTCCAGTCAACAAAAATCAGTCACAAAAACAAGCACAACCAATCAAGCAAGAACACACACAAAGAGAAAACTAACACCCAAAAAATCACACAAGCACTCAGCAAAAAACAGTCACAAAAACAAACAGCAAATAATCAGCAAGAAAACAAACGAACAGAAATATATCAAACAAACAGTCTCTCAAACACTTATCAAAAAACACTTTCAAAGATCTACTAACAAACACTTGATCACACAGAACACTAATCTGACAACTACAAAACACAACGCAACGAACAACAGGACAAAAGCACTTGGTTAAATGGGAAGGGACAAAGGGATGTACTTTTGCAATGCAAGTGCGTTTGTGTCTGTCTATTTATGCTGTTTGCGTAGTTCACTAAGTTGCCCTAGTCCATTTCCAATTTCACTGATTGCGCCCGCTCCCGAGTTGTGAGCATGCGCACAGCGGAGCTGACCATGGTCTCCTTCAAGCGCGCATGCGCGAGCCGGCCGGCCCTTCATTTGCATGGGGTCACGGCTCATTTCAATGTAACCCGCCCATGTCCTTCCCAATTTGTATTACTCCGCCTTACGCCTCTGAAATAACGTTACGCATGCGCAATTTTCTGCGCAAAAGCTACGAGAATAGGGTGATTATGCGGCAAAATTGCGCAAGTCTAACGTAAAGGCGGTGGGCTACGCCGGTCCAATAATGCGCAGATGTACGTGAATCTGGGCCTTTATGTCTACATAAAAATTAAATCAAAGAATAGTGGTGAGAAAAAGAGAAAAGGATTACATTTATTGATACAGACAAACTTGCATTAATACAATATTCGTGACTATAACATAATGCCGCGTACACACGATCATTTTTTGCAATGAAAAAAAACGACGTTTTCAATCATGAAAAAAACGACGTTTTTCAAACTTCATTTTCCAAAACGACGTTGCGTACACACCATCGTTTTTCTACAAAGCTCTAGCAAAACGTGGTGACGTACACCACGTTCGACGGCACTCTTTTCCATTGAAGCTCTGTCTCCTAACTTGCTTCTGAGCATGCGCGGGTTTAAAAACTTTGTTTTCAACATCGTTTTGCCCACACACCATCACTTTTTATGACACAAAAAACGACGTTTTGAAAAACGACACAAAAAATTCAAGCATGTTGGAATTTTTTTTTGCTCATTTTTTTTTAAGACAAAAAACAACGTTTTGCCCACACACGATCGATTTAAATGACGTTTTAAAAAACGTTGTTTTTTTTCATCGCAAAGAATGATCGTGTGTACGCGGCATAACAGATACCACCTTTAAAACCAAGATGATATCCACGTTACACAATTATACAAATAGTAAGATGGCTAAAATGGACACAGCAGTAAGTAATAACAAGTTGTAGTTAAATGAAGCTATGAGGAAAGCAAAAGAGAAGTGAGATTAATCTTGATAGAGAGAGAAAGAGAGAGAGAGAGAGAGAGAGAGAGAGAGATGAGAGAGAGAGAGAGAGAGAATGAGAGAGAGAGAGAGAGAGAGAGAGAGAGAGAGAGAGAGAGAGAGAGAGAGAATGAGAGAGAGAGAGAATGAGAGAATGAGAGAGAGAAAGAGTGAGAGAAAGAGTGAGAGAAAGAGAGAGAAAGAGAGAGAAAGAGAGAGAAAGAGAGAGAAAGAGAAAGAACGAAAGAGAAAGAGAGAGGGAGAAAGAGAGCGAGAGAGAAAGAGAGAGAGAGAAAGAGCGAGAGAGAGAGAAAGAGCGAGAGAGAGAGAGAGAGAGAGAGAGAGAAAGGGCGAGAGAGAGACAGTATTAAATCATCATGTGTCAGGTCACCATCTCCAGGGAAAAAGAGACAGAATGGCTTTCTGCCTGACTGATTTATACCCCCCCCTCCCCCCTCAGCCCCTACCCCCTATTTACAGGATTTAAAAACTCTATAATTCTATTGGTTTAAAAGCTCCTCTTGAGAAGGGACATGTTTTGGAGTTTGCATATTTGACACCAACAAACTTCCCTTCAAGACAAAAGGATAATTTAGCTAATTTAATTAACACCTAACACCTTTTACTGGTTCCCAAGACAGGGGATGAATACTGTATAAGCAGGGCCCTGTCTTCATAGACAAAATACAACCAGTCCAATAAGACATGTACATCCATCTTTTCAATGGTTCCCCTGGTATAAATATGAAATTCAACATTTCTATCACACTGTATGGCAGTATACAAATGTTTCCTATGCTGCCATAAAGTTAGTCAGGAAAACTGAATTATTATATACTTTCCATTTCTGGTTACTTTTTCTGACTGCTTTTCCGATTAACTCAATGACATATTCATAAGCTGCTTTGGAATTACTTAGAATTTTTTATATTGTGATTTAGGTTAATATAGGAGCATGAGTGCTAAGAGCTGCAGTATCCAGTATTCACTGACTAGAACAATTTCTGTTAAATGTACTGTAAGAGATCATTCAAGTTTAATACTTTAGGGATCCCTTATAGCCATGCTTATCATGTTCAGCTTTAGATCTAGCAAGGCAAGCTCCGCACAATGTATGCATTGGAATGCCAAAAGATGTTTGCATTCAGAAGACAGTCACTTTTGAAGTCACATTTGAGACTCCTCCACTATACAGTATGGGCCAGATTCTCAGCGGCGCTACGACGGAGTATCTCAGATACCCCGTCGTATCGCCGTTTTTTTTTGCCTCGTATCTATGCGAGTGATGCTTAGCATCACTTTGGCATAGATACGCTTCAACATCCGACAAGTGTAATACCATTACACTTGCGGATCGTAGTTGTAATGACAACTCCGGCCACTAGGTGGCCTTTACGTTGTTTTCTCATTTGCATATGCAAATGAGGCTAGTACGCTGATTCCTGATCGCTTTTACGCCGCACCGTCGTCACGTACGTCGTTTTAGTCCGCGTAAGGTTACCCCTGCTTCTATGAGGAGTAACCTTACGAAGTACCGTCGGATGCCGTCGGGTGCCGTCGGATGCCATGTTAAGTATGGCGTCGCGTCAGCATCGGCTTTTTCCATCGCTTACGCCGTTTTACTAACTCGTTCGCGAATAGGGGCATTGCGTAGTGACGATCACGTCGTTTTGACGTCGGTTTCAACAACGCTTTCCGACGTGAGCTGGAGCATGCGCACTGGGCTTTTTCCCCGGCCGGCGCATGCGCAGTTCGTTCGACGCGGGGGCACGCTTAATTTAAATACAAGCCGCCCCATTTGAATTACGCGGGCTTACGCTGGGCCATTTTCGCTACGCCAACGCAAACTACGGAGCAAATGGTTAGAGAATACGGCACTTGCTCTAGTACGATGCGGCCGCGTAGTGTAAATGGCTTACGCTACGCCGGCGATTTTCTTAGAGAATCTGGCCCTATGTTTCTGTGTTCCCATTCACATAGCATACCCAATTTATTATATTTTTTAATCTATATTTCTTACCATTCTAGTTGTTTTTTTGAAACACATTTATAGGACTACAAGCTATTGTGAATAATTTCAAAGTGCAGTTGGATGGACAAAGTAAGGGAAAGTGCACTGTCATACAATATATCAGATCTTTAACCCTTTGTTAGGATAGACAGTATTCAAATCTAGGTTACGACTGATAATGAAATCTGCCAGCACAAGTGGAAATACATTTGTAATCACTTCAATACCAGACACTTTTACCTCCTTCCTACCCAGGCCAATTTTCAGGTTTTAGCACTGACACACTTTGAATGACAATTGCGTAGCCATGCAACAATATACCCATATGACGTTTTTATAATTTGTAAAATAGAGCTTTCTTTTGGTGGTATTTAATCACTGCTGGACTTGTTTTTCTTGCGCAAAAATAATTATTTTTAAAAAAAGGTGTTTTTCTTTATTTCTGTTATAGAATTTTGCAAAAAAAAAAAAATTTAGTAAGAGGCATGGCTAGTTTTTTGAAGTTGTAATTTTTTTGGCACAATTTTTGGGAAAGTTAAATAAAAATAAAATGTTAAATTTTTTTTGCATACTGTCACCAGTGACACCAGTCACATTTTTACATCTATAAGCAACCATTTTTACTGAATGAAAACTACTCATTCAGTGATCACTATTGTGATTGGTCACAGCTAATCATATGGTACAGATGGGCTCTGTCTGTACCATGTGAGGACTGTGGCCAATCATAGAGCTTATCACAATAGTACACAATGAAAGGCATGTAACAAAGTCTTTCATTGTGTACAAATGTCATATGATTTGTTGTGATTGGCCACAGCATTCATATGATACCAGCAGAGGGCTAGTATGGTGATTAGGGATGAGCTTCGCGTTCGATTCGAACGCATGTTCGACTCGAACATTGTCTGTTTGTACGTTCGACGAAATTCGAACAAAAGTGGTCATTCGCGCCAAATTCGAGTGACATAAAATGGCCCATAATTCACTGTGGCATTGCGCGCTGATGATTGGCCAAGCATGCTGTATGTCCTGCATGCTTGGCCAATCACAGCGCGCAAAAAACAAAGAGCCATAATTGGCCAAAGCAAGGGTGGCTTTGGCCAATTATGGCTCAGAGCTTTAGCACATGCCCCACACTATATAAGGCCGCCTGCTGGGCGGCCTTGTGTAGTGTGTTCCGGCTTGTTAATGAAAGCAGTCGGAGAGATTGTCTTTTTAGATAGCTAGATAGAGCAGGCAGGCTAGTCAGTTTAGCTTCAATTACAGTGTGTAGAGAATATATATATACATCCCTAGGAGCTGTACATATATTTATACACTGTATAGCTTAGCTAGATCAGCTATTCCTATTTGTCAGGCAGGAGATTGTGCTAGCTGCAGTGTTCTAACGTGCTGTATTGCCTGTGTGCTGTTTAGTTTACACCTAAACGTACTCGGTGTTACTGCACTTCTCCTGTTTATTTGCAAGTAAATGCATTTGCTGTAACTGCATGTTTGCTGTTTATAAGCACGTAAACACATTTGCTGTAAGTGCACGTTTGCTGTTTAATAGCACCTAAACGCATTTGCTGTAAGTGCATGTTTGCTGTTTAATAGCACGTAAACGCATATGCTGTAAGTGCACGTCTGCTGTTTAATAGCACCTAAAAGCATTTGCTGTAAGTGCACGTTTGCTGTTTAATAGCACCTAAACGCAGTTGGTGTGACTGCACGTTTGCTGTTTGATAGCACCTAAACGCAGTTGGTGTGACTGCACGTTTGATGTTTAATAGCACCTAAACGCATTAGCTGTTACTGCATGTGTGTTGTGTAATAGCACCTAAACGCATTAGCTGTTACTGCACGTCTGCTGTTTAGTAGCACCTAAACGCAGTTGGTGTAACTGGACATTTGCTGTTTGATAGCACCTAAACGCACTGTTACTGCACGTTTGCTGTTTAATAGCACCTTAACACATTAGCTGATACTGCATGTGTGTTGTGTAATAGCACCTAAACGTATTAGCTGTTACTGCACTTTTATTTTATTTTATTTTTTTACCACATTCAGCCTTTGGCCACACCCAAGAGACCAGCTCACGGGGTGATGCTTATTTTCGTCTCTGTTTCAGGTTTGCATCATCTGTGGTGATTTATTTAACTTGAGTTAATTTTTTTTTTGGTTACATTCTTTTTTTTTTCTTTTTTTTTAAATATACGACATTTTGTTTATACTTCCTTTAGAGTCTGCTTCTTTTTTTCCCTCCCTCCACTCCTCCCTCCTCCCTCCCACCCCACCATTTGTTTGCTCTCTTTCCCTTGTTGAAGATTATGTTACACTTTCAACGTCTGCCCATAGGTTTTCTGCATAACTCCATGATCTTTTGAAGATTTTCCAATTTTCCCATTTTTTGTTACAACTAATTTCTTCTAGGTTATCCCTAAGATCTTCCATCATGTATGTTTCTTCCACGGAATCGATCCATTCCCATACCATGGGACATTCTGTTTCTTTCCACTTCCTAGGTATAAACCTCTTAGCAGCATTCAATAAATAGGGGACCAGGGATTCTTTGTATTTTTTTATCCCTTCTTCTCCTCCGTGAAAGAGGACCGTAAATGGGTCTCTTTTGATTTTTTTCTTTGTGATATCCTCCACTAACCTCAGAATGTTCTCCCAGTATATTTTGACCTTGGGGCATTCCCACCATAGATGGGCCATTGTTCCACGGGAGTTACATCCCCTCCAACAGTCAGCTGACTGTCCGATCTTAAATTTGCTTAACTTTACTGGTGTAATATACCAGCCTGATAGACATTTAAAGTTAATTTCGGCCGTCCGGCTATCTACTGCTGATGTGTGGGTCAGTTTTAAGATCCTCTCAATTGTGGTCCTATCTTGGTGTGTCCCTAACTCCCTCTCCCAATTTTTAATAAATGGAGGTACCTCTGGCTCATCTAGCTGTAATAGGATCTTATATAACTTTGATATAATTCCTTTGGCACTTTCCATGGTGCATAATTTTTCTATGTCTGATAACTGTTCCCCTGTTCTTATAGGTTGGGGTAGTTTTTGGATGAAGTGCTTTAGCTGTTGGTACCTCCAGTTATTTAGTGACATAAAGTTATCTTCTTTTTTTTTTTTTTTATTCCTCTAGTGTTAATAAATGACCTTGGTGCATTATATCTCTTAACTGTACCGTGTCCTTTCTAACCCAATTTCCCGCCACCTCTACTCTCCTAATGGTCATTATCCTTTAATGCGATTAGTGGTGAATTAAAATTCATATCCATTGTTTTTTGTGTTATGTCCCATATTTTAAGTGCGTTTCTTGTTATTTCGTGTGTATCAGTATCAAGAGCCCTAAATTGTGGGGGGTTCCATATTAACTTATCCAGTCTCACCTTTGTTAGTGCGTTTTCTACACTGACCCATCTTTTTTATTTGTTAGATCTAGCCCATTCCACTACTCTCGACAAAATTATTGCATCACAGTACTTTTTGATGTCTGGGACGGCCAGTCCCCCCTTATTTTTTGTTTGTTTAAGAGTCTGGAGTGAAATCCTATGTTTTTTATTTCCCCATATATAGTTCATAATCAAATTTTTCAAGGTTCGCAGCAGTTGTTTTGGAAGTTTAATGGGGATCATCTGCATCTTATATAGGATCTTTGGTACCAATACCATTTTGCAGACGTTTATTCGTCCTAACCATGAGATTGGTCTATTTTTTATTCTAGTAATTTCCTTCTTGATTTCGTCTAGCAAAGGAATATAGTTGATTTCATATTTTTTTTCCTGTGCTTGCCAGATAAATGCCCAGATATTTGAGTTCTTTCACCCATGGAAATTTGTATTCTATTGCGTCTTTCTTGGATACGTTTACGTTAAGTATTTCAGTTTTATTGATATTTAGTTTGAAATTAGAAATTTCCCCATATTGTCTACATAGGTCTAATGCCGATAGTTTGTGCTCATCATCACCTATTTTAATTCCTTCTATTCCCGGACATTTACGTATTCTTGATAGAAAGGGTTCCATAGATAGGACGAATAAGAGTGGTGAGAGAGGGCACCCCTGTCTTGTGCCATTTTTCATTGTAAGAGGATGGGACAGATCCCCATTAATTTTTATCCTAGCTGTTGGAGGTTGGTATAGGGTTCCAATCCATTCCAACATCCTCTGCCCGAAACCCATAGTTTCCAGGGTTTGTAACATGAGTCCCCAGTCTACCCTGTCGAGCGCTTTTTCAGCGTCGATGGATAGTAGACCGGGGTACCCATTTCCCTTAATTTTATGTAGCAGGAGGAGTGTCCTTACCCCGTTATCTCTCCCTTCTCTTCCTTGAATAAATCCTGTCTGGTCGGGGTGGATCAACCCCGCCATCTCTTGTTTTACTCTCTCGGCCAATACCTTTGCAAACAGTTTTAAATCTGTATTCAGCAACGATATTGGCCAATAGTTCGAGCATATCTTGGGATCTTTACCCTCTTTTGGGATTAGAGTGATGGTAGCCTCAGCGGCTTCCCTGCTTAAATTGTAATCCTTTCCTATGCCATTAAAATATTGGCATAATCGTGGTATAAGTATCTCTTTACATTTTTTATAATATAGTGAGGTGAGGCTATCCGGACCTGGGCTTTTTCCCGATGCTGAGGCTAAGGCTATTTGTATTTTGTTTTCTGTAATTGGCCTGTCCATTACTACCGCGTCTTTTGGGTTTACTCTTACGAGTCCTGCTTCTTGTAAAAAATCTAGGATTTTATTTTTTTTCTCCTCTTTTCCCCATTTTTTCTGTTTCACCGCATATAAGTCCTCATAGTAGGCTCGAAAAATTTCAGCTATGTCTTTTGTTGTGTATACCACCTCTCCTTGCTTATTTTTGATTTTATCGATGTAGTTCCTGACTTTTTTCTTCTGGACCATTCTAGCCAGATGTTTGCTAGTTTTGTTACTCCCCATGTATCTTTCTTTAGCGATTATCTGGAATTCTCTTTTTGTTTCTTGAAATAGAAGTGCTTTCAATTAGTTTCGTTTATTTACCAATTCCTGGTATAGTTCTTGTTGCTTTCCTTCTTTTTTATGTTCTTGTTCTAACTTGAGTATCTCAGCAATCACTTTATTCTTTAGGAGACTCTTCTCCTTTTTTTTTTTCCTTGCTCCTTCTGAGATGAAGATACCTCTAATTAAAGCCTTAAGGGCATCCCATAATGTAGCTTTCGATATTTTGTTTGTGTCGTTTATTTTAAAGTATTCCTCGAACTCCTTTTTGATTCTAGTTAGGCTTATATCGTCTACTACTAGTTCCTCATTAAGTCTCCAGACTTGGGATGGCTTCAGATTTCCTGCGATATTTAAATAAACAGATACTTATTGGAGCATGGTCAGATATAGTCATTGGCTCTATCTTCGCCTCGATCAGCTTTTCCAGTAGACAGTGATCAGCGAGGAAGTAGTCAATGCGAGAATAACATCCATGTACTGGGGAGTAGAAGGTATAGTCTCATGTCTCTGGGTTTAGGACTCTCCACTAGTTGACTTCTGTGGAGGCTATTCTTTAGCTTTCTTAGCTGTGCACTATTTGTCCCTCCCGTTAGAGCAGTCTTGTCTACCGTTGGGTCTATGCAAAAGTTCAAGTCCCCTCCTAGGATGACCCTACCTTTTTTGAAGTCCCTTAACTTTCCTAAGATTTCTATTAGGTATTTTATCTGTTGAGTATTAGGGGCGTAGATATTTACTAGGGTACATTCCATCTCTTTTAATTTCCCTTTTAAGAAAATAAATCGCCCCTCGGGGTCTATTAGTCTTTCGGTCAACTGGAATCTTACCCCTTTAGCTATTCCTATAGCTACGCCTCTCACACGTTTTGAAACGGTGTCCCCATAGAACCAAATGCGGAAATCTGTCGAATATAACCTACAATTGGCTTCTAAAGTAAGGTGGGTTTCTTGTATAAAAGCTATACCGGTTTTAATTATTTTACTTTTAGGACTCTGTGCCTCTTAACAGGACAATTAAGACCTTTTACATTATATGATACACATTTTATTACCGGCATCCTATCTTATTTTGCCCCCTTGGCTTTATTTCTGGGTCTGACCTCTTCCATATTTCTTCTTCTAGCAAGTTTGGTGAGGTGGGTCCCACCCCCCCATCCCCCCTCCTCTCCCCTCCCCCTCATCCTCCCACCCCCCCTCCCTCCCTTGACCTCCCCCCCAGTGGCCGGCTATAGGCCTTTGAACCAATAATCAACCCTTGGTTCAATTTCCCCGTGGTGGGACCTATTTTCAAATCCCCCATCCGATATAGATGGGGGAGCCAAAAAGCTTCATCATTTTCTGGGATAACGGGACTACCTAATTATTTCAATTCTCCTCACTCTCCTCTCTAAATCCCCCCTCGGCAATCCCCCCCCCCCCCCCCCCCCCGTTAGGCCCATCCAGGTAAATCTGGGATCTGCAGTTCCAATCTATTGCAGAATTCTTTTAAATCCTCTGGGAATCGTAAAGTTGCTGATTTCCCTTCTTTTATCCCCACTAAACACGCCAGAAATCTCCAGTTATACTTGATTTTCTTGGCTATTAGTTGTTCCAATAGAGGCTTTAAGAGTCGTCGCCTAGCGAGGGTCTCTAAAGCCAGGTCTGCAAAGATCTGTAAGGCGGACCCATCATAAGTGAGGGGGGGATGTCCCCTCAATTTCTTCCAGATTTCATCTTTCTCTTCAAAGGAGTGAAACCTCACTATAATGTCTCTAGGCCGTTCGCTATCAGTTCTTTTGAATTTTCCTACACGATGGGTTCTCTCTAACCTAATCGTTTCTTCAGGTGTTTTCCCCAGTATTGGATTTAATATTGTCCATATTATTTTCTTCAGATCTTCTTCTTCTGGGACTGATCTAATTCTCAGATTTTGTCTCCTTGATCTATTTTCTTGGTCTTCCAGTATATAGAGTATATTCCTCTGTTGTAACTGTAGCTGTGCCATTTGTTCCTTTAGAGAATTAGACTCCTGTTCTTGTTTCTCTGATTGCTCTTCTATTGCTTCCACCCTGGTGAGAAGATGACCAAAGTCTGTTCCTAAGCTTTGTATTTCTCCCTTAATCGCGTTCTCGAGTCGCATCAGCATCTTTTCCATATCCCCTTTGGTAGGCATTTCTCCATCAGTTCTCTGTTCCTCCATTCTGCCTGATTCAACGTCTATCCCACTGACCCCTTCCTCTCTTGAATTCTCTGATATTCCTCCTTGATTTGGGCTCTGGGGTTTTTTGTTATCTGTCTTCATGTCTGTTTTTGCTTGTAGCGACTTTGGTGATCCTATATCTTTTGAGCTTCCTCCTTTGGACATATATTGTTTAATGGCACTTGTTGCCGCGGAGCTGACAGGTGTTTTTGGGGCTCCTCCTTTTGTTGATCTACTTGTCATCCTGGACATAGTATCTTTCACTTTTCTGATTCTTTTCCCCAGTTTGGCAACCTGTTGTCCTCCCTTCAGCTTCAGCTTCTGGGTCCCGCTATATACCTTTTTAGGGATAACCAGTCGTAGAGTAGTGGGGGGAGTGGGGTTCTATCCTAAGAAGGGAGGGATTTAATCCATAGTCCTGATGGGCCTTTTCTTAGACCTGTGCAAATAGAATCTCTTACCACTCTTATTGTTTTCTTCTTTGGTGGACCCTTTTCATTAGGTCTTTATTTAAAATCTAAATATCTTGATGGGTATATAAATATCTGATGAGACTCACCCCTCACTCAGTTTTTTTTTTTTTTTAGGAATTATGTTCCTTTAACCACTTGCTTACTGGGCACATAAACCCCCTTCCTGCCCAGGCGAAATTTCAGCTTCCGGCACTGCGTCGCTTTAACTGACAATTGCGCGGTCGTGCGACGTGGCACCCAAACAAAATTGGCGTCCTTTTTTTCCCCACAAATAGAGCTTTATTTTGGTGGTATTTGATCGCCCGTGCGGTTTTTATTTTTTGCGTTATAATGAAAAAAAGAGCGACAATTTAAAAATATATATATATTTTTTACTTGTTGCTATAATAAATATCCCATTATTTTTTTTTTATATATTTTTTTTTCTCAGTTAAGGCCGATACGTATTCTTCTACGTATTTTTGTAAAAAAAAAAAAAAAAAATCACAATAAGTGACTGCTTTGCGCAAAAGTTATAGCACCTACAAAATAGGGGACATAATTATGATTTTTTTTTTTTATATTTTTTTTTTACTAGTAATGGCGGCGATCTGCGATTTTTATTGGGACTGCGATATTGCGACGGACACATCGGACACTTTTGACACATTTTTGGCGCCATTCACATTTATACAGCGACCAGTGCTATAAAAATGCACTAATTACTGTATAAATGTGACTGGCATTGAAGGGGTTAACACTAGGGGGTGAGGAAGGGATTAAATGTATTTCCTGGGTGTGTTCTAACTGTGTGGGGGGGAGGGGGGTGACTGGGGGAGGTGACCGATGCTGTCTCCCTATGTACAAGAGAAACAGCATCTGTCACCTCACTGACAGGACGTGAAGCTCTCTGTTTACACTCAGAGATCCACGTCCCTGCTGTCTCACCGACGATCGCATGTACCTGACGGACATCGCGGCCGCCGGGTACACACATCGGATCCTCGGTGATGCGTCGGGACTGTTTTTCCCCGCCGCGCGCCACCCTGTGGCGCGCGCGGGGAATTACAAGCAAATCACGTCCAAAGACGTGACCCCGGCGCCTCAGGTCCGCGCTGTTCACGTATTTTGTTAATAGCGCGGACCTGAAGCGGTTAAACAGTGGTTTAATTTTTTTTAAACCCAGTACTTTCTTGGAACGCATAAGCTGGACCCTCTAACTAATGATATGGGGCTGGGGGGTTATAGCTTGCTTGTGGTTGCGGTCGTTCTCTATGCGGGGTACCACCCCGTCCCTCCCCAAGGGAGCCTGCCCCCCTGCTGCTCCGCCTGTAATGTTAATGTAGAGGTTCGCTTCTGGAGATAGTTTTTTTTTGCACTTTTCAGGGATCTGCATGTAGAAACAGGAAAAAAGGGGGTTCATCTACCATGTGTAGGATCCTTTCATTTGATGGTACCCCTTTTTTTTTTTGTCTACCCTCCTAATCTACGCAGTAACGGGTGGGATACTAATGCACACGGCTCAGAAAAACAGGGTGAATCCTTGTTCAGGAACTACGGTTCATTTAAAATTTTCATTTAAAATTTGATCTTAAAATAGCACCTTTGGATCCCTCAGCTGGACATGAACTCAAGTCTGTTTTGCTACAGTTTGAACATGTATCATACAAATACTGCTAACGCCAATGATGAATGACAAACAAGTTACAACACCAAGTAACATATCGTGCGGAATAAAAAAAAACATGCGTCTATAATATTTGGCCGTAGCATATAGTGGTACCTTATCAGAAACAGCCTTTAAATGTCGCCCGTGTAGTAGTATAATAATTGGGCACATTACCTTCTGTAGCCGTCTTTTATATTACCTGCTCTTCGCAAGAAGGTACCTGCTTCTTCTGATCTCACTGCTTTACACTTTTAGGACTCTGTGTATATTGCGTGAAGGGCAGCAACCTGTAGAAATCAATATGGACAGGCTTCTGGTGGTCACCCTTATTTGCGAGGTGGGGGGGCCAGCGGCAGAGGTTAGGGGCTTCAGAGATGGAGGTGGGGGGAGTGTGGCGCCCCTACTTCATGCCTTACTCCTGGGTGCCTGAGCTGTCATACGGGCCATTACAGCGTGGCTCACGATCCGATGGCTGCGGCGGCTGTATCTCGGTCCGGCGGCAAGGACATCAACCGCCGCTTCTCCTCGGTTCCTCCGTGGGCTCACGTTCTCCAGGGCTGCAACGTCTCGTCTGTCCTCGTTCCCCAGCGCTAAGCGTTCCCTGGTCCCTCCCACCTTGAGGCGCGTCACGTCATCACGTGCACGCCATCCTCCCTCCTTGCCAACAGTTTCCACGTTTGCTGTTTAATAGCACCTAAACGCAGTTTGCTGTAACTGCACGTGTGTTGTTTAATATCACCTAAACGCATTAAAATGTCTGGAAGGACAACAAAGAGAGGCAGATAGTCACGAGGGCAAGCAGGCTCTGCATCTAGAGGCAACGCTGGTGGTGGACACGGTGCATCCTCTTCGGTACGTGGCCATGGCCGCTCGTCCTTTTCGGGAGCTGGCCGTGTTGAGCCTCAACATGCAGAGAAATTAGTAGAGTGGATGACCAAGCCGCCCTCATTCTCCTCATTCTCTCTCACCCAGGCTGATCTTAGTTTGTCTGGCAAAGCAGCTGCCAAGGCATCCTCTTCCCTCTGCACAATGGCATCACATAATCCTTCCTTAGTCCCACCATGTCCTCCTGAGGAGTCCCCCCAACTGTTTCAACACAGTGTTGGGTACAAGCTGCAAGAAGATGCGCAACGTTTTGAAGGCTTCGATGATGGTACACAGATAGAGGAAGGCATTGATGTGAGCCCAGAGAGAGGGGGTGGCCGAGAGGGACAGCAATCTGGCAGTGATGTTCCCCCAGCTGGAGCATACTGCCAGGTTTTCGACAGTGATGAGGAGGGAGGGGATGATGTCACTGACTCTACGTGGGTGCCTGATAGGAGAGAGGAGGAGGAAGAGGAGGAGGAGGACAAGGCACAAATCCAAAGAGGCAGGATGCCCTCCTGGGGCCAACTTAAGGGCAGCACACCAACTGCATTACATCGCACATCTATGCCTGTGCAGGGCGCTGCTGTTGCTGTGTCTCAACGTTACAGCAAAAGTTCTTTGGTGTGGGCCTTTTTTGAGACATGTGCATTAGATCGTACCTTTGCTATTTGCAACATATGTCGCAAGCGTATCTCGCGTGGCCAAAACATCACCTGCTTGGGCACCACATTCTTAGCCAGACGTATGTCGACCTGCCATGCAGTTCGTTGGCAAGCATACCAGAAAGACCCACACCAAACACCAAAGCGGACCTCCCCTTGCCCTTCTGGGACCTCCAACTCCACTAGACCCTCAGTCCTCTCTGAAGCCTGCACTGGAGGAGTAGAAATAGGTGTGTCACAACCTAGTAGTAGTACATGGGGAAAATCTACTGATGATAGCAGACAAATTTCCCTGCCCCAGCTGCTGCAGCGGTTCCCAGCCATCCACATGCCCAGCGGTTGATTGCTAGCTTAGTGAAATTGCTAGCACTTCAACTGCTACCTTTTCAGTTTGTAGATTCTGCCCCCTTCCGTGAGTTTGTGGAATGTGCGGTACCTCAGTGGCAAGTACCCAAACGCCACTTTTTCTCACGGAAGGCGATTCCGGCGCTCTACCGGCATGTGGAAGGCAATGTCCATGGCTCGCTGGACAGGGCGGTCCGTGGTAAGGTGCATATTACCGCTGACTCATGGTCCAGCAGGCATGGACAGGGACGTTACCTCTCTTTTACGGCACATTGGGTGACTCTGCTGGCAGCTGGGGAGGACGCAGGGCAAGGTACAGTAGTTTTGGAGGTTGTTCCGCCACCATGCCTCCAAAACACTACTACTGGTTGGGGCACACCTCTCTCCTCCACCCCCTCCTCTTCTTCCTCTGTGGCCTCTTCCTGTGGTGATGTTTCCTCGGAACCAGCCGTGCTCCGTAGGCATACAAAGGGGCTACGCAGGAATGCAGGCCTAGAGATGCCATGCGGTGCTAGAGCTGTGCTTGGGAGACAGGAGCCACACTGGGGAAGAGGTTCTGTCAGCTCTGCAGGGGCAGGCTCAGAGGTCGTTACAGCTTAAGCCTGGAATGGTGGTTAGCGATAATGGCACCAACCTCCTCTCATCCCTGCGACAGGGAAAACTCACCCATGTGCCCTGTTTTGCTCATGTCCTGAATTGGGTGGTGCAGCCGTTCTTGGGTAGGTACCCGGGCTTACAGGATCTCCTGAAGCAGGCCAGGAAAGTGTGTGTGCATTTCCGGAGGTCATATAATGCCACTGCTCGGCTGACAGACCTCCAAAGGGAATACAACCTGCCCAAGAACCGCCTAATCTGTGACATGCCCACCAGATGGAACTCTACGTTGGCCATGCTGCAGCGGCTGCACACGCAGCAAAGGGCCATCAATGAGTACCTGTGCCAATATGGCAGCAGAACTGGGTCAGGGGAGCTTGGTTTTTTTTCACCACGCCAGTGGGACTTGATCAGGGATGCATACACTGTCCTGTCACCATTTGAGGAGGCCACAAGGATAGTGAGCAGTGACAGTGCATGCATCAGTGAGACTGTCCCTCTTATTCACATGTTGGAGCACACGCTACGTGGAATAATGGACAAGGCCCTTGAGGCAGAACAGAGGGAGAAAGAGGAGGACTTACTTACCTCTCAAGGCCCCCTTTATCCAGACAGTGGTCCTGCTTGCCCACCTAGCACACAGGAAGAGGAGGAAGATGATTGTATCAGCAGCATGGAGGTGGAGCCTAGCACTCAGCATCAGCAGCAGCAGTCTTCAAGGGATCATTTACAGTCCCAAGGAACACGTGGACTTTTATGTTACTGGGATGAGGTGGTTGCGGATCCTGTTGTCCTCAGTGACCCAGAGGACTGTGCCCCGAATGCCTCTGCAAACCTACGCTGCATGGCCTCCCTGATCCTGCAAAGCCTGCGTAAGGATCCTCGTGTACGTGCTATCAAGGAGAGGGATCATTACTGGCTGGCAACTCTCCTTGATCCACGTTACAAGAGTAATGTTGCAGGCCTTATCTTGCCATCGCAGAGGGAGCAGAAGATGAAACTTCTGCGGGAGGCTATGCAGAAGGGTCTGTGCAATGCGTTCCCAAAACCGGGGGGATTACCAAATCCTGGCCAACATCTTTCTGAGGCTTCGGTGAGTCACAGAAGGAGCGGTGGAGAAGGTGGCCATCTGACCGATGCATTCAGACAATTTTTTAGTCCGCAGTCCCTAGGTCTGACCGATTCCAGCAACCATCGCCAGCGTCTGCTTTACATGGTGCAGGAATACCTAGGGGCAAGATCCGACTTGGACACCTTCCCCACCGAAAATCCCCTGGCTTACTGGGTCTTGAGGATGGATCACTGGCCAGAGCTTGCACAGTATGCAATTGAGCTACTGGCTTGCCCTGCATCCAGTGTTCTTTCAGAATGCACATTCAGTGCTGCTGGAGGCTTTGTGACCGATCACAGGGTGTGCCTCTCCACCGACTCTGTTGATCGTCTGACCTTCATCAAAATGAATCAGGCTTGGATCAACACCAGCTACCAAGCACCTGATGCTGATGTAACTGAATAATATTTTTTTTTGAAATGTCAGATCCCTTTGAGTCTGCGTATGCTGATGCTGAGTGACTGTCCTGTTATGCTGCTGATGGAATATCCTTCTCCTCCTCACTTTTCTTGCTGATAGCCAGTAAGAAATGTTTTGTTTTTGTTTAAGGCCAAATTTTTGTGCCCCTGATTAACAGGGGCGTCTAATAACAATTTTTGATGCAATACTTTGGACGTGGCTCTTTATTGCGCTCCAATTACAGTATCTTTGAGGGGTTGCAGTGTTGTGTTGTGCCCAAGGCCCAATTTTTCTGCCCCTGTTTAACCACTTTAGCCCCAGACCAGAGCACTTTTTGTGATTCGGCACTGCGTCGCTTTAACTGACAATTGCGCGGTCGTGCAAAGTGGCTCCCAAACAAAATTGGCGTCCTTTTTTTCCCACAAATAGAGTTTTCTTTTGGTGGTATTTGATCATCTCTGCGGTTTTTATTTTTTGCGCTATAAACAAAAATAGAGCGACTATTTTTTAAAAAATTCAATATTTTTTACATTTTGCTATAATAAATATCCCCAAAAAAGATATAAAAAAACATTTTTTTCCTCAGTTTAGGCCGATACGTATTCTTCTACATATTTTTCGTAAAAAAAAAAAAATCGCAGTGTTTATTTATTGGTTTGCGCAAAATACATTTTTCTACAAAAAAGGGGGTAGTTTTTATTAATATTTTTTTTTACTAGTAACGGCGGCGATCAATGTTTTTTTTCGGTACTGCGATATTATGGCAGGCACATCGGACACTTTTGACACATTTTTGGGACCATTGGCATTTTTATAGCGATCAATGCTATAAAAATGCATTGGATTACTATAAAAATGCCATTAGCAGTGAAGGGGTTAACACTAGGGGGCAGGGAAGGGGTTAAGTGTGTTCCTGCTTGTGTTCTAACTGTATGGGGGGGATGGCCTCACTAGGGGAAATCACTGATCTTCTGTTCATACATTGAATGAACAGAAGATCAGCGTTTCCCCCTCTGACAGGAACGAGAGCTATGTGTTTACACACATAGCTCTCGTTCCCCGCTCTGTAACGAACGAGCGCGCGTGCCCGGCGGCGATCGCGCCCGCCGGGCACGCGTGCGGAACTCGGGGGACGAGCGGGGGCGCCGCGTGCACCCCCTAGCGGCCGCTAAAGGTAGGACGTAGAGCTACGTACTCTCGCCCAGCAGTGCCACCGTCCCGCCGTATAACTGCGGCCCGAAGCAAAATTACATGGCACATTAAAAATGACAAGCCGGGGGCGCTGACGACAGTGACATGTCACATTAAAGAAAGTTGAGAAGTGGGGGGAGGGGGGTGTTCTGCTGTCAGAAATTACATCTTACATTAAATTGAGAAGCAAGGGGTGCTGACTTATTGGCTCTTCTCCCATGCATCCAGCGAGTTGAGAAGCGGGGGTTAGGGGGCGAAAATGACTTCTTACCAGGCGGGGCCTCTAGTTATTTGGGGGGCCCTTCACAGCTTTGCGGGGCTTTAAGTGGCTTGCATAGTGAGCCTATAGGGCGGATCGGCCATGCCAACCATTGTGCTACTGAGTCCATATGTGTAGTCAACTGCTTTGTTGAGCATACTCAACTTTTAATGTATATTGACTTAAGTTGGATTATTTAAATCTAGTTAATAACACATGTACATTAAATAAAAAATTGGTTCGTTCTGCACGGAGCCGCGGCGGCCTAGGAAGGGGGACTGCAAGATGGCGGTGGAGAAAAAGGCTCCTAAACAGCGCGGGGATGGTGCCTCCGGCCTGGCGTCCTCTCCTATTCCATCCCCTCAGATGGTGAGTGATGCTGCTCTACATGCTTCCCCGGGTTCCCCTTCTTCCCAGGGTTTGTGCTCAGACGGGATGGACTTTCTGGGGGATGAGAACTTAAAGAGACACATATGGTCTCTCCCCACCAGGGATGACCTGGAGCGTTTCACTTCCAGGATTGAGAAGGCCTTTACCCAGGACATAGCTCAGCTCAAATCTGACACTGCTTACTTGGGGGGCAGATTGGAGACCTTGGAGCAGCGTTTTGAGGACTCTCTGCCCAGTATAGCTATTCTGCAGGAGACGTGTAAGGCCCAGAGTCATCAGATAGAGGCTTTAATTTCTCAGATGGATGATTGAAAACCGCAGCAGGAGAGCTAACATTCGTATTAGGGGTATGCCAGAAGCCACTGAGCCACGTGATATTATCCCATCCTTGGAAGGGGTGTTCAGGGAAATTCTGGACCTTCCAGCCACTACTCCAATAGGGATCGATCGGGCTCAAAGAGCCCTGAAGCCCCCTTCCCAGGACCCTGACTCTCCAAGGGACATCATTTGTAAACTCCACAAATATACGTTAAAAGACTGCATAATGCAGAAGATGAGGAATAAGCCCTACTTTGACTTTGATGGAGCCAAATTATTTTTCTACCAAGACCTCTCCCGGCGTACTCTTATGCAACGCATGGCCCTGCGACCTCTGCTGTCAGCTCTTCAGGAAGCAGGCTTTTCCTATTGTTGGGGCTTTCCCTTTAGTCTTCAGGTGACACACGAGGACTGTCAGGTGCTGCAGCGTACTAAGGATGACTTGCCACGTTTCCTTAAAGCCTTACACCTCGGAGATGTGGACTTCCCGGATTGGAGGGGGGTTCCAGTCCTCCCAGCTCTACCGTTTTCGCAGCCCTGGCAGACCGTGTCCAGCAGGGGCCGCAGGAGGAACAACAGACGCGGCAATGCTGGTGCCCCTTCTGGCCCTACACAAGTTGGAGACTGATGGGCTCATACTCCTAGCTGACGGATGACTCTTCTGCACCCTCTCCCTTACCTGGTTCACTGGTCCCTGGGTGGTTGGGTTCTCAGTTTTGTTCTGGGTTTAGAAATTTTTGTTTTTTATTCTCTGCTTCCCCCCCCCCCCCCCCCTGTTTTCGCTTTTTGTCTCTATCGACGACTATGTGGATGACTGGACTCCGTTTTGGGGTGGGGAGGGAAGGGAGGTTTATTTTGTGCCTGGGAGACTTTTACCATCTGGCGCTCCAGACTTTTCCCCCCCTTTTTTTTCCTCTATGAGGCCTGGCTTGGGTCATGTACCTAGTGCATCCCTCTGGCAGTGCTACTTTGCTTTTCGGAAGCGGTGCGGGTGGGGTGGGGTTCTCGTCTCCCTCATGTTGGTCTCTCTTCCCCAAGTAGGTCTACCCATGCTGGGTGTTTCCCTTTTCAGGGTGGTGGGCCTTGGCTGGGGACCCTCCTCGGGGTGGGGGGATTCTCCTGGGTGGGCTCACTCTATGGGTTCTGTTCTGGTGGACAGGCTAGACCTGGTTTGCCTCGGCGGGCTGTGTCTCCTTGCCTGCCTGGCTGGGGTACTTTTTGTGATTTCATGTTTTTGTGTTTTTTGTATGTCTTTGTGTTGTCCTTTTGTCTTCTCTGCTTTACTCTTCTTTCTTCTCTCTCCTTTACCTCTTTCTTCCCGGTGTTTTGCCAGGCACTGCCTCCTCAGATTTGTTCAAGCTGGGCCCAGCGGTCATTCTTCGGCTCTGATGACGGTTCTTGATCTCCATGGCTTCGGTTAAGGTAGTGTCTTATAATGTTCGGGGTCTTTGCTCTCCACACAAACGGGGCAAGTTATGGTTGGAATTAAGGCGTCTGGGGGCGCAGATAGTGTTCTTGCAGGAGACCCACTTTACCACCCAATCCACGCCTAGACTCCCTACTCACTTGTTCAACCAGTGGTTCCTTAGCACCTCCACGATCCCTAAGGCTAAGGGCATGGCCATAGCAATCTTGCCCATTCCTCCTTAAGGCGCACTTCTCGGATCCCATGGGTCAGTTTGTCTTTGTAAAATGGGAAATTGCTGGGTCTCTTTTCACCTTCGCTAACGTGTATGTCCCCAATGCTAACCAGTTGACATTTGTAGATGCTGTTTTGGACCACCTTTCTGAATATAGGGAAGACCGTCTAATCCTAGGGGGGTACTTCAATATCAGCCCGGATCCCGTATTTGACACCTCCCATAGTCGCTCGGCCCATTCGTATGCGTTCCTGAAAAGGTTTAGGAAAACCATGCAGTCTCATTTCTTGTTTGACAGTTGGCGAGTGCTCCAGCCTTCGGCAAGAGACTACAGCTATTACTCCAGGGTTCATGATGTATACACTCGCATTGACCTTATATTCGTCGACCAATGTACCCTCAAGCTATTACAGGCGGCATCCATAGAGAACATCACTATTTCTGATCACGCGTCGGTTACTCTTACGTTTGAGGCGGCACATAGTGTTCAGCGCCCTTGGTCGTGGTGTCTCAATGAGAACCTATTGGATGATCCTGTGGTGGTGGCGGAGGTGTCTGAGGTCATGACGCATTATTTTGCGGAAAATGCTACTGAGGACGTCTCTGAGGGGACGTTATGGGAGGGTCATAAAGCGGTTGTTAGAGGGGAACTGATTTCACAAGGGGCCAGGTGTAAGAGGGCATGACAGGCAGACTTTCAGAGGATCCTGACAAACCTCCAACAGGCAGAGCTTCGTCATAAACGCAGCGGAGATTCGGAGGCCTTGGGGAGGCTGTTGGAGCTTAGGGACCTTTTTTCTCGGTTCCAGGATCGTAAGGTGTGCCGGCAGCTTCGTTACCTTTCCCATAAGTATGAGCATGGTAACAAGTGTGGGAGGATGCTCGCTAGAGCCCTCAGAAAACGCAGGGCCCAGAGTTTTGTCCATAAGCTTCAATCCTCTTTGGGTGGGGTGGTTTTCCAGTCCTCCAAGATTGTCTCTCTGTTCCGTGACTACTATGCGAAGCTCTACTCTTTGGACTCGACTGCTACACCAGACTCTTTGGCATCAAAATATGACGCTATTAGGGAATATTTGGCAAATTCTGTGCTCCCCTCTTTGTCTGAGGAGCAGCGGGCAGAGTTGGAGTCTCCTGTGACGCCCTCTGATTTAGTGGCGATATTTAAATCTTTGCCGTGTGGGAAAAGCCCGGGGCCGGATGGATACTCGAAGGCTTACTACAGTGCCTTTCTCACGATACTTGTCGGCCCTATGTGTAGATACTTTAACTCGATTGCCAGGGGGGACCCAATTCCTCCCGAAGCCTTGTTAGCCCATATTACGGTGCTCCCTAAGGAGGGCAAGGACCCCTCCCAGGCTCAGAGTTATAGGCCAATATCGCTGCTGAACGTGGATGTTAAAATCCTTGCAAAAATTTTAGCCAATCGTCTTAAACATCTCGTCCCACATATCGTACACCCGGACCAAACGGGCTTTGTCACGGGGCGTGAAGCCCGTGACAACGCACTGAGGGCTGTGCATCTGATCCATTGGGCACGTACCAACCCTAAACAGGCTCCATATCTGGTTCTCTCAACGGACGGAGAGAAGGCCTTCGACCGGGTTGACTGGTCCTTCCTTCGTGCGGTCCTGGAGTCTGTGGGGCTGGGCCCGACTATGTTGACTTGGATCATGGCCTTCTACTCTGCCCCAAGCGCCCGGGTCAAGGTGAATGGTGTTCCCTCCTCGGGGTTCCTGATTAGGAATGGCACCAGGCAGGGATGCCCCCCCTCACCACTCCTGTTTGCCCTTACCCTGGAGCCTTTGTTACGCAGGGTGAGGGCCAACTGGGACATTAGGGGTGTGACGGTTGGAAATATGGATCATAAGCTGTCCGCCTATGCGGACGACGTTCTGTTTCATCTTACTGAACCCCTCATCTCGTTGCCGAACCTCATGAGAGAACTCCATGAGTATGGAGCCTTGTCCAACTTTTCCATTAATCTCTCGAAGTCTGAAATTCTGCCGATTGTTCTGCCCTCGTCCCTTCGAGATAGCCTTAAAGCAGCGTTTCCCTTCGCGTGGGCTAGGTCCTCAATTAAGTACTTAGGTATCCAGCTGACTGACCTGTATGAAACTCTATATCATGCTAATTATCCCTCCCTACTGACGACCATTAAAACTGACCTCTCCCATTGGACTAAAACAGCCTTTACTTGGCTTGGGCGAGTAAACATTCTCAAGATGAACGTGCTTCCTAGGGTCCTGTTTTTCCTGCAGATGCTGCCAGTCCCTTTACCGGGCGCCTTCTTTAATAAACTTAATAGCATCCTCATAGACTTTGTGTGGAGTGCCAAGAAGCCTATAATAGCCATGAGGGTGTTGAAGCGAGCTAAAAGGGCAGGGGGTCTGGGGATTCCGGATGTCAAGACGGTATTACGGGGCCATTGTTCTCCAGAGGATTCTGAACTGGAAGTTCCACTCCCACACTAGACTTTGGGTTCCTCTGGAGAAGAGTATGGCAGGTAGGGACTTGGCCTACGCCCCCTGGCTGTTGAAGGAGCACAGGGGGTTGTCTGCTATGACCTCTCCCCTTACGAGGCAGGTCCTTCGTGTTTGGGATAGGATCAATGCTTTGTATTCTCTGGCACCCTCTGGGTCCCCACTGGCTCCACTGGGGGGCTTTCGCTGGTTCCTCCCGGGTGAACAAAGGTTTTTTTTGGGGAATTGGGTGGACGACCCTAATGCTCCATATGGTAGGCTTTTGGAGGGTGGGGTTCTCCCCCCGCTGGAGTCCTTTAGGGCTCGGCATGGCTCTTTCTCAATGGATTTTTGGCGTCACGCGCAGCTTAAACATTTCTTTGATACACAGGCTGCTCCTGTTCGTGCTCCCTCTCAACTCACACCCTTGGAGCTTCTTTTCATTGCGGAGGATCCCATTCCCCACATGGTATCTGAGCTCTATCAGCTCCTGGGCTCGTCCGTGATGGAAACCAAGCCGGCTTACATTAGGGAGTGCGAGCGAGACCTGGGGAGAGAGCTCTCAGAAACACAGCTGGCTTCCCTGTACCGCCTGACTCACTCTAGCTCCATAGAGTCTAGGACACAAGAAACGAACTACAAGTTACTGTCCAGGTGGTATAGGGTGCCGGCTGTCCTCTCACGCATTCACGTGTCAGATCGTTGCTGGAGGGGCTGTGGCTATCGCGGGACCCGACTTCACATATGGTGGGAGTGCCCGAGGATTCGTCATTTTTGGGAAGCAATTAAGACGCAGATTGAGGCCATGTTGGCTGTGGACATTCCGTTTCAACCATTGCACTTTCTCCTCCATGTCCCTTCTATGCCGATCAGTCGCTACAGGGGATGTGTCCTGCCGCACCTTTTGAATGCTGCCAGGCGCCTGATTCATATTTACTGGAAGCAGGTTTCTGTCCCTAGCCTCGAGGATTGGTTCAAAAAGGTGCAGGAAATCATGGAGGCGGAGGAGTGGGTGGCGAACTGCAATGACACAGGTGAGCGCTTTCAGTCCATTTGGGCGGCTTGGCTGCAACATACCCCGGGGGCTGGGTTTGTCCCCTCTAGTCTGGACATTGCTTTTTTGTAACTTGCAGAGCCCTCACTAAGGGGGAGGAGGGGTGCTGAATCGTAGGTCCTGGAGACAGGGTTTTGGAGACGTAGGAATTTGAGTGCTGCGCTGAGCTCTGACAATGGCAAGCTGGAGCATACCTGGTGGAGGCTTATTCCTCTATCTCTTCTCCTTTTCCTTCTTTTTCTGGACTTTCTACTTTCCTATCTCTTGTCGTTGTCAGTTTGTCTGTCTATGTTCTATATGGGTTAATTTTGTCTTTGTTCTTGTTTTTATTCAGTTTATATTCCCTTGTTCTCTTTCCTTGGGAATTAGTACATGGTCCCCCGTACACCTGCCCAGCTCAGGGGTTTTCTGACGCTGGGGTTGATCCCTTGCTTGGGCCGGACCTTATTGTACAAATGTGGTCTTCCCTCCTTCATTTTGGAAGGGGAGATTCCTAGTTTTTGTGAGACCCTTATTTTCCAGGTGCCAATGGGCCGGATTTCGGCCGGGGAGGGCCTGATGGAGGTCATTTGACCCCCCCTCCCCATAATGGGCGCTGGGAAGTGGGGGCTCCTAGCCTAGTTGGGTCCATGCCCCTGGGTTTTGATGTAGGACGGGTACGAGATCTGGGGGGGGGCAGCCGCTCCTCCCCGACAGTTTAGTGTTACTCTTTGGGAAGTGGCACCTTGTCCTTAAGTTGCTCTGTTGTACTTTTGCACTGTACCAATTTGTATGTTGTTTGCGGACCATGTTCAATGTGAACATCCCTTCTGGGTATGCATGTTCCTTTTCTTTTCTTAATAAAAACAGATTATACAAAAAAAATAAAAAAATAAAAATTGGTCTCACGTAAAAGGGTCTTAAATAGAATGACCAACCAATAATTTTGCCCACAAACATGAACCTTGAGAATCTATTCTTGAACTGTATATATACACAACCTGCAATAAAAAGCACATGCCGCAAAATAATAAAAACTAATATTCAGAGTACACATGAAAATTACTTCTGAGGACTCTTCGAATTCTCTCCATCTGCTCTGGCTCTTGGATTTTCAAATCACTCCATCTCTTGCGCAACTGCTCCCTGGACCTCTGCACCCCAAATTTTGCATGGATAGTCCTCCGTACCTTATCCATGATCTGGGCCTTGAGTTTATTGGGGTTCCTGTAAGGCCCTTTTTTGCCGTCGTAGTCCTCCTTTTTTAGAATAGCCACCATCTCAACCATCTCGTCGAAGCTCATGTTGGTGGCTTTGTACCTCCTGCTCCTCCTGGTGTGTGCCTGGCCTGTCTCCTGCCTGGTTGCAGCTTGCTGTCTCTCCTCCATCATGTCTTCACTCTTCAGACTCCTCACCGCACTGACCGACTAAAAAGGGGCGTGGCAATCACTAGAACGAACGTCATGGGCATGGAAACGTGCGGAGCTTCTCACATGCGCAGGATATAAAGGGATATTGCGAGAATGAGAACGTCGTTCGCAGTCGGTAGAAAACGTCGGAAAAACGATCGTGTAATACGACGATATGAAACTTGTTTTTTGGACTTTATAATCAGTGGATGAGTTTGTGGGTTAGATATGGGGAGAAAGCTAAGGCTTGACTGACAGGTTTTTTTGCTAAATTTTGACTTGCAGAAATAATGGAGGCCTTCAGAGAACAGGAGTTCTTCACAGAATTTGTTCAAAGGGGGCCCCAGATGGCAACCCCCCTTTTTTCTACAATTTTTCTTTCCCAAAAAAATAATTTATTGAGCCAAGATCTGGCATTGTAATGGCCCCCCACCACCCCTAAAATAATCGACATATTGTTGCCACACAGCACGTGCGTTTTGGGGGGCCAAGCCTGTATGGCCACAGGCTCACAGGCCACCACTGGAACATCAATGGCCTCATCACCAGGCACAAGTGTCATGTAGTCTGTTAAGGGTCTCTTTAGGAAATGTGCAATATGCAGCAGAAAAGTATGACATGGTTCAGATTCTACGCAACAAACCTACAGTCCTTGTCTTGTTTGCACCGCCTGTATACTGCTGTTTAAAGTATATAGGGCCATAGGGTCTTGTCAGGGCTGATCCTCCCTATAGGCACACGATGCAAGCTGCTTAGGGCCACGCAAAGGGCCCCCAAAATTACTAGAGGCCCCGTCTGGTGAGAAGTCATTTTCGCACCCTCACCCCGCTTCTAAACTCGCTGGCTGAGTCATTTCCGACAGCAGAACACCCCCTCCCCCCGCTTCTCAACTTTCTTTAATGTGACATGTCAATGTCGTCAGAGCCCCCTGCTTCTCATTTTTAATGTGCCATGTCATTTTGCTTAGGGCCCCAGGGAGGTCAGGATCGGCACTGGGTCTTGTAATGACCTAGGGGAAGTGGTGGCGGGGAAACTCATGCTATTTTTTTCCATGATTTTTATCCATATTGCAGGGACCAAACATTACATTGAAGCCGCAAGCAGTATTAAATTACTTTTTTCTGAGAGTAATCTCATGTTGTGCAGGGACATTTCTAAACACGTGCCACTACTATAGACACCCAGCAGGTACGATATTTAAAGGGATTCTTGATTTTTTTTTTCACTTTAAGCTTCATTAATATCGCTGCTCCAGAAAAAAAGTTTTTAAAACTTTTTTTTTCATTGATACATGTTCTCTGGGGCAAGACCCGGGTTCTCAAAGACGTTTTCCAACAATGACTTGAATATTGGGCTTTAAAATGAGCACTTTTGAATTCAAACGTTCGAGTCCCATAGACTTCAATGGGGTTCTAAATGTTCGCACGAACAGGCGTTCTGTTCGACCGTTCTGGTGCGAACCGAACGCGGGTATGTTCGGCTCATCCCTAATGGTGATCTATCATCGCCCATGTCCTATGGACACAATGTTTGACAGATCGCAGTGGAGCGCAGCCCGTGGGGCACGATCCTGTGTTGACATCATGTGACATCCTCCCAGAACAACAGTGCTGGAGTTGAAGTGGTACTAAACCCAAAAGCAAACATTCATTATATTGTTGCCTACCAATTGTTAGATGTAATGGCTGCATTAGCTTTTCTTTTTTTAGACTTTTTTTTTCTTAATTTTTTTTTCTCCTGTGATCCAGCCAGTAAGTCTACTGTTTATCAAAATAAGTTCTCCAGCAGAATGTAGCAGTTACAGAGAAGAGACAAACCATTTAACACTCACTAACCATTTAACACTCTTCTAAAACTAGAAGAAAAATGGTTTAACCTTAAACTGCTTAGAGGGTTCTTTACTGTAAGAGCGGTTAGGATGTGGAATTCTCTTCCATGGGCAGTGGTTTCAGCGGGGAGCATCGATTAATTTAAAAAAACAATTCGATATGCACCTGAACGACCACAACATACAGGTATTCAATGTAATACTGACATAAAATCACACACATAGGTTGGACTTGATGGACTTGTGTCTTTTTTCAACCTCGCCTACTAGTATGTAACTATGTCACTAGCAGGGGGACTTACAACGATCAGATTTTATTTATGTAAAACCTTTATGTAAAAAAAAATATTTGCTGTAACTGCTAAAAAAAAATTGGATACATTATGACATATGTATATCCATGATTGAACATTATATCCATGAGGGAAATCAATGCATATGATGGTAACAATTAATGGTGCAAGATGAAATATGTCTTGTAATAAACACAACATCAAATTTGTGGAAGGACTAGTGTGCTTTAAAGTTTTCCACAAGTGCTCAAAATCCAGAAAATTTGGATCTCATAATAAAGTGATCAAAACACACAGCCATAATCCTCAGACTCCCCAACGGTTTACATAAAGGTCACAGTGATCGTAAAGAGAACAAAGTTAAACCCCAAAATGTAGTTTTAAACAGAATCATGTTTATTTAAAATATCACTAACATTTGGGTGATGAAAAGCAGACAGAAAAAAAAAATCTCCCTGCGAGACCACCAGATGGTGTGATGATGTCAAGATGCATGCTCCACCCAACGCGTTTCATCTCCACAGTCCACACATACATCATCAGGGAAAAGACAAAGCAAAAAATTCCTGTGGGCGCTACAAACACACTTGTACTCAGAGTCTACACCGGAATGTGACACCCTACCTACCCAGGCCTGAGGTGTGCCATAAGCCTCGCTGGACAGTACGCCTATAAGTGGGCATACCCTGAAGTAATTATGAAGAAATGAATGAAGAAAATGATAACATGAAAAAAGGGGGAACGGGTGGGTGGGTACCCAGAAACCCCACCGACGTCAGAGATTAGAGGGGAGGAGGGATAAATAGCCCTCCGACTCCTCCTACAAATTCAGGCAGGCCTACGGCCCCGCCTTCCACTTGTAGTCAGAGTCTACACCGGAATGCGACACCCTACCTACCCAGGCCTGAGGTGTGCCATAAGCCTCGCTGGACAGTACGCCTATAAGTGGGCAAAAAGACCCAGAAGTAGGTGTGATGAAAGAGTGGAAGGGCACAAATTATCTGTCTGGTAGAGAAAGCACGCCCTGACAATCTCAAAGAACGGCTCCGATAACATCCGTTACGACAGCAGAAAACCTGCGTCCCAAGAACCGATGATTGGAAGGAACCCCGACACCAAATGACTGTCCCGCGCCTGACAGACTAAGCCTCCCTCCAGAAGCACAGACATGAGAACCACTGCTGGTGGCGAGAGGATACGTGGGGGAATGGAACAAGGGCCGCCCTGAGAAAAGCAAACACCATCCAATAGGACACGAGACCAGAAACCCTGTCAAATACCCACAACCCCTGGCCTAACTATCCATACCTGTTAAGGGGACGTGAGAGGGAGAGATGCCCAAAAATGGACAAACTGATAGGAGGGAAGGGGTTTGAGAGCCCGCTACCCGAAAGATGAGTTGCTGACGTTAATGGACGAGGCCAACATGCAGTAGCGATATGCAACGATATAGAGACAGAACCAGACATGGCATGACACGACCCACCCGAGTAACTGGGCCTGGACTGACGGACTCGCCCTGACGATCCGGCAACCTATGAACAAAAGAACAGCCCCAAAGATAACGGCCCAGACCCCTACCATGAGCAGAGAAGAAGCAACGACTCCATGGATGAATACCCTAATAAAATTGCCCTAGCAGGAACGGCCAGAACACGCCCAATGCTGATATGTGAAGCAGCTGGAATGGAATTGGACACAAACTGAAAACGTACCGCCTACCCTGCTGCGGCCGGAAAAAGGAAACCCCTTGTTGACTTACCGCTCTGATGAGACAAGTACGGACCAACCCCTGAGTGACGGCGTACTACCATGGTCTGCACCCCCACGTGGAGCCGCTGGGATGCACCCGACTGTGTCGCCCCCGAAACGTGCCGCACGCCCAACCCTAGGAGAACCGAAAGAAAAGACAACAGACAACAAAACAAGAGACACCCCCCCCCCCCACTGTAGCTGCCTGGGCCAAAGATGTGAGCAGAAATGACCAGCCCTCAGCGCGTGAATGACCTGACGACAGATCCCACCCAAGTGTATGTGATAAGTGTAAGCTGTAAGCGAGCCCGAGTAACCTGCCGCGCAGACAGGTAATTAAAAACGAAACACTCAAGGCGATGTACCCACAGACCGTGGTGGGTAGATGTATAGGCGTGAGAATGAACGTGCACGTATGACGTATGTTATACAGGCGAGAAGATTGTGGTCGACAATCATTTAAAAAACGAAACCTCAGCCCGTATGGATCTGTAGACGTGACAGATCCTAAGATGCGCACCCTGGCTAACTATACTCGAAAGAACGGTATGACGAGACAAAGAAAACAAATAAAGCTACATGGCTGTATGTGCGCTGTGACTGCATAGCACCGACAAGCTATGTGACCAACCCACGCTGGAGTAGGACCCCCAACAGAAACACAACCCCCTCTGTGCCTACCCAAGTACGAAGACATGGCAGTGACAGAGGGACCCCCGCATGTCCATGAACCCGACGACCCCCCCCCCGTGAATAACGTGAGTGAGCGTAAGTGACCTGCTGCACAGCAGAACACTGAGGACCCGTGGACCCACAGACCGTGGTGGGTAGTCCTGCCCGAGAAATGAAACGCAATGCATAGTAAGACGTGACATGACCGGCGAGAAGATTGAGGTGAACAATCATCTGGAAAACGAAAACCTCAGCCCGAATGGATCTGTAGCTGTGACAGACCCCGCGATGCGAGCCCTAGCCAACCAGACCAGGAAAGCAAGCTATGAAAAATAACGTGACATGGAAACGAACAAAGCTAGAAAGGCCACTGGTGCAAGCTGAACCTGCGTGACGACAGAAACACGCCATGACAGAAACACGCCATGACATAAAAACACGCCATGACAGAAACACGCCATGACAGAAACACGCCATGACAGAAACACGCCATGACAGAAATACGACAAAGACTGCGCTGCTGTGACCAAATACTGATGACAGAGCGGTGATAGTGAAAATGCTCTGTGACAGAAGGGGATATGTCCGCTGAAAACAGTCCGATGGACCGTTTCAGCAGACATCTCCGATCGTGTGTATGGGCTAGCGGACAGATTTGTCCACCCGACAGATTTCAAAGCATGCTTTGAAATCTATCCGGTGGGAATCTGTCCGCCCGACATGTCTGCTGGTTAGTACACTTACCAGCAGACATGTCGCCCCACACCGCCGCCGCGCCGCCGCCGAATAGATTCGGCGCATGCGCGGAAGTGTTTTACTTCCTGGTGCGGTGACGTGGCGGCGTCAACGTCACCGCCGCGTCACCGCGCCGTCCGCCGGCGGGGAATTTGATCCGATGGTGTGTACACGCCATCGGATCAAACTCCAGATGGGACATATCCGATGGAAATGGTCCGCGGACCGTTTTCATCGGATATGTCCGATCGTGTGTACGAGGCCTATGACATGACCGGAAACATACCGTGACTGCAACTGCTAGGACAGAACATGCTAAGACAGAAAACATGACACTGGCATTACAGCTACGACAGAAACATACTGCTGACAGAAACGCTACGACAGAAACATACTGCTGACAGAAATGCTACGACAGAAACATACTGCTGACAGAAATGCTATGACAGAAACATACTGCTGACAGAAATGCTACGACAGAACCGCTATGACAGCAACATACTGACAGAACCGCTATGACAGCAACATACTGACAGAACCGCTGAGACAGAAACATACTGACAGAACCGCTGAGACAGAAACATACTGACAGAACCGCTGAGACAGAAACATACTGACAGAACCACTAAGACAGAAACATACTGACAGAACCGCTGAGACAAAAACATACTGACAGAACCGCTGAGACAAAACATACTGACAGAACCGCTGAGACAAAACATACTGACAGAACCGCTGAGACAAAACATACTGACAGAACCGCTGAGACAAAACATACTGACAGAACCGCTGAGACAAAACATACCGACATAACCGCTGAAACAAAAACATACTGACAGACCTGCTGAGACAAAACATACTGACAGAACCGCTGAGACAAAACATACTGACAGAACCGCTGAGACAAAACATACTGACAGAACCGCTGAGACAAAACATACTGACAGAACCTGCTGAGACAAAACATACTGACAGAACCGCTGAGACAAAACATACCGACAGAACCGCTGAGACAAAACATACCGACAGAACCGCTGAGACAAAAAAACATACTGACAGAACCGCTGAGACAAAACATACTGACAGAACCGCTGAGACAAAACATACTGACAGAACCGCTGAGACTGACAGAACCGCTGAGACAAAACATACTGACAGAACCGCTGAGACAAAACATACTGACAGGCTGAGACACAAACATACTGACCGAACCGCTGAGACCAAAAAACATATACTGACGGAACCTGCTGTGACAAAACATACTGCCCCCCTCCCCCCACGCCAGGGCACCTCCAGCCCAAACATGTGCTCCCTGGAATACCTTGGGACCCCGGTCACAGGATGAACCTGGACCAAGGGTGACCCCTTACTTGGCAGCATATGCCGAGTGATGGAGCCCCCCCCCCACAGTGCGAGCCCGGGTGGAGCTGGAAGTGTTGGCCGACCCCTACTCCCTGCCCCAGGAAGGCTAACTAATGAGGGCCGACCCCCCCCCCTGCCTGGCAAGCACGACATCTAGTTCGTCTCCCCAGCTACGCCAGCGCTCTGGGAACTAGAGGTGGCCATCGCCAGCATCCGACGCCCGGCCGTGCGTGCTGCCATTCTGAGCTCCGTGAGGGGGATCGGACGGACCCCCCCCCCCTCCGGCGAGGCCAGCGGGAGAAGCGTGCGGCCTCCTTGCTAGAAGGAGCAAGGATAGTAGGTGGATGCGCGCCCCCCCTCCCCCGGCACGAGCACCGGGAGAAGCGGGCGGCCTCCTTGCTAGCAGGAGCAAGGAAAGTGGGTGTATGCGCGCCCCCCCTCCCCCAACACGAGCACCGGAAGAGGCGGGCGGCCTCCTAGCAAGAAGGAGCCATGGCAGCGGGTGGATGCGCGGCCCCCCCTCCCCCGGCACGCGCATCGGGAGAAGCGGGCGGCCTCCTTGCTAGCAGGAGCAAGGATAGTGGGTGTACGCGCTCCCCCCCTCCCCCGGCACGAGCACCGGGAGAGGCGGGCGGCCTCCTAGCAAGAAGGAGCCATAGCAGCGGGTGGATGCGTGGCCCCCCCTCCCCCGGCACGAGCACCGGGCCGGTGACAGCATAGGGAGGGAGAAAGAGCGGGCCCCCCCCTCGCAAGAATAAGCAAGCGGGCAGCCCCCCTCGATGTCGCCTGGTGTGAGCACCGGAGGGGAACCGCCACGAGACCTCAGCAGCCGACATGCTGCTGAGCTACAAACCGAAAGTGACGACAGCTGCTACCCAGAAACCCCACCGACGTCAGAGATTAGAGGGGAGGAGGGATAAATAGCCCTCCGACTCCTCCTACAAATTCAGGCAGGCCTACGGCCCCGCCTTCCACTAAGCGTGATAGGTCCAACCTGTTGAGTTAAAAGTAGCCGATAACCAGTGCACCCGCCAACCACTGGAAACATGGAGAAGAAGACACAACAATAAAAAAGCAGCGCTCAATGGAAAGAAGGCATAAAACGTTATAGTCTAATCAATTGACATAGATATTACATAAAATTAGGCACACAATAATATTGGGCACAATAGCGGACTAACCAGGGGGCGGGGAGGGCCGTACCGCACCGGGTGCCACACACTGGGGGGTGTCAGGTCGACACCCCCCCTCCGCGACTAAAGCATGGTGCGAGCGGCATACCAGGTAAGATAATCGCAAGTGACACACAGCCTTACTATTGGGGGGGGGGGGTGAGCCGTGCCCAGGGGGGGGGGTGCGAGCCGTGCCCGAGTGATACCCGGGCCGGCCGCAATGATCCCCTTCTCCGTGGCAGTGCAGCGCCGCGGCTCTGAAACTATCGGCTGTCACACAGCCCAGCAGCGCGAAGCTGTGGCAGCCTCCCCCTCCTCCCCCATACAAGTGCTCTTCTCTCTATTTAACACACACGCGGCGTGCTGAGTGATCAGCATTACAGGTCTGAAGGCAAGGGGGTTGTCTGCACTATTGTAAGGGGGGGGGTTCTGTATGGTGGGGGGGGGGTGTTCTGTATATGAGAGGGTGTTCTGTATGTGGGGGGTGTTCTGTATGTGGGGGGTGTTCTGTATGTGGGGGGTGTTTTGTATATGAGGGGGGTTCTGTTTGTGGGGGGGCGTTCTGTATGGGGGGTTCTGTATGTGGAGGGGTTCTGTATATGAGGGGGGGGGTTCTGTATTGTAGGATTAGGGGGGGTTCTGTATATGAGGGGGGGTTCTGTATTGTAGGATAGGGGGGTTCTGTATATGAGGGGGGTTCTGTATTGTAGGATAGGGGGGTTCTGTATATGAGGGGGGTTCTGTATTGTAGGATAGGGGGGGTTCTGTATATGAGGGGGGTTCTGTATTGTAGGATAGGGGGGGTTCTGTATATGAGGGGGGGCTCTGTATTGTAGGATGGGGGTTCTGTATATGAGGGGGGTTCTGTATTGTAGGATGGGGTGTTCTGTATATGAGGGGGGTTCTGTATTGTAGGATGGGGGGGTTCTGTATATGAGGGGGGTTCTGTATTGTAGGGTAGGGGGTGGTATCTGTATAGGGGGGTGTTCTGTATTGTAGGGTAGGGGGTGTATATGGGGGGGGGGCTCTGTAATGTTGTTGGGTCTGTATTGGGGAGGGGGTGTTCTGTATTGTAGAGGGAGGGGGTCTGCACTGTAGTGGTGGGTCTGTATTGTAGGGAGTGGTCTGCACTGTTCAGAGGTGCAGCCTAATGTAAAGGGGCCCAGAGGTGCAGGATGCTATGTAATGTATAGGGGCCCAGAGGTGCAGGGTGCTGTGTAATGTAAAGGGGTCCAGAGGTGCAGGGTGCTGTGTAATGTAAAGGGGTCCAGAGGTGCAGGTTGCTGTGTAATGTAAAGGGGTATATTGATGCAGGGTACTGTGTAATGTAAAGGGGCCCAGAGGTGCAGGTTGCTGTGTAATGTAAAGGGGCCCAGAGGTGCAGGGTGCTGTGTAATATAAAGGGGTCCAGTGGTGCAGTGTGCTGTGTAATGTAAAGGGGTGCAGGGTGCTGTGTAATGTAAAAGGGGTCCAGAGATCCAGGGTGCTGTGTAATGTAAAGGGGTATAGTGATGCAGGGTGCTGTGTAATGTAAAGTGGCCCAGAGGTGCAGGGTGCTGTGTAATGTAAAGGGGCCCAGAGGTGCAGGGTGCTGTGTAATGTAAAGGGGCCCAGAGGTGCAGGGTGCTGTGTAATGTAAAGGGGCCCAGAGGTGCAGGGTGCTGTGTAATGTAAAGGGGCCCATAGGGGGGAAGGTTGCTGTGTAATGTAAAGGGGCCCAGAGATACAGGTTGCTGTGTAATGTAAAGGGGCCCAGAGGTGCAGGTTGCTGTGCAATGTAAAGGGGCCCAGAGGTGCAGGGTGCTGTGTAATGTAAAGGGGTGCAGGGTGCTGTGTAATGTAAAGGGGCCCAGAGGTGCTGTGTAATGTAAAGGGGCCCAGAGGTGCAGGGTGCTGTGTAATGTAAAGGTGTCCAGAGGTGCAGGGTGCTGTGTAATGTAAAGAGGTCCAGAGGTGTAGGGTGCTGTGTAATGTAAAGGGGTATAGTGATGCAGGGTGCTGTGTAATGTTAAGGGGTTCAGAGGTACAGGGTGCTGTGTAATGTAAAGGGGTCCAGTGGTGCAGGGTGCTGTGTAATGTAAAGGGGTGCAGGGTGCTGTGTATTGTAAAAGGGGTCCAGAGGTGCAGGGTGCTGTGTAATGTAAAGGGGTATAGTGATGCAGGGTGATGTGTAATGTAAAGTGGTCCAGAGGTGCAGGTTGCTGTGTAATGTAAAGGGGGCCAGAGGTGCAGGGTGCTGTGTAATGTAAAGAGGTCCAGAGGTGCAGGGTGCTGTGTAATGTAAAGGGGTATTGTGATGCAGGGTGCTGTGTAATGTAAAGTGGTCCAGTGGTGCAGGGTGCTGTGTAATGTAAATGGGCCCAGAAGTGCAGGGTGCTGTGTAATGTAAAGGGGTATAGTGATGCAGGGTGCTGTGTAATGTACAGAGGTGCAGGGTGCTGTGTAATGTAAAGGGGCCCAGAGGTCAGGGTGCAGAGGGGCCCAGAGGTGCAGGTTGTGTAATGTAAAGGGGCCCAGAGGTGCAGGGTGTGTGTAATGTAAAGGGGTCCAGAGGTGCAGGGGGTAATGTAAAGGGGCCCAGAGGTGTGTGTGTAATGTAAAGGGGTAGGGTGCTGTGTAGTGGGGTATGTGATGCAGGGTGCTGTGTAATGTAAAGTGGTCCAGAGGTGCAGGGTGCTGTGTAATGTAAAGGGGCAGGGTGCTGTGTAATGTAAAGGGGCAGAGGTGCAGGGTGCTGTGTAATGTAAAGGGGTATAGTGATGCAGGGGGCTGTGTAATGTAAAGGGGTATAGTGATGCTGTGTAATGTAAAGTGGTCGTGGTCCAGAGGTGCAGGGGCTGTGTAATGTAAAGGGGTATAGTGATGCTGTGTAATGTAACGTGGTCCAGGGGCCTGTGTAATGTAAAGGGGCAGAGTTGCAGGGTGCTGTCTAATGTAAAGGGGCCCAGAGGTGCAGGGTGCTGTGTAATGTAAAGGGGCCCAGAGGTGCAGGGTGCTGTGTAATGTAAAGGGGCCCAGAGGTGCAGGGTGCTGTGTAATGTGAAGGGGGGTGCTGTGTAATGTAAAGGGCCAGAGGTGCAGGGTGCTGTGTAATGTGAAGGGGCCCAGAGGTGCAGGGTGCTTTGTAATGTGAAGAGGCCCAGAGGTGCAGGGTGCTGTGTAATGTGAAGGGGCCCAGAGGTGCAGGGTGCTGTGTAATGTGAAGGGGCCCAGAGGTGCAGGGTGTGTAATGTAAAGGGGTATAGTGATGCTGTGTAATGTAAAGGGGCCCAGAGGTGCAGGGTGCTGTGTAATGTAAAGGGGCCCAGAGGTGCAGGGTGCTGTGTAATGTAAAGTGGCCTAATGTAAAGGGGCAGAGGTGCAGGGTGCTGTGTAATGTAAAGGGGCCCAGAGGTCAGGGTGCAGAGGTGCAATTGTGGGGTGCTGTGTAGGAAGGGGCCCAGAGGTAGGGTGCTGTGTAATGTAAAGGGGCAGTAGTGACAAGGTGCAGGGTGCTGTGTAGAAGGGCCCAGAGGTATTGAAGGATGCAGGGGACGCAGGGTGGGTAATGTGTTTTTACATTTTACCGTGGGGGGGGGGGGGGGGGGTGCCAGATATAGGTACGCCCCTGATTGGGCACACAATGATATAGTATAATAGTAAAAAGTCAATGTTGAATACAATAATTATGATGAAATTAATAATCCAATGGGATGCACTGAGGAGTTTGTGATGGAAGGGTTTACATCAATCCTGAGTCACCCGAGTTGTCCTGTCACACTTGAATCACAGTAATCATCAAGAACCAAATGGGAGAAGCAAGTGTCGTGTAACAGCTCAAAAGTACCTGTTGGAATGGGCAGCCTTACTACTGCGGCAAGATGTTAGAGGGGCATAGCCTGAGGATCCCGAAGGTACCGGGGTGAGGTTCTGTATGTGGGGGGTGTTCTGTATGTGGGGGGGTGTTCTGTATGTGGGGGGTGTTTTGTATATGAGGGGGGTTCTGTTTGTGGGGGGGGCGTTCTGTATGGGGGGTTCTGTATGTGGAGGGGTTCTGTATATGAGGGGGGGGGTTCTGTATTGTAGGATTAGGGGGGGTTCTGTATATGAGGGGGGGTTCTGTATTGTAGGATAGGGGGGTTCTGTATATGAGGGGGGTTCTGTATTGTAGGATAGGGGGGTTCTGTATATGAGGGGGGTTCTGTATTGTAGGATAGGGGGGTTCTGTATAGAGGGGGTTCTGTATTGTAGGATAGGGGGGTTCTGTATATGAGGGGGGCTCTGTATTGTAGGATGGGGGGTTCTGTATATGAGGGGGGTTCTGTATTGTAGGATGGGGTGTTCTGTATATGAGGGGGGTTCTGTATTGTAGGATGGGGGGGGGTTCTGTATATGAGGGGGGTTCTGTATTGTAGGGTAGGGGGTGGTATCTGTATAGGGGGGTGTTCTGTATTGTAGGGTAGGGGGGGTTCTGTATATGAGGGGGGGCTCTGTATTGTAGGATGGGGGGTTCTGTATATGAGGGGGGTTCTGTATTGTAGGATACAATTACATTACACAGAGGTGCAGGTTGCTGTGTAATGTAAAGGGGCCCAGAGGTGCAGGGTGCTGTGTAATATAAAGGGGTCCAGTGGTGCAGTGTGCTGTGTAATGTAAAGGGGTGCAGGGTGCTGTGTAATGTAAAAGGGGTCCAGAGATCCAGGGTGCTGTGTAATGTAAAGGGGTATAGTGATGCAGGGTGCTGTGTAATGTAAAGTGGCCCAGAGGTGCAGGGTGCTGTGTAATGTAAAGGGGCCCAGAGGTGCAGGGTGCTGTGTAATGTAAAGGGGCCCAGAGGTGCAGGGTGCTGTGTAATGTAAAGGGGCCCAGAGGTGCAGGGTGCTGTGTAATGTAAAGGGGCCCATAGGGGGAAAGGTTGCTGTGTAATGTAAAGGGGCCCAGAGATGCAGGTTGCTGTGTAATGTAAAGGGGCCCAGAGGTGCAGGTTGCTGTGCAATGTAAAGGGGCCCAGAGGTGCAGGGTGCTGTGTAATGTAAAGGGGTGCAGGGTGCTGTGTAATGTAAAGGGGCCCAGAGGTGCTGTGTAATGTAAAGGGGCCCAGAGGTGCAGGGTGCTGTGTAATGTAAAGGTGTCCAGAGGTGCAGGGTGCTGTGTAATGTAAAGAGGTCCAGAGGTGTAGGGTGCTGTGTAATGTAAAGGGGTATAGTGATGCAGGGTGTGTAATGTTAAGGGGTTCTGTGTAATGTAAAGGGGTTCAGAGGTACAGGGTGCTGTGTAATGTAAAGGGGTCCAGTGGTGCAGGGTGCTGTGTAATGTAAAGGGGTGCAGAGGTGCAGGGTGCTGTGTAATTGTAAAAGGGGTCCAGAGGTGCAGGGTGCTGTGTAATGTAGGGTGCTGTGTAAGGGGTGCAGGGTGCTGTGTAATGTAAAGGGTGATAATGTGGGGTCCAGAGGTGCAGGGTGTGTAATGTAAAGGGGTCCAGAGGTGCAGGGTGCTGTGTAATGTGGGGTGTGATGCAGGGTGTGTGTAATGTAAAGGGGTATAGTGATGCAGGGTGCTGTGTAATGTAAAGGGTCCCAGAGGTGCAGGGTGCTGTGTAATGTAAAGGGGCCCAGAGGTGCAGGGTGCTGTGTAATGTAAAGGGGTCCAGAGGTGCAGGGTGCTGTGTAATGTAAAGGGGCCAGAGGTGCAGGGTGCAGGGTGTGTAATGTAAAGGGGCCCAGAGGTATAGTGATGCAGGGTGCTGTGTAATGTAAAGGGGCCAGAGGTGCAGGGTGCTGTGTAATGTAAAGGGGTATAGTGATGCAGGGTGCTGTGTAATGTAAAGGGTCCAGAGGTGCAGGGTGCTGTGTAATGTAAAGGGGCCCAGAGGTGCAGGGTGCTGTGTAATGTAAAGGGGCCCAGAGGTGCAGGGTGCTGTGTAATGTAAAGGGGCCCAGAGGTGCAGGGTGCTGTGTAATGTAAAGGGGCCCAGAGGTGCAGGGTGCTGTGTAATGTAAAGAGGGTGCAGGGTGCTGTGTAAATGTAAAGGGGCCCAGAGGTCCAGGGTGCTGTGTAATGGGGTGCAGGGGGCTGTGTAATGTAAAGGGGCCAGAGGTGCATAGGGTGCTGTGTATGTAAAGGGGCCCAGAGGTGCAGGGTGCTGTGTAATGTAAAGTGGTGCCAGAGGTGCAGGGTGTGTAATGTAAAGTGGTCCAGAGGTGCAGGGTGTGTGTAATGTAAAGGGGCCCAGAGGTGCAGGGTGCTGTGTAATGTAAAGGGGTATAGTGATGCAGGGTGCTGTGTAATGTAACGTGGTCCAGAGGTGCAGGGTGCTGTGTAATGTAAAGGGGCCCAGAGGTGCAGGGTGCTGTCTAATGTAAAGGGGCCCAGAGGTGCAGGGTGCTGTGTAATGTAAAGAGGTATAGTGATGCAGGGTGCTGTGTAATGTAAAGTGGTCCAGAGGTGCAGGGTGCTGTGTAATGTAAAGGGGCCCAGAGGTGCAGGGTGCTGTGTAATGTAAAGGGGTATAGTGATGCAGGGTGCTGTGTAATGTAACGTGGTCCAGAGGTGCAGGGTGCTGTGTAATGTAAAGCGGCCCAGAGGTGCAGGGTGCTGTCTAATGTAAAGGGGCCCAGAGGTGCAGGGTGCTGTGTAATGTAAAGGGGCCCAGAGGTGCAGGGTGCTGTGTAATGTAAAGGGGCCCAGAGGTGCAGGGTGCTGTGTAATGTAAAGGGGTCCAGAGGTGCAGGTTGCTGTGTAATGTAAAGGGGCCCAGAGGTGCAGGGTGCTGTGTAATGTAAAGAGGTCCAGAGGTGCAGGGTGCTGTGTAATGTAAAGGGGTATAGTGATGCAGGGTGCTGTGTAATGTAAAGTGGTCCAGAGGTGCAGGGTGCTGTGTAATGTAAATGGGCCCAGAGGTGCAGGGTGCTGTGTAATGTAAAGGGGCCCAGAGGTGCAGGGTGCTGTGTAATGTAAAGAGGTCCAGAGGTGCAGGTTGCTGTGTAATGTAAAGGGGTCCAGAGGTGCAGGGGGCTGTGTAATGTAAAGGGGTATAGTGATGCAGGGTGCTGTGTAATGTAAAGTGGTCCAGAGGTGCAGGGTGCTGTGTAATGTAAAGGGGCCCAGAGGTGCAGGGTGCTGTGTAATGTAAAGGGGTATAGTGATGCAGGGTGCTGTGTAATGTAACGTGGTCCAGAGGTGCAGGGTGCTGTGTAATGTGAAGGGGCCCAGAGGTGCAGGGTGCTGTCTAATGTAAAGGGGCCCAGAGGTGCAGGGTGCTGTGTAATGTAAAGGGGCCCAGAGGTGCAGGGTGCTGTGTAATGTAAAGGGGCCCAGAGGTGCAGGGTGCTGTGTAATGTAAAGGGGTCCAGAGGTGCAGGGGGCTGTGTAATGTAAAGGGGCCCAGAGTTGCAGGGTGCTGTGTAATGTGAAGGGGCCCAGAGGTGCAGGGTGCTGTGTAATGTAAAGGGGCCCAGAGGTGCAGGGGGCTGTGTAATGTAAAGAGGCCCAGAGGTGCAGGGTGCTGTGTAATGTGAAGGGGCCCAGAGGTGCAGGGTGCTGTGTAATGTGAAGGGGGTGAGGGGGCCAGCAGGGTGCTGTGTAATGTGAAGGGGCCCAGAGGTGCAGGGTGCTGTGTAATGTGGCCCAAGGGCCCAGAGGTGCAGGGTGCTGTGTAATGTGAAGGGGCCCAGAGGTGCAGGGTGCTGTGTAATGTGAAGGGGCCCAGAGGTGCAGGGTGCTGTGTAATGTAAAGGGGCCCAGAGGTGCAGGGTGCTGTGTAATGTAAAGGGGCCCAGAGGTGCAGGGTGCTGTGTAATGTAAAGTGGCCCAGAGGTGCAGGGTGCTGTGTAATGTAAAGGGGTCCAGAGGTGCAATTGTGGAGGTACACAGTAGTGACAAAGAGATATTGAAGGATGCAGGGGACGCAGTGGGGTGTTTTTACATTTTACCGTGGGGGGGGGGGGGGTGCCAGATATAGGTACGCCCCTGATTGGGCACACAATGATATAGTATAATAGTAAAAAGTCAATGTTGAATACAATAATTATGATGAAATTAATAATCCAATGGGATGCACTGAGGAGTTTGTGATGGAAGGGTTTACATCAATCCTGAGTCACCCGAGTTGTCCTGTCACACTTGAATCACAGTAATCATCAAGAACCAAATGGGAGAAGCAAGTGTCGTGTAACAGCTCAAAAGTACCTGTTGGAATGGGCAGCCTTACTACTGCGGCAAGATGTTAGAGGGGCATAGCCTGAGGATCCCGAAGGTACCGGGGTGATCCCGAAGATGGTGAAAGCCCACACACGCACAGCTGCAGGTACTAGCAGGCAAAACTTCAGCATCAATAACCGATGAACGGAGGCGTGCTTAAGCGAGAAGGTCCTAGACGCACATGCAGCGTCGCCGGGAAGCCGTCCAATAGGGAGCAGGGCGCGCTCTGATGACGTAAACCAAGGCAGGAATGAAACTGGTGCAGGGCACGGATGTAACGCCATCGGCGTTACCTTGTACAGAACGAGCGCAGCTGTACCTTCCTTAGACAGCTGCGCTCCATCCAGCACCCTGTCATCGTCACTTCCGACGTGCCGTCGAATCCTGCGTTCCACGCTGGAACGCGGAAGAGCGTCCAGCGTGTATCCCGCGACAGGCGAGCTATTTAAACCCTCTCCGATGGCGGCTGGGTGTCTGGTTATTGACGTTGACGCTCGCCGCCATCTGAGATCCGAGACCCCCTTCAGAGACCCTCTGACCTCCAGCCTGCAAGGAGACTCCAGTTTCACAGCACCAGGTTCAACTCCAAGGACTCTGTCTCTGCCTAAGACTAACTCCTGGACCACAGAGCTGACAATCTACAGCTCCATAGAGCCATCCTGAACATCCTTCAGTCTGGCTCCAGGAAGGAACTCTTAAGCTCACTACATCTAAACTGCAAGTACCCATAGCTCCAAGCTACTCCAAGCTTAAATACTGGTTCACTGTTTATGCTGGGATTGCTACTGCTATAAGTTCTTAATTACCAGTTATCTTATGCTTGTAGAGACTGTACTGCATTACCAGAATTCTCCTATAACCTACAGTATGGTAGATACACCACACCATTAATGGGAGATAGTTCGCAGGAGGTTGTGATGAATTAACCCCATACTCTCTGTACACATCTTAGGCCTCGTACACACGAGCGGATATGTCCGCTGAAAACGGTCCGATGGACCGTTTCAGCAGACATCTCCGATCGTGTGTATGGGCTAGCGGACAGATTTGTCCACCCGACAGATTTCAAAGCATGCTTACCAGCAGACATGTCGTCCCGCACCGCCGCCGCGCTCCCGCCGAATGGATTTGGCGCATGCGCGGAAGTGTTTTACTTCCTGGTGCGGTGACGTGGCGGCGTCAACGTCACCGACACGTCAGCGCGCCGTCTGCTGGCGGGGATTTTGGTTTGCTCGTGTGTACACGCGAGCAAACCAAAATCCCAGCAGACAGATTTGTTCAAATCTGTCGGACGGACAGATTTGAACAAATCTGTCCGCTCGTGTGTATGGGGCCTTAGAGTCACCAGGTGGTTCAATCTGAGTATCCTCCAGAACAAGTGTCTACTCTTCATCTCCTATTCATGGTGACGGCGTAGTCATTACAACGGACAAGGCTTAAAGGAGTTGTAAAGGAATTTTTTTTTTGCCTAAAATTAATGTCTGCAAGTTACAGTAGACAGACAGAATAGTGTAGTGATTCTGTTAAAAAAACAAGTAAATACCTATTAAATTCCTTCATCTATATCACCTCGTTCTAGTTCTAGTTTCTGTTTTCTCATTCACTTACTGGTTTGCGGTGCTCGTTCATATAAGAAATACATTTCCCAGTATGCATTGTGGCACGCCCAGTAATTCACACCTCCTTGAAGTCTCTAATATGTAGAGAGCGTCCTGCCGCACAAATGTAATTCCCAGGAGGGGGCGAGAACGTCACTGACCACCGCTGTAAAGCCTCCCTTCACGGTGGAGAGTAACAATCAGACAAGCAGGATGTGAACAGAACAGAGAAGAAATAGAGCAACTTCTGAGCAAAAACGAACAATGAGGAAGTGAAAAGAAGAATGTCTGCAGGTAAAGGATGCTTATTATGAAAAAAAAAATTCTTTACAACCCCTTTAAACTGCAGTGGCAATCAATGAAGATGAATAAGAACCGTGAAAGGGAAAAGAGGCTGGCCAGCGAGGTCCACAATACATATAGCAATCGGAATGAAAATACTGCAATGCTCTGCAATATTTACACAAGGGATACAAAGCAAAAAAATTACTTACAATTTATTTTATTATAGAGTGTTAAATAAATATGCTAAAAACAGTAAAAAATTAAAAAAGAATAGAAAGAATTTAAATATACACAAAAAACTGCCAAATTATTGCCATCTAGTGGACAAAAAGGAGAATAATGTAAAAGTCCAGAACCAGATCCCAAAATTATTTAGAGTTTGGGGCATCAACATCCCAACTGTTTACATCAATCACAAGAATACACATAAAAATAGAAGGACCTCCATATATATATAGTTTATTTGACCTAATATACAAATATTAAAATAAACATATAAAGACCATCAGTATTTTACTGGAATTTAGCTATTGCTAACGGAATAGTTAATATTCCAATTGACGTTCAGTTCTAAAAGGACTGTTTAGTTCCATTCACAAAGCAGTATCTACCACTCTAGGAAATACAGTAAATACCGTTCAGCATTTTTCAAAGATTTTTGTTGGCATTCACAAACATGCTGCATTTGCAATTTTATAAAGTGACGTTGTATTTTATTAGTAAAAGCTTGCAATAATTTAACACCAGCAGTAGCTATCAAGAGCAATGCTGTCAATGGGGTTCCCTGCTGACAGCCAAATGTAAACAAAAGATTTCCCAGGAATTAAAAATTGAGAAAAAAAACAATGTGGGTGTCTCCCCAATCCTTGCATGGCCCTTTGGGTCAAAGGGCAAAAGAAAATGTGAAGTCCCCCCTAAAATCCATACTAGAACCTGGCAGGTCAGGAAAGGGGAGGTGAAAGATAACCCTCCCAAACTATACCAGGTCTCCCATCAAAAGCACCTTTAACACGGGGGTCCCCAGATCAATAACACTACTACATAACAGTATAAAGTGCTCAGTGCAATTATAGTGCAAATACAATTTAAAGTGCTAACAAAAAGTTCATCTATATGATGTGTTGAACTTGTGCAAATTATGCAGTTGGTGTGGATCTCGTAACATTTGTATTCATAAAAAGGCAGAAAACATTACACTTACATCAGACTCTTAAAATTGTGTATAAAAACACAGCCTTGGTGTACAAACAACCATCACTAGATCTTCTCAGCTTGGGCCCAGTGGGAGGGGTGAAACGCGCCAAGCTAAGGAAATCTAGTCCGCTGTAAGTGTTATGTTTTCTGTTTTTTTTTTTTTTCATAAATACAAATAGCGGTATTGCACTATATATCCTCTTCTCTTCATTGCCATATGCCTAATATGCACATTCGGTCATTGGGAAAGTCAAAATACACTGGTGGAAAGAAGGAGGCATCCCCATCCACGTTTACAGCCAACATGGGGGACGATTGTCAGGAGACGCCAGTCCAAAATCGCATACCAGGCTATTTAAAATTTGGTGGGTGGGGACCTCGGAGGGGAGCACGGTCAACGAGATCCACAACAACTGCATAACTTGCACATGTTCAACACATCATATGGATGGACTTTTTATTTGCAACTTTGAATTTTATTTGCACAGATTACAGTCTTCCCACCATGTGAATAAGTATGGGAAATATAGTACTCACTGCCACCTCCAACCCAGAAAAAAAAGGTCTGCACCCACTGCTGGCTCCCATCTGTCGCCTCCCGCCGCAAAATAAATGAAGGGCACCCCTTGTGATGTCATCAACCCAGCATGCACTGGTTGGTGACACCATAAGGGGGCAGGGCCACCCAGTGACATCACAGGGTGGCCTCACCCCTTTGTTTATTTAGCAGTATATCATCCCAAATACCAAGAGGTAGGTGAACTTATTTTATACCAATGGATCGCATTCAAAGGTGGTACCACCCACCAAATGCGATATGCCATTACATTTTTGGGAAGGCTGCAAAGCACCATGGGCATGGCATTTGTTCTGTCCAGAGAAACCATATCTCCTTGTTCACATGAGAGGTTGAAGGGAAGTTAAACCACAGCTTAACTATCTCCTTCTCTGCCCCCCTGCCCATGGAGATGGCCACCTGAATAGCTCTCTCCTGCACATCGGGGCTGTAAAATTCTACATACAGGACAATACAAGGTCCAGACCATGGGGAAGAACAATCACAACATTCCTAACCCTTGCAGCCACAAATATTCGCTCTCTCAGTCACCTGGCAACATACCAGCAATGTTCCGTATGGCATCAGGAGATGGCCATGTGACATCAGGGATGGAGTAGCCATCTTCTACTCACAGCTTCGCTCTGCAGATCTAAAGATGGACGTTTCTGCAGCCTTGCAAGGCAAGAAAATTCAGCTGCGGTCATTACAATCTCTCTTGGGCAAGTTAAATTTTGCCTGCCGCGTTATGCCCATGGGGCACACTTTCTGTAGGCGTTTAGTGGCGGCCACGGCCGGTGCTAGGGCGCCACATCATTAGATTAGATTGTTGCAGGATCATTAGGAGGACTTGAAAGTGTGGAATTGCTTTTTGGCCTCCTGTAATAGCCGCTCTCTTTGGTTGGGTCAGGTGGTTTTGAATTTTGACATGGAGCTTTTTACGGACACGGCAGATTCAGACGGTTTTTGGGGCTGTTTGCCAGGGACGTTGAAGTGCTAGCGAGTGGCCGACAGTGTGGAGGGTGGTTGGTTTGGTGCGCAATCTGGCAGCTTTGGAGTTCTTTCCCATTGTGCTGGCTGTGGAGTTGTGGGGTGCGGACTTCAGCAATTGCTGCAGCACCTAGTTGTTTTGTGTCTGCTGTGCATGTTCCTGGAATTGATAATTCAGTGGCCAAGGCGTTCTCATTTCCAGTGGGACAGATTCCGTCAATTGGCACTGAATGCGGAGCTACATGGGATACCCTGCCCCAAGAGGCTGTGGAACATTGCATTGCCACTTCCCAGTTCTTGATTCATAAGTCGGTCTCTACAGCTACCTGAAGCAAGGTTTGACAGAAATAAGGGGATCTGGTAAGTGAGCTTGGGGGGGCTCCCATGATGGGGGCAGGGTTCAGTTGTTACTTTTATCTTATTGGTAAGAATTTTGAAGCTGGGGTTTCAGCCTCCTATATGTCACGAAAGTTGGCTTTTATGTTCCAGTTAGCCAGGCAACGGGATGCGACAAAGGCTCGCTCTACAACTGACATGAGATGCCCTGTTTCTTTTTCAGTTCTTGGCTCCGTGGTAGGCCAGTTGGGTGTGGTTTGTTTGTCCGGGTATGAGAGGGCTTTATTACAGGCCGTCTTTGTATTGGCCTTTTTTGGGGCTTTTCGGGTGGACAAACTTGTTAGTAAAAATAGACGGGTGAGGGCGGCTTGTAGGTTCAGGATGTTTGGGGAGATTCCTTGAGAGTATTTCTGCAATGGTCCAAGATGGACCATGGGTAGGGGAGCCCAGGTCGAGTTGAAGGCGGTCCTTTTTTTTATCTCCGGTGTGTCTGGTCGCGGCTGTCAGGGATTTCTCCAGGCTTAGGCCTGGGGGCCAGGTGTATTCTTCAAACATGACGATGGGACTGCTCTGTCCCGCTGTAACGTCTCTTGAGTGAATTTTCACTAAGTACAATTATACTTAGTTCTTCCCCAGTTAACTCTCATCCGTTACTTTCTTCCCAAACCTCCTTCCTGTAGAGCATCTCACTTCGAAGTTCAACTATAGTTACTTTCTTTTCTGATTAGCCTGGCATTTCCTGTTAAGTTGCTGGGTGGCCTATTTAAGCTTCCAGCACTGACCAGGAAGTGTTCCTTTATTTTGGCTGACACAACGGCTCTGTCGGATGGGTATCCAGACGTACCTGCTCTGAACTTCACCTTCCTGACCTGGACCAGGAGACTCCACTGCCTGCTTCACCAGCCTTACCTGTCTGGACCCTTGGAGCCTGGTCTGTAGTTTCCAAGTATTAGTGGAACGCTGCTTTCACGCCATTCCCTCAACACTGCTGCACTGCGACCAGTCCATTACTCTTGAGGCATACGGCGCTAATACTATTTACCCTGCTATTAGAGTTTGTATTTGTATCCAGTATTCGTGCAACCTCACTCCCCAGGGTAATACCCTAGTGAGCCTGAACTATAGTATCAGTTCTACCTGGACTTTATACTTATATTTGTTTGAGTTTTCACTGGCGCCTATGAAGGAATATGCGCCATATTTCTTGACTGAGACTGTGATGCTAGGATCCCAAACTCTCTGCACAAAAGAGAGTGAAACCTGGGTCCGAAACTGAGAAGTCTTCGCAGTTGAGATCCTAATTCTCAAATCGTATCCGGCATAACGTTACATAATAAAGGAACCATATAAAATGGATCCAGCGAAACTTGCTTCTCACCTAATGGGCCTGTCAGGAAAGGTTCCATCCGCTGGTGCTATTTATATTCTTTCTTGCAGTGCTGCGTCCCACCAGCAGGGGGTCTCCTGGCAGTTCGGAGCTGTCAGGGGAACTTCCCCCTGCTGGTATATCACCTTTGGGACGCAGTACTGACCTCCACCAGCGGATGGACCCTGGCAGTGTGGAGCACCTGGCCCTTGCTACGTTCAGGTGTGACCTGAACACAATCAACACGCCCTATTTATACCCGGCAGGTTCAAACAGAACTTGCCTTGGTATCCGTCTATCAACCCGACCCTGAGCCTGTTATCTGGACCCTGTACCTGTTGTCTCCCTCCTGGACTCCTGATCCATCCTGATCCATCCTGATCCATCCTGATTCATCCTGATCCATCCTGATCCGTCCTGATCCATCCTGACCTGATCCCTCTCCTGGACTTTCCCTTCCTGTTCATTCCCCGTCCGCAGCTACTTCCTGATCCCCCGTGTATGACCTCGGCCTGGCCTGTTTATGATTCCGGTATTTCCCTTGCTGTACATATTGTCTTTAGTGTTATTTTTGTCACTGTGGATCTTTGTTTGTTGCACTGTGCTTGTTGAAGGAGGTGGGGTGTTACCCCCTCTTCTTAAATAAATCACCCTTTTTACCTATATCTGTTTGGATTCCTCTTTTGCAATCACACAGTACTGGTCTATTTCTAATCACTGACAGGGCCTCTCGCAATGGGTAGATACTCTTACTGCTACTGTCCATGAGCTACGATTGGAAAATGAGGCTCTGCGCAGTCATACTAGCCAAAATGTTGCCTCTTACAGAGAATGACCCGAACCCAAGGTCTCCCCTCCTGAACCATTTTCTGGGAACAGAAAATGTTTTCGTCAATTCATCTGAACCTGTATCTGAACCTGAATCCTGTATCTGAACCTGTATCTGAACCTGTACCCGGACCTAAACCCAGACCTGAACCTGTACCCGGACCTGGAATCCTTTGCCCTAGTTTGACGTTCCAGCTCTAGTGTTTCCAGAGTCTTCGGCCGTCTGGTGGTTGGAGCTCCGGAGGCGCTCCCTAGAGAGGGCGGGGCTATGTAAAGTCTCTCGAGTGAATTTTCACTAAGTACAATTATACTTAGTTCTTCCCCAGTTAACTCTCATCCGTTACTTCCTTCCCAAACCTCCTTCCTGTAGAGCCTCTCACTTCAAAGTTCAACTATAGTTACTTTCTTTTCTGATTAGCCTGGCACTTCCTGTTAAGTTGCTTGGCGGCCTATTTAAGCTTTCAGCACTGACCAGGAAGTGTTCCTTTATTTTGGCTGACACAACGGCTCTGTCGGTTGGGTATCCAGACGTACCTGCTCGGAACTTCACCTTCCTGACCTGGACCAGGAGACTCCACTGCCTGCTTCACCAGCCTTACCTGTCTGGACCCTTGGAGCCTGGTCTGTAGTTTTCAAGTATTAGTGGAACGCTGCTTTCACTCCATTCCCTCAACACTGCTGCACTGCTACCAGTCCATTACTCTTGAGGCATACGGCGCTAATACTATTTACCCTGCTATTAGAGTTTGTATTTGTATCCAGTATTCGTGCAACCTCACTCCCCAGGGTATTACCCTAGTGAGCCTGAACTATAGTATCAGTTCTAAATGTGTTGTGACACCGGCGCAACTAAGTGTATAATATGTTAATCTGCTGCAGTTAATGTGAACACCTGTGGCAAGTGAAAAAATGAAAACGTGGATTGTGTATATGTGACATATACTCCTGCGCTGATTATCTCAAAACCATAAACATATACAGTGCAGAAAATAAGTATTTGAACACCCTGCTATTTTGCAAGTTCTCCCACTTGGAAATCATGGAGGGGTCTGAAATTGTCATCGTAGGTGCATGTCCACTGTGAGAGACATAATCAAAAAGAAAAATTCCAGAAATCACAATTTATGAATTTTTAACTATTTATTTGTATGATACAGCTGCAAAGAAGTATTTGAACACCTGTCTATCAGCTAGAATTCTGACCCTCAAAGACCTGTTAGTCTGCCTTTAAAATGTCCACCTCCACTCCATTTATTATCCTAAATTAGATGCACCTGTTTGAGGTCATTAGCTGCATAAAGACACCTGTCCACCCCATACAATCAGTAAGAATCCAACTACTAACATGTCCAAGACCAAAAAGCTGTCCAAAGACACTAGAGACAAAATTGTTCACCTCCACAAGGCTGGAAAGGGCTACGGGGAAATTGCCAAGCAGCTTGGTGAAAAAAGGTCCACTGTTGGAGCAATCATTAGAAAATGGAAGAAGCTAAACATGACTGTCAATCTCCCTCGGACTGGGGCTCCATGCAAAATCTCACCTCGTGGGGTCTCAATGATCCTAAGAAAGGTGAGAAATCAGCCCAGGACTACACGGGAGGAGCTGGTCAATGACCTGAAAAGAGCTGGGACCACCGTTTCCAAGGTTACTGTTGGTAATACACTAAGACGTCATGGTTTGAAATCATGCATGGCACGGAAGGTTCCCCTGCTTAAACCAGCACATGTCAAGGCCGGTCTTAAGTTTGCCAATGACCATTTGGATGATCCAGAGGAGTCATGGGAGAAAGTCATGTGGTCAGATGAGACCAAAATAGAACTTTTTGGTCATAAGTTCCACTAACCGTGTTTGGAGGAAGAAGAATGATGAGTACCATCCCAAGATCACCATCCCTACTGTGAAGCATGGGGGTGGTAGCATCATGCTTTGGGGGTGTTTTTCTGCACATGGGACAGGGCGACTGCACTGTATTAAGGAGAGGATGACCGGGGCCATGTATTGCGAGATTTTGGGCAACAACCTCCTTCCCTCAGTTAGAGCTTTGAAGATGGGTCGAGGCTGGGTCTTCCAACATGACAATGACCTGAAGCACACAGCCAGGATAACCAAGGAGTGGCTCTGTAAGTAGCATATCAAGGTTCTGGCGTGGCCTAGCCAGTCTCCAGACCTAAACCCAATAGAGAATCTTTGGAGGGAGCTCAAACTCCGTGTTTCTCAGCGACAGCCCAGAAACCTGACTGATCTAGAGAAGATCTGTGTGGAGGAGTGGGCCAAAATCCCTCCTCCAGTGTGTGCAAACCTGGTGAAAAACTACAAGAAACGTTTGACCTCTGTAATTGCAAACAAAGGCTACTGTACCAAATTTTAACATTGATTTTCTCAGGTGTTCAAATACTTATTTGCAGCTGTATCATACAAATAAATAGTTAAAAAAAATCATACATTGTGATTTCTGGAATTTTTATTTTTGATTATGTCTCTCACAGTGGACATGCACCTACGATAACAATTTCAGACCCCTCCATGATTTCCAAGTGGGAGAACTTGCAAAATAGCAGGGTGTTCAAATACTTATTTTCTGCACTGTATATAATATATATATATAAAACAAATGTCCATGAACACCAGTGTTAATATTAAACCATACAAATAAATTTAAATCCAGTTGGTGCGTGCTATTGCACCTAAGAACAGTTCTTAATCCTTTTGTTTATCCAGTGAAAAAACATGCTCTGTGCTGTTGAATCAGGTATACTCTCCGTGAATTAACACCCTTAGTTTGTGTCACCACCACCTCTACTGATGACGCATGCGTGCATGCGAAACATGTAGAGGCCTATGGGCATTATCCTTTTACACATCGAATCCGCCAATAGTCTCCTCCATTGTCAACATTGCAACTTCCGCCCGTTGAACCGCATCCGAAACAAGGCTTGGAACGCACGCCGCGCGTAGCACAAACAGTAACGCTGGACTAGCTAATGCCGGCTGGGCATTGCAAAATGTGAGTGAGTTTTTTACTTTTCTACTTTCATAATAAAATGTTGGTTTAAATATACTACACCATAAGAGGCTTTTTTCTTTCTGGGGGAGCCTCAAGAGGTGGAGAGCCATTCGGGTCTGATATACAGGATAATGGATCGTGCAGAACTGCTGTTCAAAGGATATTATATGCTGCGTCCCTTATGTGATCTGGTGAGCGCATCTTTACTAGAGGTGGTGGTGACACAAACTAAGGGTGTTAATTCACGGAGAGTATACCTGATTCAACAGCACAGAGCACGTTTTTTCACTGGATAAACAAAAGGATTAAGAACTGTTCTTAGGTGCAATAGCACGCACCAACTGGATTTAAATTTATTTGTATGGTTAAATATTAACACTGGTGTTCATGGACATTTGTTTTATATATATATATTATATAGTATCAGTTCTACCTGGACTTTATGCTTATATTTGTTTGAGTTTTCACTGGCGCCTATAAAGGAATATGCGCCATATTTCTTGATTGAGACTGTGATGCTAGGATCCCAAACTCTCTGCACAAAAGAGAGTGAAACCTGGGTCCGAAACTGAGAAGTCTCCGCAGTTGAGATCCTAATTCTCAAATCGTATCCAGCGTAACATTACACCCGCTTACAGTTTCAGGTTGTGTTTAAAAAATTTCTGGTATCAGCGAGATTGGGGGCGGATAATTATTCTTCCCATTCTTTCCGCATTGGGGCAGCTACTGAAGCAGTCCACTGGGGTTTGGATGATGCAAAGTATTGGAGGTTGGGAGTAGGCTCGATTCCGGTTGTATGTCCACCCTCTTTTTTTGTAGGTCTCCAAAATAGGGGGGGTATGTATGTTACTTCTTGAGTAACTCCCCTTCTTGCCTTTTTTAAATTTTCACATTTGCATGTTGTTTGTTCCTGGGGGGTCCTTGGGTCCGTTTGGGGTAGGGGGGGCACATTCTTCCTCTCCCTTTTTCCTTTTTTTTCAGATTCTGATGCCTGCCTAGTGTGGATACTGGGACACTCATATGTGTATTGGGGTGCCAGGAGAGTGGATGTCCGAGTGGGAGGCAGGCTGTTGGGTTTTTCTGGGGACGAGGTCATGATATGGTGGCTTGGGGTTCCAGGCTGTTGGGTTTCTCTGGGGACGAGGTCATGGTATGGTGGTTTGGGGTTCCAGGCTGTTGGGTTTCTCTGGGGACGAGGTCATGGTACAGTGGCTTGGGGTTCCAGGCATGCTGTGGTCCAGGGTCGTGCCTGAAATGCACAGGTATGCTCGCTTGGATAGGTCCCCTGATATGGTCCTGTTTCATGTGGGGGGTAATGACCTTGGTTTGCGTTGCGCGCGCAAACTAATCAGTTTTTTCCTGGATACCATTGTTATTTGATCAGATATAGTGGCCAGGTCTGAATGGCATTTGGCTCGCTCTGTTGTAGGTATTAACAGGGCCAGGGTCAAGGTCAACAAGGGGTCAACAAGGCAGTAGCCAAGTTTTGTGTTCGTAATGGGGGCTTAGCTGTTCGTCCTCAGGAATTGGAGGAGAAGACGTGGCGTTTTTTGCGTCCAGATGGTGTTCACTGAGTGCCATAAGCATTGACCTTTGGCAGCTGGGTTTACAGGATGACATCCAACGGGCCCTCCGTATGTGGTGGGCGACAAAAAACATAAGGTGTCACGTTTGTGTGCTCTGGCGGGAGGTCCATGGGGTCTCTGAAGGAAGTGCTGAAAAAATAATGGAGGTTTAGTGGAGTTGGGACCATCTGGAGGTATGGGTGTACCTTCCCTTACTAACAAGACAATGGGAACAATGTTTCTTGATCATACATCACGGGACACAGAGCCTTAATTACTTAATGGGTTATTTAGTCACCACAGGTGATTGGACACTGGTTAACCCAATTAAAATTTAGTTCCTCCGCTATAAAATCCCTCCCAAATGGAGAGTGTCTCAGTTTTTTTCGCCAGTGTTTAAGGTGGTTGGTCACGTTTAACATGTGCTAAGAAGAAAAATGCTCTTTTGGTGGTCTGGCTGCGGAGACCTAGGAGCTATAACCGGATCCATTCCTCGGGCGGATATCAAAGGCCTAAGATGGTTGGTACCCGAGCCTTGTGTAATAAGAAACAAGGTTTGCCTGTAATGTCTCTCTGCGGAGGTCTGAGCTCTGGGATACAGACTTTGGTGTTGTGGGATGGGGGTTTGTTGCTCTCGTAGTAGATGCGTTTTTCCATTGATTCAAGCCAGTCAGGAACTATATTTAAGGGCATGGCAGCCCATTTTTATTAAAAAGGCGAAAAAGAGTAATCTGAAACAAATCTGTGCCCGCAATGACATCGTAATTAGACCTGCCGACAAAGGCGGGGGTGTCGTTATTTTAAACAAAGCTGATTATCTAACTGAGATGAATCGACTTGTGTCGGACACCACAACTTATATACAACTAGCATGCAACCCTACGGTCAAGTTTAAAAAAGAACTCCTGTCACTAATCAACGAAGGGCATTTTTTGGGTGTATTAAATAAAAAGGAGAAAGTGCATTTAGTGCCATCTGCACCGAGAGTGCCGGTTATATATTATTTACCCAAAGTGCACACAAGTACTAAAAACCCTCTCGGCAGGCCTATTATTAGTGGAATAGATTCGGTGACCGCTAGAATTGGTAAATACATTGATGAATTTATACAACCACTAAGTTATAACAACCCCTTCTTATTTACACGACACAACTCAGGTTATCAATTTACTGACTGACTTTGATTGGAAGGATGGTTTCATTCTAGCAACTGCGGACGTCACTAGTCTCTACACTATTATATCACATAACCATGGTTTGGAAGCAGTGAGATTTTACCTAGATCAAGACAAAATGTTATCAATAATACAGAGGGATTTCATCATTAACCATTTAATCTTCGCTACCAGCCATAATTATTTCTAGTTTGGGGGTTTGTTTTACTTACAGAGTTGTGGCGTTGCTATGGGGGCGAAGTTTGCCCCCAGTCTCGCCAATCTCTTTATGGCGTACTGGGAAAGGGATGTTATTGACAAGAATCCGCCTAAAGAACTAAGTCTTTGGAAAAGATACATCGACGACGCTCTTGTCACATAGGAAGGTGACCTAGCTTCATTAGAAAATTTCTTCTCAGTACTAAATAACAATGATAGAGGCATCTGTCTTAAATATGAAGCCAGCCACTCCCATATCCATTTTCTGGATCTTAATATTTCCACTATGGATGGCACCTTGATCACCACTACATATTTTAAGACAACAGACCGCAAGGGTTTCATCCCTCTGACTAGCTGCCATCATCCTAATTGGCTCGCAGCAGTCCCTAAGGGGCAGTTTCAACATATTCAACGGAACTGCACCAACTTGGCTGATTATCAGGAGCAATCACAGATCTTGAAACAAAGATTCTTAGAAAAGGGTTACCTTGAGGCCAATTTAGATCTTACTATTAAGACTGTCAATGACATGGATCATAATGCAATGTTGGTTAGATCAAACAGAGCCAACCTCAATATTAATAAAGCATTTGGTTATTCGATGATTACAGGCTTTTCTAATCAACACTTTTTACTGAAGAAGATCTTTAACAAGCATTGGAGCATTTTAAAGAATGACAAAATATTAGGCCCTGTCATCCCCGAACGGCCAACTGTCATTTTTAGAGGTGCCCCTTCCCTTCGTCAAAAGGTTGCCCCTAACATTATTGACCCTCCTAAATTAATTTCCTTTTTTCAGACCATGAAAGGTTTTTTTCCATGTAGAAAATGTAAAATCTGCGAGATAAATTCATTTAAAGGACGGAAACTGGAAAGCTTCCAATCCACACAAACCAATAAGGTATAAACCATTGATTTGTTTATAACATGCTCAAGCGAATGCGTGATATACCTTATACAATGCCCTTGCTCCAAGCAGTACGTGGGTCGTACCAAGAGGGCCATGCATGTCCGGTTAGAAAAACATGTGGGTAAAATAAAAGGTGGATACCCCAAACACAAACTATCCAAACATTATGATAAATACCATAACCGCCAAATAAATGGCACACTGTTCATCCCCATAGAAAAGCTCCAGCCACACTGGAGAGGTACGAACAAGGTGCCAGCCATATCTAAGATCGGAACGAGATGGATTTTTGACATGCGTTCCTATGTACCCCACGGGTTAAATGTGGATTGGGAAATAAACTGTTTTATAAACAATTCTTAACTCATTTTAAAAAATAATTTTCATATGGATAATTTTTTAACCTTCCTTTTTTTTATATTTTATTCAAATTTTTCATGTTTTAAATTATGGCCACATATACATGTTTTAATAATTTTATTTATGTGTACTTGTTGCTTGTCCCTCATCTTATCCTGCTCGAATTATTTGCTAGTGCACTTCCCATATTCCGCCACAAGATGGCAGTTTTACTCTGTGCCCTTACCCTGCTCTTGCTCTTGAATTTTGGTATCTATGGGCTGTTTCCGGCTGCCCGCTTCCTATCCCTTGATGTCCGTTTTCCCTCAGTCAAAATGGCGGACCGGCATTACTTAAGGAAATGCGTGATGACGCGGGACATGCAGCCAATCCCAGACAACGTCCGGGGTGACGAAACGCATAGGCGTGGCTTGCATCTTTGACGTCATCACGCTGATCTCTACGAGGAAGTACGGTGCAATCACGAGCAGGAGAAGGAGGCACAGCCGCCGATCGTTCATCGCACTGAGAGTACTTATCGCGCACATTTGTCTTCAATATTGTAAGTGCAATTGCCCTTGACTTATTAAAAAGTTTTGCCTCTGGTATTACGCTATGTTATCTCTCCTTTCTATTTTTATCCCACACTGTTGAGTGTACAGAGAACAACACCCGGATAACACCAATGTCAGGAGGGAGACCTTAAATCCCCACGCTTACATTGACCACCTATACAGGGGTCAATTACAGGGTCTCCTTAGACTACAACACTTTTCCCTGGGTGTCTCTTTGGTGGATATGGATCACACTATTCCCTATTAGTCTATGAGGACGAACTGAACACACTTTATGGGACTTTACTCAACTCATGTCACTTATGAACTTTATGGAGCACTTTGTCACTTTGTCAATTTATTGGATTAGCATTAATTGATGTTTTTCCTCTATGGTTCACATTCTATATTGGCCATCATCATAATATATATGTGTTTAGTATAAAAATGTATTTATTTGTATCTTTTACAGCACAAAATTTCACAGTTAGTGCTTTTCATTTCTTATAAGCGCCGTATCATTCCCCTTTTTTCCATATTTTTTTTAATGATTTGTATCCATATTACAGGGACCAAACATTACAAGCAGTATTAAATTTCTTTTTTCTGAGAGTAATTTCATGTTGTGCAGGGACATTTCTAAACACGTGCCACTACTATAGACATCCAGCAGGTACGATATTTAAAGGAATTTTTCTTTTTTTTTTTCACTTTAAGCATCATTAAAATCGCTGCTCCAGAAAAAACGACCGTTTTTAAAACTTTTTTTTCCATTGATACATGTTCCCTGGGGCAAGACCCAGGTTCTAAAAGACGTTTTCAAACAATAACTTGAATATTGGGCTTTAAAATTAGCACTTTTGAATTCGAACGTTCGAGTCCCATAAACTTTAATGGGGTTCTAAATGTTCGCGCGAGCGGTCTGTTCGTACTTTCTGGTGCGAACCGAACGCGGGGGTGTTTGGCTCATCCCTATTCTCCAGTCCACATCTACGATCTGTAGTCTTGCACCTCGCAAATGTGCATACCATGTGTCCATCAAACTGTCCGTTTTACCTTGACAGTAGCTCCTACTGTCACAGTGTACTAATACATCTGTAGCACGAAAAATGTCTGGCAGAGTCTTCTACAGGTCCAGGTATGAGGTTTCTCTAATGGAACCCTTGGTAAACCTGAAGGATGGCACAACTTGCCCACCGTGATGGGTGAAAGCTGGAATTTTTTTAAGTAGCTTTTCCTGCGGCGTGGATAAGGTAAGAAGAGGATAATTTATTTTGTTATTATCTTCAGTGAGTAGGATGTTTTTTCCTGATTTTCACCACTGGAGGGAGTAAGTGCAAACCCGGTGTATTCTTACATAAGCCATCCAGGATACATGCTCAGTGAAGTTGGTCAATAAAAAACACCATCACATCCTTCCGCTGCAGGCTCTGCCACAAATGCATACAGGGGTCTCCCGAATGATGCCCCAGTAATCTCTCCCCCTCCTCTTCGTCGCCCTGGGTGCCGCCATGACAGTGGCACGTGCACTCGCCGGGAGCGTGTCTTTATGCTGTCTAAATGGGCAGATGAAGAGGGGGAGGCCGTGACTGCACGTTCCCCTGCATGGACACGGCATACCTGCGTGCAGGCACCAAGAGGCTGATTAAAGCCCAGCACGCCAGAAGCCTTCTGTAAGCGGCATGGACACAGAGCTGTGGGCTGTAAGCATCCCTGTGGATTGAACCAGGCAAACCTAAGACTCCTACTCGCCATCAGGTTGTGCAGTGGATAGTACCTTTGCTTTACAGTAAGGACTATGTCCCCCAGAAGAGGGGCAAGGGCTAGTAAAAAGGCATCAGAAGATCCCAGCTTATGGCTAAGAAATCTGAGCTTGCCTGCAGTTTACCATCCCCCTCTGTCAGCCTGATAGCAGCCTCACAGGGTGAGCCTCTGTTTTTTGCAGCTTCTCCTATGGCAGCTCCTGTATAAGTCACTGAGGATGCTTTAAAATTTGCTATGGATGGCCTAGAAGGAAGAATTGCTACCATTATCGCAACCTCCTTAAATAATAGCAGAAAACAGGGTACCTTCATCTGCTCTGGCCCTCTCATCAGATGAGCTCTGAGGGTAAAAAATTCCTCTCTGGAGATGAGGATCATATGCAGTCTGAAGGCTCAGAGAAAGAGGATTCCTGCTACCTCTCAGTCGCTAAAGACGCAGGCTCAATATTATGCAGAGATGGTGCGTGCCACTTACAAATTGCCTCCTGTGGAAGCTTCTATGTCCTCTGTTTCCTCTTTGGGATCTCGGAAATCCCTTGGCTGCATGCTCGATGTATGATGACTGGGTTCACCCAGATAAACTGTTTCTCCTCCTAAGCAGTTTTTCCCTCTATTCCCTTTATCCTATGGAGGAAGTTTTCACTAGATGCAGCTATTTTTTGTGCAAACAAAAGTCTGACCTGTCCTATAGGCAATGCTCAGGGCTTTAAGGATCTAACTGGTAAAAAGCTGGAGTCTTCCATGGCTGGGGCTGTACTACAACCTGCAGTTGCAGCTTATTGGTGTCAGTTCCTCAGGGAATAAGTGAGGAAAATCATTAACCTTCTCCCTACAGAGGAGATTGAGGTTTATAAGGACCTTCTTAGGCCTTGTGTTTTGCGGCTGATGCGATTATGGACTCTGTTCAGCAAGCATCCCGCTTGAATCTCCTGCAGGTACACATGCGCAGGTCCCTTTGGTTAAAACATTGGGAGGTCAAGGTTTCTTGCAAAAGATACTTGGCAGCGTTTCCCTTTGGGGGAGGACGCCTGTTTGGGCATGACCTGGATATACATCCAAAAGTTTACCTTTCAGGTATGGTATGGATTTTAAGGGGAACTCCACATCAAAATAAAAAAAAAATGGGGTGGGGTTCCCCCAAAAAATCCATACCAAACCCTTATCCGAGCACGCAATCTGGCAGGCCGCAGGAAAAGAGGGGGTACGAAAGAGCGCCCCCCCTTCTGAACCGTACCGGGCCACATGCCCTCAACATTGGGAGGATGTCCCTATGTTGATGGGGACAAGGGCCTCATCCCCACAACCCTTTGCCCTGTGGTTGTGGGGGTCTGCGGCCAGGGGGCTTATCGGGAATCTGGAAGCCCCCTTTAACAAAGGGGACTTCCAGATCCCGCCCCCCCCCATGTGAATTGGTAACAGGGTACATTTTACCCCTACCATTTCACCCAAAAAAGGGAGGAAAAAAGGGAAAAAAACACACACACACACACACACACACACATTAACGGTTGGCCCTGTCCTCAGTTATAAAATAACTGTCAGATGGGTTGCACGTCATTTGGCCAGGTGCCTTCTATGGAGGAGGCTGTATCGTTCATATCGGTGGGTCAGACTCGTAGAAGGATTACATTGGTGGATTTTTTCTTATTAAAGGAATTGTCCCAAGCTGTGTGTTTTTTTTCCTTTTTCTCACTTGTTTGGGTGAAATGGTATATGTACCCCATGTCAGGTGTGTACTTCCCGAGGCTGAGATGCGAGAGTGGTTCACCCTTGGGGTGAAGAGGCACTGGCTACCAGCAGGAAGGGTAGAAGTCACTAAGAGCAGGCTGAGGGTCAAACACCTGGCAGGTGCGGCTCTTTGCAGGGCCCCTACGAAAGACACAAGTCCAGAGCACAGCAGGGGTTTGAGCAGGTAGACAGCAACTGAGTCCAGATATAGGCTGAGGATTAGCTGCTAAGGGTGTAGGCTGAGGTTCTAGTACAAGAGACAAAGATCTAGCCTGAGAAGTCCAAGCAGCAGGTCAGGGGCTGGAGACAGGTAGCAGATCCAAGGTGCAGGCAGAAGGTCAGGGGCTGGAGACAGGTAGCAGATCCAAGGTGCAGGCAGAAGGTCAGGGGCTGGAGACAGGTAGCAGATCCAAGGTGCAGGCAGAAGGTCAGGGGCTGGAGACAAGTAGCAGATCCGAGTCACAGGTCAGGGGTCAAACACAGACAAGAAGGCAGATCCAAGAAACAAGCCAAGGGTCAAGTCCAGGAGAGAAGAGCAGAGTAGTCAAACCAATTCGGGTCACAACAGAGGTTCAGGTAAACAGGCAAACAGGGAGTCAGGTACAACACGAAGCTGACAACAAACCAGCAACCTGTCATGGTGCCTGGGCTGTCTTATATAGGCTAGCCAGAGCTCTGATTGGTGCACTAGTGCGCATGCCGTTCTACCGGCCTGCGCAGGCAAATGCGCCTAAGCGCCGTTCTACCACGCATAGGACGCCGGCTGTCGCGGCTGACTTTATAGTTTCTGACACCCCATTACCAATTCACATAACGGGGCGGGATCTGGAGATCCCATTTGTTAAAGGGGACTTTCAGATTCCGATAAGCCCCCCGCCCGCAGACGCCTACAACCACCCGGCAAGGGTTGTGGGGATGAGGCCCTTGACCCCATCAACATGGGGACATCCTCCCCATGTTGAGGGCATGTGGCCTGGTTTGGTTCAGGAGGGGAGGGCGCGCTCTCGTCCCCCCCTCTTTTCCTGCGACCTGCCAGGTTGCATGCCCGCATAAGGGTCTGGTATGGATTTTTGCTGGGAACCCCACGCCATTTTATTTTTTATTTGCCACAGGGTTCCCCTTAATACCCATACCAGGCCTGAAGTGCCTAGTAATGGAATTTGGGGGGAACCCCCACGCATTATTTTTTGGTTCAGGGTTTCCCTTAATATTCATACCAGACCCAAAGGGCCTGGTAATGGACTGTCGTTTATTTCCATTGACTTTTATCTGTATTGCCGGGACCCGAAAATTCAGTATAGCCGCGAGTAGTGTTAAATGGCTTTTTTTTTTTCTTTAGAAAAGTCCCTGCACAAAATGACATTTCTAAACACTGGAAACATGTGCTAATTTACAGGCAAACTATAGATACTCCCAGGTATGAAATTTAAATGAATATTTCACTTTTATTGTTTCACTTTAAGCATTATTAAAATCACTGCTCCCGAAAAAACTGACATTTTGAAAACTTTTTTTGCATTGATACATGTCGCCTGGGGCAGGACCCAGGTCTCCAAACACTTTGTATGACAAAAACTTGCATATTAACCTTTAAAATTAGCATTTTTGATTTCTCCATTAGACTTTTAAAGGGTGTTCCATGGCTTTTGAATTTGCCGCGAACGCTCCAAATTGTTCGCTATTCGTCGAACAGCCAATGTTCGAGACAAACTCATGTTCGACCCGAACATAAAGCTAATCCCTATTTATTGCTAAATTCATTGGGCCAGATTCATAAAAGAGATACGACGGCGTATCTCCTGATACGCCTTCGTATCTCTGAGATACGAAGGTCGTATCTATGCGCCTGATTCATAGAATCATGTTACGCATAGATCTCCCTAAGATCTGACAGGTGTAAATGACTTACACCATCGGATCTTAGGCTGCAATTCTAGGCTGGCCGCTAGGTGGCGATTCCATTGCGGTCGGCGTAGAATATGCAAATGATTAGTTACGCCGATGCACGAAAGTACGCTTTGCCTGTCGCTGTAAATTTACGTTGTTTCTGTAGAGATACGCGTCATAAAGATAAACATGCCCCCTAGGTGGTCTAGCCAATGTTAAGTATGGACGTCGTTTGCGTAAGTCGTCAGTATGTGTATGTTAACGTTGAAACCAATGACGTCCTTGTGACGTCATTTAGTGCAATGCTCGTCGGAAAATTTTAGGGACGGAACATGCGCAGTATGTTCGGCGCGGGAACGCGCCTAATATAAATGGTCCCCGCCCCATTTGAATTAGGTGGGCTTGCGCTGGGCGGATTTACGCTACGCCGCCGCAACTTTACAGGCAAGTTCTTTGTGAATCAATCACTTGCCAGTAAAACGTGCGGCGGTGTAACGTAAATGTAATATGTTACGCCGCCGCAGAGTAAGCCGATTCTACCTGAATCTGGCCCATTGTCTTTAAGATGCCAGTAAACACATTTAGCTGTTTTACTTGCATGTGTGTGTGTACCTTTTTAAAATTCCTTTGTTTATAACAAAAATGTCAGAACCCAGAGTGTCAGAGGTGTCGAATGACTTGCAAGGTGCAGAATCTTGAGCAGCCCTCGAAGGTGAGGTGTAGAATCTTTGAGCAGCCCTCATGGGGGTTGCACTACACAAACACATAATAAAAACATCTATAAAACTGTGGCAAAATTGTTTTTTCATCTCACCTGGTAAAGAAGAATTCATACAGTTCCAAACATCTGTCTGAAAAAAAAAAAATATTTTCAAGTATGAATAACAAATATTTATTTTCAGTACTCTGTAATTCATAGATTGCAGTGATAAAATGATCCATATTCACAAGTATTTTTTAAATTGCAGGCAGCTCCTCAGAGCTTTAGGCCATCCATGAAAATTCTACAAAGAAGTTTTGAGTCAATACCAATATGATGCAGCTACCCGATATGTACTAGTATAAGACAGTAATGTGAGGCTTTCTCCCTGGTGTGGAGAAAGCCTCTTAAGGGGGGAGGGGGCAAGCAGGATAGTCAGGACCCCCACCAACACACAACTCCTTTCTCTATCTGCAAAGTAGAGCGTCCTGACCCTCCTGCTCGCCCCCTCCCCCCTCAAGAGGCTTTCTTCACACCAGGAAGGAAGCCTTGTATTACTGTGTGTAGTTACAGACAGAAGAACAGGAAGTGAGGTTTTCTCAGAAGAAAAAAGGACATTTAAAAGCAAAATCTAAGGATGAGGTAAGTAAAGGAGGCCTACACTAAGGTAAAGGAAGCTATTTAGGGGGAACAAAAATTACCTTTACAACCCCTTTAAGTTCAGATTAGACTTTAATCACTGACAGCTTCAGATGAAAAATAAAGTGGTGAGAAATAGTGATGAGCGGAATACGCCATATTCGATTTCGCGATATTTTGCGAATATTTCGAAGAATATTCGCGAATATTCGTTAATATAGAATATTCGTGATATTTTATAAAAAATAAAAAAAAAATGCGAAATTTCGCTATTTTTTTTTTGGATAAAATATCACGAATATTCGATATTTATGAATATTCGCTATATTTTATAAAAAAAAATTTGCGAAATTTCGCTGATGCAAAATTTCGCTAATGCGAAATTTCGCTAATGCGAATGCGAAATTGATTGCGAAATTGATTGCGAAATTTGAAAAAATACGAATATTCGAAATAGCGAATATTCGGTGCGATATTCGAGTTATTCGCGAATACTCGAATATGCAATATTCGTGAGCAACACTAGTGAGAAACAGAATAAAACATAGTAGAAACTGTCTTCACCCTATCCTGTCGTCAAATACAGTGGAACCTCAGATTGCAAGTAACGTGGTTAACGAGCATTTCGCGATACGAGCAATTATATATATATATTTTTTTTTTAAATATGTTTATTAGGTTTTTTAAGATAAATAAATACATACAGAGTATTTGAATAAATATTCGCATACAGATTTCTATAACATACAATAAGTACAAATGTATATAATCTTAAGAGTCGGTGCACACTACAGCGGCACGACTCCGGGGGCGGCTCTGCAAGTCGTCCTGAGAACGACTCCAGAGGCGATTTGCAAGACGACTTCTGTATAGAAGTCAATGCAAGTCGCCCCAAGCCGCCCCCGAAGTCGTACAGGGAGTATTTTTCTAAGTCGGAGCGACTTGCGTTGCTCCGATTAGAACGCGCCCATTACATTGCATGGGAAGCGACCCAATGTGAACCGACTCTCAATGTATAAGATTGTTGCAGACATAAATATTTATTTTGATAACCTATAATTTACCGTTAAGTTTTTAAAAGGTAGAAGGAAGGGTAAGAGAAGGTATGGGTAGATAATTATCTGAGACGAAAGATAAACACTTAGAAATCTGGTCTCATACATTCTCAAGTAAGATGTTGATACATTAATAGTAAAGGGATTGATGAAAAAAAAAATTCTAATAAATAAGGTTTGGTCATGAATCTAATAATAATTGATACTCTGCAAAATTTGTAAAGTGGAACCAGCATGCTCATTTGTCGTAGAAGTTTTTAGAAGAATCTTTCGATTGATGAATTAAGTCTTCCATATTAGCAATATGGTTAACTTTGCGAATCCAATCTGAAGTTGTAGGGGGAGAAGATTGAGTCCATCTGTTGGGGATGTAGAGCTTGGCAGCATTGATGAGGTATATTACAATAGAGTCTTTGTAAATTGATATGGGCAAAGTAGAGAGGTGCAGTAAATATTGTTTGGCTGTGAAATCGGGAGTGTGGGTAGTAATAGATGATATAAGATTATGAACTTCTTTCCAAAATGTTGTAATTAAGGAGCATTCCCACCATATATGAAGTAGTGTGCCTGGTTTGCTGTTACAACGCCAACATAAGGGGGATATATTCGGATTATATTTATTAATGACATAAGGGGTTCTGTACCATCTGGAATACATTTTGTAACCATTTTCTTGGGTTAAGACATTTAATGATCCCTTATGCAAGCGTTGAAAAATAGTTACCCATTGGTCATTAGAGATAGAGATTTTAAGTTATTTTTCCCACTTCAAATTAGTGTCATCTGTTTGCAGGTCTACTGTTGTGTTTAGTAAAGCGTACATTAGGGAGATTAAATGCTTTTGAGGTGAGCTTTTAAGGCATATGGATTCAAATTGAGTTTTGGGTCAAGCTTATTAAAAAATGTAGTGATCAATTTGAAATCAAGGGGGGAAATGTTGCAACCAGGATTATTGCCAATGAAAGACTCAAAAGATACAGGATTGCCGTGTTTGAAAAAATCTTCAGCCCTATAAGTTATATTGGGAGGTATGTCTAATTGGTTAGTGGCACAGTTTAGTTGTGATATTTCAGGATTGAGATTTATCGGAGTTATGGGCCCATATATGGTGGAAATTTTTAATTTATTGCATAGGGATCTAAAGATATTTAAGGTGGTTCCCGTAATGGGGTGAGAGTTGGTGGATTGCAGGATTTTTCTAGGGTTGATCCATGGTAAATATTTTAATGGAATAGATGAAAAGCATGAAGATTCTTCTAAAGTTATCCAGTCTTTAGTGTGTTTATGGATATGCCAGTCAATTATTCGAGACCTGTGGCAAGCCCAATAATATTTACGTAAATCTGGTACTCCAATTCCACCCATGAGTTTTGGGATAATGAGCTTGTCCCATTTGATTTGAGGTTGTTTTTGCATTCCATATAAATTTTAAGCACATTTGTTTGAATGTTTTGAAAAAAGTACTTGGAATGTTGATGGGAATAGTTTGGAATAAATATAAAAATCGAGGTAGGACATTCATTTTGATTATATCTGCTCTTCCAAACCATGAAAAAATCCCTTATTCCATTTAAGTAGATCAGATTTCATTTAATTTAACAAGGGTAAGAAATTATTTGCATACATATTTTTCGTATCAGATGATAACTATATGTCCTATTTGGGAATTAACTTATCTTCCCAGGTAAAAGGGAAATTGATAGTATTATCTTGTGCTTCTCTGCCTGGTGTGAAGCAAACTTGGTCCAAAGAGATAATATCAGTTAAAAGTGGTAGCAGGGGATTCGCAATGATTTTTGCGTATAATTTTATGTCCACATTTAGAAGTGAGATGGGTCTATAATTAGAAACCAAAGTTTTATCTCTATTCGGTTTGGGGATCATAACTATATGGGCTTCTAAAAGGTCTCTGGGAAATGGTGATGGGGCAGGAATAGAATTAAATGCTCTAATGAAATGAGGGATTAATGAGTCTCCAAAAGTTTTATATTAATTTACAGTGAAACCATCCGGTCCAGGGCTTTTGCCCGTGTTAAGTTGATTAAGTGCTGTAAGAGTTTCGGATAGTTCTAGAGGTTTGTCTAAATCTTTAGCTATGTTCATATTTAAAGGTTTAGGGCTGTATGATTTTAAAAATTCCGATATTAAATCTTTCCTTGAAGGTGAGTCCTTAGATAAGTTTACAGTCAGTAAATTATATAATTTCGAATAGAAAGTACGGAATTGATTGGCAATATCAGAAGTATTAATATATTTATTTCCTTTTGGGTCTATTATAGAGTATATGTTGTCGTATTTTTTACCAGTCTTATTGCCAAACTCATAAAATAATTTTTGAGATAGAATAAAGTTGCGTTTGATTTTTTTATCAAAAATTTCTAGTAGTTCTTCTCTTGTTTTGGCAAGTTCTTTAAGAGTATCCGAAGCTAGGGAGTGTTTATGAGCATTTTCTAGGGTATTAATTTGGTCGGTAAGAGATTTTATGTGGGCTTGTCTTATTTTGTTCCTTTCCGCATTCAAGAAAATTAATTCTTCCCTAATAACACATTTATGTGCAAGCCAAATCGTAAGAGAGTGGATATCATCTGTGGTATTTTCCCTAAAATAATGTGAAATTTTGGAGTTTAGCCGTTGTATATTGTCTGCATTATTGAGTAGAGAATTGTCAAGCCTCCAAATTTTAGGGAGTATGGGTTGATCTTTAAAGGATAAAGAGATAGAAGGAGATAGAAGGAGGGAGGAGTCAAGGATGACGTGGCCCACATGCCGAGGTTGCTAGAAGCGTGCTCTAGCCAGCAGGTCTCCACCATCGCTGAAATGAAGTGCTCCATCGGCTCCACCGCCATCCCCTCCTCTCGCTGAGGCGCTCCCTCCCCTACCTTCTGCACCCGCTCTCCCCACCTACCTATCCACGTCCCTGATCTGACCTGTGGAGACAGTGTTGGACTGGGAGGGTGCCTAGAAGCAGCAACAGCGCCGTAGGTGAACGCTCCATGGGGAGACCGCGCCGATAACAGTGGTGGGGTGAGTGGCGGTCGGAACGCCTGAGGGGGAGACGGCGTGAGATCGCTCAGCCCTGACCACTCTGAGGGACGGACCCCTCCAAGTCACGGAAAGCTGCGGGGAGGTCCCGGGGAAATAGGGAACCCCTGGGTCCCCTATACAAATCGCTCCTCCTCCACTCTGCACAACACCTCTAGGAGGAAAAAAAACAACGTCTTATGAGGTAACATCAGCGCAGCTAGCAAAACAGCAAATGTAAGTAAATAAAAACAAACATACACTAAACCAGCGATGCCAACGCTGTGCCTATGACGCCAATAACAACATAGAATGCGAGTATGCCCTGGCTTCACTGTTAAAATGCTACATGCCATATGCTATTTGCGATAAGTGTGTGGTCATCAATTAAGGGAGAAAAAAAAAAAAGAAGGAAAAAGGAACCATAGAGATACTGATATAGAGCTTGGAAATAAAGTAGAGTTTATAACCACAAAACAGTAAGCTATTCGGATGTGTTTTTCTATCCCAGTGACTTTATCTGTTCTTGCTATTGATTGACTTTATCTGTTCTTACTATTGAAATCCTCCTGGAATTAGCCGCCAAACAGTCAAAATTTAGTTTAAAGTGGCTCTCAGGAAGATTAACGCTATGTAATGAGCTACATCTCTGAGATGCGAAGTAGAAATAGAACATTGTGCCTTTTTTTTCCCCAGCCATCTCTGTATGTAGGAGGCATTGATAATAGTAGTGGGATTCATAGTCTAGACATGGAGCACAGTTTGGAATTAAGGGAACAGTATTTGGGCACCACATCTTGACGGAGATATATATATATTCTTTTTTTTCTCTCATATAGGCGTTTTCTCATTGTGATTCACTGTGTTTCACTGTGTTCCTATTGCTCGTATATTACCATATATATTACCATACATTACCATAAATCACCCTCATACGCAAGGATCCATATTGAGATTAGAGGTGACTAGTGGGAGTTAAACAACAAGGAATTAACTGCTGACTGAGCAGTTTTAATATCTTAAACAGTAGTGGGCGTTAAGATTATTAATCTCTATAATAGAGAATAATTTAATTTAAAGCGCAAACATTGTGCAGGAGGGAAAATAATAAGATAGGTTTAAATTGTGCAATCTCCCGAGATAATAATGAGTACAAGGACTAGAGGAGCAAGGGGGGGGTCTTTCAACCCCCCGTTTAAGCCAAAGTCCTGGCCCGATGAACAAATTTGTAACCCACAGGACTAACGGTGACAAATCAGTAGTTGATAAACAGCTAGGGATTAAAAGATCCCAGGCTGAGAAGGAGAAGAAAAAAGACAAGATAAAACCGGCTATTAAAAATCCAATAGATCCTGATACTCATTTTGAGACTACGATCGATCACGAGGTGGATTCGATGTCTGATCAGAGAATATATGAAGAACAACAAGACAGAACATTACTACCAACTAAAATTGAAATTCAAGGAATGTTCGCCGCCCTAGAAAAATCATTAAAAGCACAAATGGAGAGAATGGAGAGAAATATGGGTTTTATGTTGGAAAGACTGGAGGAAGTCGAAAGGGAAACAGACTCTAATGTAAACTTCATTAGAAAACTTGAGGAAGAAATCAAAGCTATTAAAAAAGAACAAAGGGAACAAGCGTATACAGTGGAAGACCAGGAAAATAGAGATAGAAGGAAAAATATATAGAATACGCGGGGTTCCAGATTCCTCTCAGTCAGAAAACCTCTCAGAAATCATACAGAAAATATGTAACCCACTACTGGACAGAGAAATAACCTCCCCACTAAGAATTGAATGAGCACATAGGATCAGGAGACCAAGAGAAATACCTCAGGAGAGCCCCAGAGACATTATCATAAGATTTGAAAGCTGAGAAGAAAAAAAATCAACTGTGGAAAAATCTGAGAGGGAAGTCCCCACTTAAATATGAAGAGCATAATATCCAAATCTATCAAGACTTATCCCAAGAGACGCTCAGAAGAAGAAGAAATTTTGCCAAAACCTCGATATCCCAATACCGTGTAGTTACTGAAATAAAAAACAAAAGTAGCAGATGAGGGGCCAAGGGTGGTTTTAGGTGGGGGCGGCGAGGGAGTATGACGGGGATTAGTAAACTAGGTAAACAAGAATGGCGAGACCCTAGGGGTTGGAATACGTGGTCACCTTGGGGTCAATCCCCTGGAAATAGGGGAGATAAGGTCGTGGTGAATTGTACTCCACCTCAAGGAAAGGAGCACAAGAGCACAAAGGGGGTGCAAGGGGAGATGCTTCATAACAAGACCTTAGGGTCAAGGATCCATCAAGGGAAAAGGGGTGGGGGAGGGAGAGATGGGGGGAAAGGTGGAATAGGGTGGGTGGGGTGTGGGTTCGAGGGGGGTGGGGTGGGTGGGGGGTTAGATGGGAAGGGTAGGAGTCGAGGATCGGTTATACACAAAAATCCCTACAGGGAGCGCTACAAATATTATAGCAACACAATAGAATGTGAGAATCAGTAAAAAATAACACAGTGCAGCTGTCAACCAAGAAATGGGCAAAGAACATACAAACAACAGAGGCAGCGCACAGTGGGTTAAAATTTATAATGACACTTAATAGTCCAAAGCACATATAAAAAAGGATCGGTTATCTGTCAGAAAAGAGAAAAGATAGGGAAAAAGAAAAAAATATGTCCAATGTAAATTGGAGGCCTTTGCTCCCCAGGGAAAAGACATATGGTCTTAAAAGAAATTGAAAGATATTCCGCAGAAATATATGTGTCTCTTGAAGAAAAACTAACAGTTGACTCTGGTGTTAGACTCTATTCTCGGGCAGTCCCAACATGGTACTACGGAGATTCCCCACAGAAAAGATCAAGGGGGGGTCGACATAAGGATAGGGAAAAATATTAGTTTTGGGGTGGAAGAAAGGAGAGTTGACCCAGATGGTCGCTATTTGTTCTTGAGAGGGACCCTACAAGGGAAAAAATATACGCTGGCAAACATATACTGCCCTAACAAACATCCCCAAAAATACCTTAAGATCCTAAATGTATTAATGGACTTTAAACAGGGCTATGTAGTTTTGGCAGGGGACTTTAATCCCTCATTGGAACATCATCTCGACAGGGCGTCGGGTGTACAGATGCGAGACTCTAAGCAACAGAGAATACTGAAAAAAAAATTGTTTAACACCAACTAATAGACCCTTGGAGAATAGCATACCCAAATAAAAAGGATTATACATACTATTCTTCCGTGCACAATATGTACTCAAGATTAGATTATATAATGGTAGATCATGGAGTTTTGGAATATGTAAATAAAAATTCAATAGGCGTAATATCAATCTCAGACCACGCCCCGGTAATCGTTAGAATACACTTTCCGGAGATGGAATGAAGAAAAGGGACGTGGAATCTTATTTTTTGGTAAATAACACACCGGACCTCAGTACTGCGACTAAATGGGAAGCTCACACGGCATGTATAAGGGGAAAGTTTATTTCCTTAGGGGCAGGGAAGAAAAAGGCAAAAGAAGCAAACAGAAAAAAGATAATAAGCGAGTTACAAGACCTGGAACACAAACATAAAAATCAAGGAGAAAGTGAAATACATCAGGAAATAGTGATAAAAAGGGCCCAACTCAGAGACTTGATGGAATTAGAAACTAGAAACATATTTAAAAACGTAGTTAAAGAAAGATATATATGGGGGAATAAACCGGGGAAATATCTGGCCAGGATCTCAAAGGAAAAAAGAAACATAAATTATATTGAAAAAATCTAAAATCAAGGAGGGCAGATAAAATATAAAACGTCTGAAATAGCTGAGGCCTTTCAGACTTTTTATAGTGCACTGTACTCCATTAGAAGGGGAGAAACTCAGGAACAAAAATAAATTAGGAAAAAAAAATCAAGGAATACCTGGAGGAAGCTAATCTATCAAAGATGACACAAGAAAATCCTGAACTTTTAGAAGACCCAATAACGCAGGGGAAATAAGCCAAGCCATTCAAGAAACACCCGAAGGTAAAAGCCCAGGCCTAGATGGACTACCGATCAAGTACTATAAAAATGTTAAAAAACTCTTGGTCCCAGAGTTGTGTAATCACTTTAATAGGAGGAGAAAAGAAAAAAGGGGGGGGGGAGGATATAATAATAAAAAAAAAAAAAAGGAATGAAGTACAAAAAAAAAAAAAAAAAACACATGTGATGCGAGACCACAGAAGAAATGTGAAGGGCGGATTTACCGTGAGCATGTCTTACTGTCCCAACTCCCGGTTGAGTCTGATGTGGAGGGCAAAATAAAAATAAAGGATAAAGAGATGGTAATGGGGTGATCAGATAAGATCATGGGTTCCACAGTAGCGCTTTCTAGGATTTCTAAGTCGTTTTGGGATAAAAAAAATAATAATCTATTCCGGAGTATGTATTGTGGGGAAGAGAATAGAAAGAATAGTCTTTAGAAGAAGGGTTTAATGTACACCAAGTATCGTGTAATGATAAATGTTGTATTGAGTTTTTAATCATACGCAAGGTTTTGTAGGGGGTTTTGGATGAACCAGAGGAGGTGTCTAATAGGGGATTAAGGGCTAAATTAAAATCTCCTCCTACTATGAGAATACCATTGGCGAAAGATTCTAGGGTTTGAAATATATTTTCAAAGAACGGGGCCTGTAGTCTGTTAGGGGCATAAATATTGGCTAAAGTTATAGGTTTAGTTTATTATATAGAAAACCTTTGATGAATAGGTACCGTATTTATCGGCGTATAACACGCACCGGCGTATAACGCGCACCCCAATTTTAAGAGGGAAGTTTCAGGAAAAAAACTTTCCACAGCCCCTTTTATATTCCAAAGCCCCCTTGCACATTTCACAGAGCAAAGCCCTCCTCCCCGCACATTACATATAGATCCCAGCACATGACACATAGATCCCAGCACATGACACATAGATCCCAGCACAGGACACATAGATTACAGCATAGGACACATAGATCCCAGCATATGACACATAGATCCCAGCACATGACACATAGATCACAGCACATGACACATAGATTACAGCATAGGACACATAGATTACAGCATAGGACAAATAGATCCCAACATATGACACATAGATCCCAGCACATGACACATAGATTACAGCATAGGACACATAGATTACAGCATAGGACACAAAGATTACAGCATAGGACACATAGATTACAGCATAGGACACATAGATCACAGCATAGGACACATAGATTACAGTATAGGACACATAGATCACAGCATAGGACACATAGATCACAGCATAGGACACATGGATCTCATAGATCTCAGTTTTCAAACTGCCTGCGAGTGCTGTATGGGTGGGGGGGGATACTCTGCCCTCCCACCTGCTTCTCCTGTCCCAGCATGAGTCGCTCCACTCACCCAGCTTCAGCGTCGGCGTCAGCGTCTGTACTCCCGCACCTCTCCTGGATCACGTCTCCGGGTGTTGATACCCGTTCAAGACAGCGCTGGATTGGGTCCCCACGGATGCCCGCAAAGCAGGTCTCCCGCTCAAACCACACAGTCTCCTCCTCTCCTCCTCCAATCTGAAGCTACACTCGGAGGGGGAGGAGGAGCAAGAAGGAGAGATTTTTAGTACGCCGGGCTGTCCCAGGAGAGGTGGGACAGCCGGAACGACACCTATGCCCAAACCCCACCCCTCCTATTGGTAAACGAAAATGACATCGGCGTATAACGCGCACCCCCGATTTCCTCCTGATTTTAAGGGGGAAAAAGTGTGCGTTATACGGCGATAAATACGGTAACTACCTTCAGTGTCCATTTTGGTATCCAGTATTTGAAAAGAGCAGTATTTAGAAATCATTATAGAAACTCCTTTACTTTTAGATTCTGGGTTGGTAGCATGGATAATGTGGGGACATTTTTTGGGATGGGCAATAATCCGTTTTAAAATGCGTTTCTTGTAAAAAAAATAATGTCTGATTTTGATCTTTTTAGTAATAGCATTAATTTTGATCTTTTTTCGGGGATATTAATTGCTTTGATGTTAAAGGAATATAATTTAATTTTCCGTTGCGGATTAAATATATTTCCAGTGGGGAGTGCCATATTTTTAACAAGAGGGGGAGTATCCTATGATCGTTATAGGAAGGAAAAAGGTAAGAAGGGGAAGGGAAACCTGGTTTTGAGTAGAATAAACTCAAAATTAAATACCTATGTAAAGGGAGAAAGATAAAGAAAATAATTGCAAGTAAAAACGAAATTCCCTTTTAGGGGTATATATATATGATAAGAAGTATAGCAGTATCTTCTCGTCTTGAACCTATTTGGAAGAAAGACAAAAAGTACTGCTATGTGGGGGTTAAAATTAACCAAGTCCGAGATATGTAATGAAATTAACTGGCTATCCGCCACTACAGACTGGCAATGTGGTATAAATATAAATACTATTTAAATAGAACGAGATAATCTTTAATAATAAGGTATAAGTACAATTCGGGTCTATCATTGTGTTTGTGTGTATCAGCCCAGCTTAACAATGTAAGGTATTAGTATCTGCTTTGCGATTTACATGGTGCAGCGCTGCGCCCTGTTGTGCAGTTGTTATTTCAATTTCAATGACTCTGGCTGTAACTGCGCGTACGTCAACTCTCAGTTCTGCGATGGCTGCTGACAGAGTATTTTTAATGTCAGCTGCGACTGAGTGAAGGTCATTTAAGCTAGGTCCTTGTGATGGATCAGCCGTATACCGGGAATTCCAGTCGGTGTTTTGGGGAATTAAGACGTTGTTGACGATCGGCGGGTTATTAGCGTCTAATGGGCTTTCCTGTAGGTCAACCATTGCGAGTCCGGGCTGGCTGTGTAAAGGGCTGGATCTCGGCCAATTTTAGCCGGAGAGGCTGGAAAATTGCACAGAATGTGTCTCGGTAGAATAGGGTTACCGATCAAACAAATTGGATCGTACAGTCCTCTTACCGGCGCCTTTTTATAAGATTTTCAGTCTATAGCGGCAGGAGTTCTCCAACTAAGCGTCCATTCCCGAACTCGGCTAGACCACGCCCCCCCATGAGCAATTATATTTTTTAAATCCTGACTCAGTTTGCAAGTGTTGTCTCGCAAAACAAGCAGGATTCAAGCTTCTGCGGTGTGCAGTACCACATTTGATCAGAGGTGCGGGGGCGCTCGCTGGTGACACTCGGAGACGTTCGGAAACACTCTGAAGTACTCGGTTTCCAAGTGCCGAGCTGTCTCCGAGTATTTCAGAGTCTCTCCAGCACCCCTCACCTATGGCCACGTTGCATGCCATAGAAGTCATTTAATGTGGAACAAATTATTTTAGTTTCCATTGACTTATATGGGGAAACTCGCTTTGATATGCGAGTGCTTTGGAATACAAGCATTCTCCTGGAACAGATTATGCTCGTAATTCAAGGTTCCATTGTATGCTTAAATATATATGCAAGCAACACTGCATACATTTCTTAATCCTGCAATATTCAAATATTATTACATTTTAACATGCCAGTAGAAAGTGTAAGGCCAGCTTTAAAACCACGTTGGTTTTGAAAAAACTACTCTTTCATGTCGGTTAAATAGAACATTTTCAACATTTTAGAAAATGCTATTTCAGACTACCTATGAGGAGGTTGTCAGAAACTCACATATGTAGTCCATTGCCTTTATCATGTGCTTAAAGGGAGGCCAAGTCAAGTCATCCATCCCAGTGTTATAATTTGTATAACAACAACAAACAATTGAATCAAGCGCTGTTCAGAAGAGGTAGATAAAAAACCATATAAGTAGATACACACTTATATACGAGAAAAAAAGAATAAAAAGAAAAAGAAAAAAACACCAAATATGAAGGCAGGAGGGGATGGCATATTCGGAGAATAGTAGAAACAGTTGATATAAAATGGAAAAATATAAAATAGTTCAGTCCAAATGGATCACGTTTATATGGTAATAAAAGATGAATAAACTGTTACTGAGGGGGCTGCCAGCTTGTCGAGAAGAAGCAATTCTGAAAATATACAAGAGACAAAAGAAGCGGCGCCCTCTAAGCGTAGCATGAAATTTATTTAAAGTAAATCAACAATTCAATTCTTATGAGATGGGTACTCACAAGACTGTAGGGGATCAAGGCGTATCAATATACAATGTCATCCGTGAGTAGCATCCTGAGTTAGTGAGGTCCACTGGAGCGATGAAGTGGTGACAGCTCTCTTTGCTGGAACATGCACGGCCTGCAGTTCCCACAACCCGTATATGTTTCAACTGCTGTGTGGGTCCCTGGATGATAATTCGGTGCTGGTTCACCGGGGAGGAAGCAGGGGAGCCATGTTATTTCCTTGTCCGGTCTGTGGAACGCAGCCTTGGAGTGCAAAACAGCGCGACGTCACTTCCGGGATGAATCACGGGGCGGTGCACACGTTCGAGGCATGCGTGCCTCTTCGTCAGGCTCTATGGGGGCCATATTGGATAAGGGACATAAATACAGCTGGAGCGGAGCTGATTGGCTAGGCCAGACAAATTACATACGGAGATCGGGAAATCATTGCATAGAAAAGAAGGATTTTCAGCTCATTAAATACAAAGACATCATACCTGAACAGAATTGGAAAAAGAAGTATGGGACTAAATATAGTACTTAAGACAGAAATTAGAAAATATATAAGAATATGTATAGAAAAAAATATATAGAAAATTATTATTACTACTTGGAAGTGCATAAAAAACTCGCTTAAAATTAATTAAAAGATGGATGGGCTAGACTTGAAAGACGAATGGCGTCTATATGGATATGTAATCATATAATCATATAATCATATGATCATATATGCTATAATCGAAGGTTGGTACACTATTGTGGATGTACTGTGTGTGCTAAGTAATAGACTTAAATAGGGGATATTTAAAAAGGGGATATTTAAAAAGCACACGCGGGACATACCTGCATATAAACGCATGCACATAGACTTGCTGGTGTGTCAGCTAGTATATGCACAATCATTCAGGGATTTTTAAAAAGAAAAACAGGAATTAGCAAGATATTCCATTATATTGTTTTATTGTTTTACTAGGGTAGAGTATTAGAGTAAGATATTGATCTCTAAGCCCTCATTTAACCCTCGAGGCGACAAGCAATCTAAGGTGAAAATCCAATAGTTTTCCCTTTCACACAATTTTTTATATCTTTCTGCTTGAGGGAGAGACCTGGGGATAGCCTCTATAACCCAAACCCGAAGCTCGGAGGAAGATTCCTGGTGAAACTCTTTAAAATGTCTGGCGACACTGTACTTATCAAGACCTTTCTCTACAAAGTTACGGTGCTCGCCAAATCTCTTTCGTAGGGTCCGAATCGTACGGCCCACATAGAAGAGGCCGCAGGGGCAGGTGAGACAGTATACCACATATTCGGAGGAACATGTGAAAAAGTCAGGTAGAATATACTCCTTGCCCTTGCAAGTGAAACTCTTTTGGCAATGCGTTACGTGAGGACAAGTAAGGCAACGCGCTTTCCTACACTGATACATCCCTTTGATGTAGAAGAATGTTAAGGAGGGGGAGGCATCAGTGATTTTGGTTTTGTTGTTGGTTTTACTCGGCGCTATGCTAGCCTTCAGATTTTTGGCTCTTCTATAGCTTATTGTCGGGCGTTCTGACAGAGAGGATTTTAGATGAGGATCCTCTTTTAATATAGGCCAGTGTTTATCTAGAATCCTCTCCATTTGTCTAAAGTGGCTATGGAATTGTGTCACAAAGCGCACTGGTTGGGAATTTTCTTTTTCGTCCTGTGTCTTAGGTATTTTGGGGACTAGATCAGTAGTGGAATAGTGTTGAAAGGCACTTTCTATTAGTTCATCAGGATAGCCTTTTTCAGAAAACTTGTCCCTAAGTTTGAGACCATGGTTATATAGTCATGCTGTCTTGTACAATTGTGCTTCAATTATGCAGAATTGGCTTTTCGGGATATTTTTTATCCATCGCGGATGATGACAGCTCTCAAAGTGGAGGAAGGAATTGCCAGCAGTAGGCTTGACAAAATTTTGGGCACAGATGGTGGTATTATCAAAAAAGAGCTCTAAATCTAGGAAGGATAAAGTTTTGTCATCTGTAACTGCTGTGAATGATAGGCCCATGTTATTGGAGTTGCAGTGTTCCAAAAACTTGGGAATTAAGGTATCAGGGCCATCCCAGATGATTACTATATCATCTATGTATTGGTCGAAGTATACAAGATGAGAGGCAAAGGGGTTGTTGCGCCAAATATGACATAATTCCCAGTAGCCCATAGTTAGGTTTGCATAACTGGGTGCAAAATTGGCCCCCATTGCGGTGCCTTGGATCTGGATAAAGAACTCACCGTTATTTTCAAAATAATTATGTGTAAGACAGAATCTAAGCATTTCCAATAAAAAGTGGACTTCCCGCGGATTAAGCAAAGGATCTTGGTTGAGGAAATATTCAGTGGCGTGAAGACCAACATCATGGGGTATCGACGTGTATAATGATACCACGTCCAGGGACAACCAACGATAGGTCTTTTCCCATCGATAAGGTTGTAATGTCTGAAGTAGATGTATACTATCCATTATGTAGGAGGGAAGGTTAACCACTAGGGGCTGTAGGAAGTGATCTATATAGATGGAAAAGTAACTGGTGACACTCTCCATTGCTGCAACTATGGGTCTTCCTGGTGGGTTGGATACATTTTTATGGACTTTAGGTAAGTGGTAGAAGTATGGCCTCTTATAGAAATCATGTAGTAGGAAGGCGACTTCGGTTTTTGTCACCAGTCCTTCAACCTTAGCTGCATTAACCAATTCATGGGCCTCCTTTGAAAAGGCCAACAGAGGGTCACTGTTGAGTTTTTTATACGTTGAAGTATCAGACAAGAGACGCAAGCTAAGTGTATATATACATGTATACATTTCTGTTGTATTTTTAATTTTTTTTCCCATTGATCATTTACATTTTATTATTTTTTCCTTATTTCAATTACCATGGAGATCATTCATGATATAGAGTCAGCTAAATATGAAGTTCTAGATCATCTGTACACTTTGTTTCCTGTCCTCTTTTTTAACTCTACAACCTCTATCCCCAGATCCACTTATAAGTTAATATGTGCTAGGTTTAGAAATATAGAGGATCCGATTGTCTCCGCCAACCAGCAGTGGTGGGATAAGTTCTTTCTCACCCTATATTCTAAATACAAGATATCACCTAGAGGTCTAAGAAATACAAAGACCTGCTCTTTCCTCAGTGCAGCTCTCACCATAGAGTGGGCAGATATTTCAGAGTTTTGTACACAAAAGTGGATGCAAATAGTAATTAAACAAAGGGACTTGCAATACCAAACGCTTATAACAAAAATTAAAGAATCTATTTCCAATCTCCATACCATGGTCCCCTTTTTGCCTTCCTCATGGTTGAGGAAGCTCAAACTTAATACGAAGTTCCAGGAAGATCTCTTACTAGGTACTAAACTCCACAAAATCCGGAGAGACTTTGATGACTACAATTCCAACCGGGTATTCTGTTGGAAAAGGAATCGTCAACCCCACCATCCACATTCGGACCATGAGTCCATTGGTCCAGATGGGCAGATGGGCCCTATTCCCCTCATGGACTGTGTTCCCAGACCCACTATTAGACCACCCTTTTTTCCTTATGGTTCTTCCAACAATAGATGTTCATTTACATCTAGGTCTGTGAAACCACTAGTGTGCACCCATGAGTCTTCCACCATTAGGTTAGAGCACACTAAGGCCCCAACTGTAGCCACCAATAATCCTCTGGCTCCAATTGGAGCTCCGGCTCCAATTGAAGTCAGTTCCACTGCCCACCCTACTTCTTCTGAATCTCCAGTTCTCTTTAACCCTGTGTCCGAAGGTTCCATCATCACTTCCACATTAGAGACCAGTTTGGTCTCCACTATCACCCATCATCCACAGATATTACCTTTAGTAAAGATAGTTGATCCACAATCCGATAATACAGTACCCTTAGATTCTGCACTTCCAGTCTCTCCTTTTTTACCGGCTGCCCCCCTGTCCTGTCCAAAAAGAAAACTAGATACAGAGGCAGAAGAGGGGGCAGAAAGAGACGCCCAAAGGAGGGGAAAGGTACGAAAACTATCAAAATCTTCAATCTATCAGACCACACCTTAACCATCCCTGAAGAGTCTCTGTTAGCTCAAGGCCTCACGTTTGCACCCACGGCTCCACCTAATCCCTTTACCTTATTTCTAGATTTCAATAGGTTTATCCGTAACATTACGGTTAAGCGCTTCTTTAATCTTAAAACTACCAAAGCAACAAAGGATATTGAAACAGATTCCACGGAGTCTTGTCCTATTAGTCAAGACCTTTTTCAGAATTGTAGTGTCCCTGAGCAAATGGCCCTAGACCATCTTGAACTCTTGTACACAGAGGATTCAGATGATTATGTAGAATTACTCACCCAACATCTTTCCACATCACCACCGATAGTACAAACCAAGTTCAGACCCAAATCTATATTCTACCCTACTTATTCTAAAGGGCCTTACATACAAAGCTTCTACCAGGTAGTATATAGTGACATTTTACGTATGTGTGAACAAACCACCATTCACAAACGTTCCTCCAATCTTTCGATAGCAGAAAATATTGCTCTCAAAAGATTGACTGAGAACAAGTCGATAATTATACGTCAAGCTGACAAAGGCGGAGGTATAGTGATTCAGAATCTGATTGACTATCAGACAGAGAGCTTACGTCTCTTGTCTGATACTTCAACGTATAAAAAACTCAACAGTGACCCTCTGTTGGCCTTTTCAAAGGAGGCCCATGAATTGGTTAATGCAGCTAAGGTTGAAGGACTGGTGACAAAAACCGAAGTCGCCTTCCTACTACATGATTTCTATAAGAGGCCATACTTCTACCACTTACCTAAAGTCCATAAAAATGTATCCAACCCACCAGGAAGACCCATAGTTCCACAAATGGAGAGTGTCACCAGTTACTTTTCCATCTATATAGATCACTTCCTACAGCCCCTAGTGGTTAACCTTCCCTCCTACATAAAGGATAGTATACATCTACTTCAGACATTACAACCTTATCGATGGGAAAAGACCTATTGTTGGTTGTCCCTGGACGTGGTATCATTATACACGTCGATACCCCATGATGTTGGTCTTCACGCCACTGAATATTTCCTCAACCAAGATCCTTTGCTTAATCCGCGGCAAGTCCACTTTTTATTGGAAATGCTTAGATTCTGTCTTGCACATAATTATTTTGAAAATAACGGTGAGTTCTTTATCCAGATCCAAAGCACCGCAATGGGGGCCAATTTTGCACCCAGTTATGCAAACCTAACTATGGGCTACTGGGAATTATGTCATATTTGGCGCAACAACCCCTTTGCCTCTCATTTTGTATACTTCGGCCGATACATAGATGATATAGTAATCATCTGGGATGGCCCTGATACCTTAATTCCCATGTTTTTGGAACACTGCAACTCCAATAACATGGGCCTATCATTCACAGCAGTTACAGATGACAAAACTTTATCCTTCCTAGATTTAGAGCTCTTTTTTGATAATACCACCATCTGTGCCCAAAATTTTGTCAAGCCTACTGCTGGCAATTCCTTCCTCCACTTTGAGAACTGTCATCATCCGCGATGGATAAAAAATATCCCGAAAAGCCAATTCTGCAGATTGAAGCACAATTGTACAAGACAGCATGACTATATTACCCATGGTCTCAAACTTAGGGACAAGTTTTCTGAAAAAGGCTATCCTGATGAACTAATAGAAAGTGCCTTTCAACACTATTCCACTACTGATCTAGTCCCCAAAATACCTAAGACACAGGACGAAAAAGAAAATTCCCAACCAGTGCGCTTTGTGACACAATTCCATAGCCACTTTAGACAAATGGAGAGGATTCTAGATAAACACTGGCCTATATTAAAAGAGGATCCTCATCTAAAATCCTCTCTGTCAGAACGCCCGACAATAAGCTATAGAAGAGACAAAAAGCTGAAGGCTAGCATAGCGCCGAGTAAAACCAACAACAAAACCAAAATCACTGATGCCTCCCCCTCCTTAACATTCTTCTACATCAAAGGGATGTATCAGTGTAGGAAAGCGCGTTGCCTTACTTGTCCTCATGTAACGCATCACCAAAAGAGTTTCACTTGCAAGGGCAAGGAGTATATTCTACCTGACTTTTTCACATGTTCTTCCGAATATGTGGTATACTGTCTCACCTGCCCCTGCGGCCTCTTCTATGTGGGCCTTACGATTCGGACCCTACGGAAGAGATTTGGCGAGCACCGTAACTTTGTAGAGAAAGGTCTTGATAAGTACAGTGTCGCCAGACATTTTAAAGAGTTTCACCAGGAATCTTCCTCCACGCTTCGGGTTTGGGTTATAGAGGCTATCCCCAGGTCTCTCCCTCAAGCAGAAAGATATAAAAAATTGTGTGAAAGGGAAAACTATTGGATTTTCACCTTAGATTGCTTGTCGCCTCGAGGGTTAAATGAGGGCTTGGAGATCAATATCTTACTCTAATACTCTACCCTAGTAAAACAATAAAACAATATAATGGAATATCTTGCTAATTCCTGTTTTTCTTTTTAAAAATCCCTGAATGATTGTGCATATACTAGCTGACACACCAGCAAGTCTATGTGCATGCGTTTATATGCAGGTATGTCCCGCGTGTGCTTTTTAAATATCCCCTTTTTAAATATCCCCTATTTAAGTCTATTACTTAGCACACACAGTACATCCACAATAGTGTACCAACCTTCGATTATAGCATATATGATCATATGATTATATGATTATATGATTACATATCCATATAGACGCCATTCGTCTTTCAAGTCTAGCCCATCCATCTTTTAATTAATTTTAAGTGAGTTTTTTATGCACTTCCAAGTAGTAATAATAATTTTCTATGGGCCAGATTCAGGAAAGGTTACGCTGGCGGATCGAGTGATCCGCCAGCCTAACTGTGGCTTTGAGCCGGCGTTTCTGTTTTCTGTAACCAGAAAACAAGAAACGCCGGGTTGAAGTTCCGATGCGAGCAGCGTAACTGAGTTTCGCCATCGCATCGTTACTTCAACTTAAAAATGGCGCCGGGGGCGTTCCCGCCGATTTCCGCTCAAAAAATATGTTAATGAGCGGAAATCGGCAATTCACGATCGAAATCCGGCGCGACGCAATGACGATACGACGTTTCCGGACGGGATACGCGGCGCATAGATATACCTACATGGGGTTGGAGTATCCTATGTTAGGTATAGGCGTCGTCATCGCGTCGGAAAAAAAAAAAAAAACGTCGCTTGCGTAAAACGGTCATGAATGGGAATGTGACGTCATTGACGTTCATTCACAGATTTTGGAGCATGCGCACGGGGATGTTTTGACACTCGACGCATGCGCAGTACGTTGGCGGCGGGATCGCGCGTAGTTAGCATACTACACGCCCCGTACCCGCGACATTTGAATTCCGCCGGCTCATTTGTGATGCGCTGCCGCAACTTTAGGAGCAAGTGCTTCGTGAATGACAGCACTTGCTCCTAAAATTTCGGCAGCGCAACGCAAATCAGAAGCGTTACTCCAGAGCAAAGATGCTCTGGAATACGTGAATCTGGCCCTATATATTTTTTTCTATACATATTCTTATATATTTTCTAATTTCTGTCTTAAGTACTATATTTAGTCCCATACTTCTTTTTCCAATTCTGTTCAGGTATGATGTCTTTGTATTTAATGAGCTGAAAATCCTTCTTTTCTATGCAATGATTTCCCGATCTCCGTATGTAATTTGTCTGGCCCAGCCAATCAGCTCCGCTCCAGCTGTATTTATGTCCCTTATCCAATATGGCCCCCATAGAGCCTGACGAAGAGGCACGCATGCCTCGAACGCGTGCACCGCCCCGTGATTCATCCCGGAAGTGACGTCGCGCTGTTTTGCGCTCCAAGGCTGCGTTCCACAGACCGGACAAGGAAATAACACGGCTCCCCTGCTTCCTCCCCGGTGAACCAGCACCGAATTATCATCCAGGGACCCACACAGCGGTTGAAACCTATACGGGTTGTGGGAACTGCAGGCCGTGCATGTTCCAGCAAAGAGAGCTGTCACCACTTCATCGCTCCAGCGGACCTCACTAACTCAGGATGCTACTCACGGATGACATTGTATATTGATACGCCTTGATCCCCTACAGTCTTGTGAGTACCCATCTCATAAGAATTGAATTGTTGATTTACTTTAAATAAATTTCATGCTACGCTTAGAGGGCGCCGCTTCTTTTGTCTCTTATAATTTGTATAACAAAGTAAGTTGCTGTGAAAATTAGTGACCATAAACACAGAGTAGAAAATGTATTTTTTAGGGGGATTGTGTACACATCCGGAGTACAAAGCTACCCTTACCATGGCTACAAAACTGGAACTTGCATTAAATAAAAATTATAGTTGGCCAAGAGCCAGTCACAATTGGATGCAGGAAATTTTTCAGGCCTAAAGCCCACAACAGTAATATCAGTCTGTACAGTATATGCAGTATGCAGTATATGCAGTAAAGGATGCTTGTTATACTTACTGTGGAACCTAAGGGGTTAATCCTTTGCATTGTGTAAAAAGGCTGTTTGATCCTGTGCATTCTGATCCTCCTCCTTCCACAGTCCCCAAACCTATCTCCGGGAGCTGCTTTTGTTTGTTCAGTCCGTTAGAGCCCTTTCACACTGGTGCATTTATGTGGCGTTTTTGCGGTAAAAATAGCGCTAATAAAACGCTCCCCATGCCCCACTCCATTGAAATGAATTAAAAACGCAGTTTTTACCGTGTTTTTACAGCGTTTTTAATTCTTACTCTTACTCTGCCTTTCAAACCCAATGAACTGCCCCAGACCCTCTGGCACACCTAGCAATGTGATTAATGGAATAACTAAGCAGGAATACACAATACAGTTCTACTTGAAGAAAAGTAACATAAGAGCCCTTTCACACTGGTGCGTTTTTGCTGCGTTTTCGTGGTAAAAATAGCGCTATTAAAACGCTCATAAAACGCTCCCCATGCCCCTCTCCATTGAAATGAATTAAAAACACGGTAAGAAAAAAATCATAATTTTCGATTTTTCGAACTTTCGAAATTCCAAATTTTCGAATTCCAGATTTCCAAAAATCTGAATTTCCGAAATTCATAAAAAAGAAAATTCGGAAATAAAAAAAAATCAGAAATACGAAAAAATAATTAAAAAAAAACGGAATTTCGAAAAATACAAAACATTTTTCGAATTTTAGATTTTCGAATTTTGCAATTTCGAAATTCAGATTTTTCGAATAAAAAAAATAGTATTTCTGAATTTTTTCATTTCCGAATTTTCGCGTTTGGAAAATTCGAAAATTAAAAAATTAGGAATTTTGAAATTGCAAAATTCCGAATTTCAAAATTGCAAAATTCGAAAAATTAAATAATTGGAAAATTTGGGATTTCGAAAATGCGAAATTTTGAAAAATTGAAAAATTCGGAATTTCGAAAATTGAAAATTTTGAAAATTAGGAATTTGAAAATTCGAAAATTAAATGAAGAATTTTCGAAATTTAAAAATGTCCAGAATTTCCGAAAAAAGCAAAAAAAAACGAATAAAACTGTTTTTTTTTAGAATTTCCGAACAAAACGAACAAAAAACGGAAAAATAATTATTTTTCGAATTTCCTGAATTTCCGAAAAAAACAGTGCACATGTCTATTGGGGAGTCTAATTAATCTATACATATTGTTACCTATTGCTTTTGTTGTTTGCAATAGTGTTCCTGACTGTTTTCTTTAAACATCTTGAAGTATCTTGAAGTATCTAGACCTGATCCAGAAGGGAAGAGGAGGCCATGCTTGAAAACAAAAAGGAAAGCCAGAATCTGTTGTTGGGGTCAGGATGGTTAGTGCAGCTGATGGCGACCCTCAGATCGAGCTTCTTAAGACTCAAGTGTCACAACTGATAGAGATGATGGCCCTGTTGACCGCCAAGCCAGTTGTTCTACCCAGAGATGAAATATCAGAGGGGCCCAAAACGTTTTTAAGCTCTACGGTTGCTCAGGTGCAGAAGACAGAAAACCAAGGGATTTGTTCCAACTGCGGAGGACACTATCGACAAGTATGCCCAAGCCCAGTGAAGGCTGAAACACAATATCGAAAGCTGGCAGGAAACTCCAAAGGGCCCCAGGTAAAAGTCAACTGGGTGCCCATCTACATTAGTTAGCTCCAAAACTCACAACAAAGCTGGGAGACCGCAGCTGGAGTCCAAACCTCTGCAGAAGGCTCCTGTTGTTGCCTCCGAGCGACCCAGTCCCTTATCATAGGGACTAATACTGACCTTGTCAGGAGACTAACACCTCTTGTTCAAGAGCAGGACACTTCAACTACAGGTGTGCACCCCATTTTGAGACAAGCCTATTAGCGCCTGGTGCAAGAACAGAAGGCCCCAGCTGAAAGAGTGGGAAAGATCTGGTGCTTGGACCGGAGTGAGAAAGTGTTGCAGCCCGGTGAGGTAGCCTGCTGGAAGAAACCAGGCCCCTTCATCGTCCTGGATGCTGACAGGCAGAAAGAAGACATGGGAGTGGAGATAATTCAACTAAGGCATTGCAGAGAAGTCACAGGAAGATCTCAGTTAGTGTTTGCAACATAACCACCTCACCTGTGAAGATGCTGGCTCGGATGTTGTTGGGCCAAGTGAACAAGACCACCCCAGTCTCACCGTCTGAATTGGTGGGGGAAGGAAAGGATGGGATACCTGTAGAGGAGTTCTATCCGAAGAACACTCCCCTCTCTCCGGAATGGAAAGGAAGAGTCAAAACTCAGCTCTTGAGATAGCAGGCCGCATTCTCAAAGAGTGAATTCGATGTGGGGTGTACAAAGTGCGCTCATCCCCGGATCCGTCTGCAAAAAGACAAGCCGTACAGAGAGAGAGTGCGACGGATTCCCTTAGGGGAATTGGAAGACTTGCGTGAACAATTGGCATTTTTGAAGAAAACAGGTATCATCCGAGAGTCCCGGAGCCCATACGCTTCTGCGGTAGTGATGGTACAGAAGAAGAATGGAACACTGAGGCTTTGTATCAACTACAGAACATTGAACAGAAGAACCAGTACACCACACCACGGATAGAAGACGCTTTGCAGGGCCTGTCAGGGGCCAAGTGGTTCAGTGTACTGGACCTGAAGAATGGGAACTATTAAATCCCCATCCATCCTGATGATAGAAAAAAAAAAGTAAAACTGCCTTTATTACACTGGTGGGGTTCTTAAAATACAACCGCATGCCTCAGGGTTTGTCCGGTGCCCCAGTCACTTTCCAAAGGCTCATGGAGAAGACCGTGGGTGACATGAACCTTATAGAGGTGTTGGTGTACTTAGATGACATCATCATCTTTGGGAAAACCCTGGAGGAGCATGAGAGCATCTGGAGAAGGTCCTGAAAAGACTCTATGATTAGGGGCTGAAGCTGTCTGGAGAAGTGCCAGTTTTATCAACCCTCGGTTAACCAACTTGGTCACATCGTGTCTGCCAACGGAGTAGCCACAGACCCCCAGACGCTGGAAGCCGTCACTTCCTGGCCAAAGCCCACTAATGTGACTCAACTCGGGTCCATTCTAATCAAGGGAGAGATTTCGAAAGCAGCCTCATCAAGAGACTTTTAGACTTGTTAGGTATTAAGAAGTCCAGAACCACCCCATACCATCCTCAAGGAGATCCTCAGCCAGAAAGGTTCAACCAAACCCTCGTGGATATGCTTGGGACTTTGAGTTTGGAGAAGAAGCAGCACTGGAGCAAGCATGTAGCCACCATTGTGCACGCTTATAACACCGCAAACGATGCCACAGGATACTCCCCTTACCGTCTGTTTGGACGGGAGGCCCGGTTGCCAGTAGACTTGGCTTTTGGGAAATCCTTAGAGCATACTTCAGCAACATCCCACAGAGGGTATGTAGACCACCTGCGGAAAAGTCTGAAGACTGCCTATGACAAGGCCCAAGCTACCTCAGATGCCTGAGGGCTAAGAAATAAAAGGAACTTTGATCTCAGAGTCCGAGTAAATGATTTTCAACCAGGTGACATGGTGCTTCTAAGGAATCTGGGTGTCCCCGGAAAGCACAAGTTGGCTGACCGCTGGAAGTCACAGCCTTATGTCATTTCAAGCAACTGTCAGGATTCTCAGTGTACCAAATGCGACCAGAGGGGAGCACAGGCCCACTGAAGACTTGGCATCGGAACCTTCTACTGCCCCTATCAGAAGCAGTTAGTTTGTCACCACCGCCAGATTCACAGTCCACACCTACGACCTCTCAGAGATCCCGACCGGTCACTAGATCTCAGTCTGTACCCCTCGCTGTAGAAGATGAGGACAGTGAAGATGAAGAGATGGGGATAGACTGGATGTGGCCACCTAAAATGACAGGGTTTGCCACCCCCTCTTTGTCTCCGCCTAAAGTGACAGATGCTGCAACTCTCAGACCAGAGGCTCCTGCGTTTGTCCAATCTTCCCTGCCAACAGCAGACCCTGAAGATGTCCAATCATTTACAGAAGGGGAAATTGAAGCTGATATGCAGGAAGAAGAAGCTGTGGACAAAGCCAAGTCCAGTGTGCCAAAAGAACAAAAAGAGCGAAGGGCTATTCACCCACCCAAGAGACACCTGATCCTTCCACCACAGATTTGGTGGAGGACAACCCCAACTCACCCCCTGGCACATCTAGCTGGGCCATTTCAGTTAAGGTGGCCTGTAGGCAGGACAACCTTCCTTGCCATGCTCATTGGTGGAAGGTTCCTCTGCCGGGGTTTTATGCAAGTGCAAACTGTCTGATTTCTTGTGCACGCTAACTTGTTTTCTCCACTTGTATATAAAAAGCATGTAACACACTTTTTTATTTCCTTTCCAAAGGTTCGTTCGTTCGTCTGCTGCAGACAGTCTCTCTTCACACAGACATTCAGAACTGCTTGTTTGTAAACTTCCTATTGGAGGTTGTCTTTAAACTCCCTATTGAAAGAGCCTGAACCAATCATGAGACAACAGCAAAGGACTGTGGGGAAGGTGATAAAAAGCCAGAGGAACTAGGCCAGAGTCTTTTTTGCCTGCACCCCATCAGGAGAGCATCTGCATTCTGTGTGTGTGTGGAATTGCAGTCTAACAAGGGACACACAGCCTGCAACTCCAGCCCAGAGGAACACATTGTTCATGCAGCTCCAGCCCAGAGGAACAGACTGCCCATGCTAAAGAAGGACACCCTGCAACAGCTCAAGGACTGAATGTCACTGCGACACACCTGCATCCAAGATCGATCGATCGCCCAGGGAAGGACCGCTGACTGTGTACAGGATTTGGTGAGGGGGCTTTGCCCAGAAACCTTTAATGCTTTTCATAGAATACCACATCCAAATATTGTCCACAGAGCTCCTACATTGCTGGTGAAGATAATAAAACGCAAAGCTTTGCCTCCAGGACATTACCACGGTTGCTCTTAAAGGGGACTTACCACAGGCATTGATATCTTTTCACTGGGTGTGTACAAGAGGTATCGTAGGCCAGCCTGGGGTTCCCCTTTAGCCACAGCATCCCACACACCAAAAGTTATTGGGGAGTCTATTTAATCTGTACATATTGTTACCTATTGCTTTTGTTGTTTGCATAGTTTTTCTGACTGTTTCAACCAAGTCCTGGGTACTTACACAGGTCCTGGCTAACTAATGTTAACCTGAATTTTACTTTTCTTCAAGTAAACTACAAGAGGAACTGTGTTGTGTATTCCTGCTGAGTTATTCCATTAATCACATTGCTAGGTGTGCCAGAGGGGCTGGGACAGTTCATTGGGGTTGAAAGGCAGAGTAACGGACTGAACAAACAAAAGCAGCTCCCTCTGGGGTTTTCAGCCACCAAAACTTTATCTACTGAAAGCATAAACCATATTGAATAAAATGGTGGTAGTTGTAATTTTTTATGTCACATGATATTAGCGCACATGTTTCTTGTTCAATAATTTGTATTGTAATTAGAGTGTAAAAGCCTAAACTGATTAGAAAAACCTGGAGCAACCATCACTGCATACTGGCACAAAGCTGTTTTAAAGGAGTTGTAAAGGATTTTTTATTTTTTTGCTGAAATTACTGTTTACAGGGTACAGAGACAGAATAGTTAACTGATTCCCTTTAAAAATGATTACAAATAGATAAACAACAATCATATAATGTGCCTGTAGTTTCAATTTAGTTTTTCATCTAGTTTCATGCTTCTGTGAAGTACAGAGACACAGAGCCAATACAGGGCAGTGTTTGTTTTGAAAATGAAACTGATTGATTCTGAGGGGTTTTAGACACACAGTAATCACACCTCCTTGATTAGAGACCACAGAGAGAAGCTCCCAGGACTTTTTTCATAAGGAAACAGACAACCAGGAAGTGTGCAGAACAGAGAAGGATTACAGCAACATCATAGCAAAAACGAACAATGAGGACATGAAACCAGGATTGCATTAGGGTAAAGGAAGCTATTTAGCTAAAAAAAAAAATTCTTTTAGTGACCCTTTAAGTTCCAGAAAAGCCTCTTCAGCCTTTTAATTACACTTCACCATGACCGACTGTGTACTCTTTGTCAGGTCAGTCAGTTGTTTAGCAATAGCATTCGGAATAAATTGGGAGAATAGTACCCAACAATGCCCAGAATGGCTCGGGCCTACTTGTGATGGGGTTGGACTAAGCCTGAAAAACATCTACTGTGTTCACCTGGGTTTCACCAAAATCCTACCCACAATGTAATCCAGGTAGTTGGTCTGTTCCATTGCAATAGGTCACTTTTCCATATTTAAAGCGGATCTCCACCCTAAAGTGAAGATCCGCTGATCCGAACACTCCCCCCCTCCGGTGTCACAATTGACACCTTTCAGGGGGGAGGGGGGTGCAGATAGACATGTATCTGCACCCACTTCCGGCCCAGCATTCACGGGCAAAAGACGGGCATTACATCACATCCCGTCTCCCGCCCGTTGTGTGCTGGGAACACTCGGCTCCCAGCACACAGCTGGAGCCAATTCGCGGGCGCAGCGCGACTCGCGCATGCGCCGTAGGGAACCGGGCAGTGAAGCCGCAGCGCTTCACTTCCTGGTTCCCTCACCGTGGATGGAGGGGGGAGCAGCAGGGTGACGAGCGATTGCTCATCCTCTGCTGCGGACGGCGCTGGACTCCAGGACAGGTAAGTGTCCTAATATTAAAAGTCAGCAGCTGCAGTATTTGTTGCTGCTGGCTTTTAATATTTTTTTTTAGCTGAACCATCCGCTTTAAGCCTCGTACACACTCTCGTTTTTCACGGCAAGAAAACTGCTGGCAGAGCTTTTTGCAGAGAAAACCGTTCGTGTGATTGGTTTCTCGCCGAGAATCGCGACGAGAAAAAAAAAAAAAAAAAAAGAAGAAAACCTGCTCTCTATTTTCTCGTCGGGAGTCTCAATTTTCTCAGCCTGATTCTCGTTGGGCTGGTTTACGACTAAAAACGTTTGTGTGTATGCTTTTCCGAGTCTGAAAAACCTGCGCATGGTCAGAGGCAAGTATGAGACGGGAATGCAACTCTGGTAAAACAAGCGTTTGTAACGGAGATAGCACATTCATCACGCTGTAAAAATGATTGCATCGTTTAATCACTTAAGCCCCGGACCATTATGCAGGTATGCTTTTCCGAGTCTGAAAAACCTGCGCATGGTCGGAAGCAAGTATGAGACGGGAACGCAACTCTGGTAAAACAAGCGTTTGTAACGGAGATAGCACATTCTTCACGCTGTAAAAATTATTGCATCGTTTAATCACTTAAGCCCCGGACCATTATGCAGGTAAAGGACCTGGCCCCATTTTGCGATTCGGCACTGCGTCATTTTAACTGACAATTGCGCGATCGTGCGACGTGGCTCCAAAACAAAATTGGTGTCCTTTTTTCCCCCACAAATAGAGCTTTCTTTAAGTGGTATTTGATCACCTCTGTGGTTTTTATTTTTTGCTCTATTAACCACTTAATCACTGGGCACCTAAACCCTCTAAATAATCAGACCAATTTTCAGCTTTCGGTACTCTCACATTTTGAATGGCAATTACTTAGTCATACAACACTCTACCCAAATGCAATTTGTGTCCTTTTTTTCACACAAACAGATCTTTCTTTTGGTGGTATTTAATCACCTTTTTGGGCTATAAGAGAAAAAAAACTGAAAATTCTGTAAAAAAAATTATTTTTCAGTGTTTCTGTTATAAAATTTAACAAATTAGTATTTTTTCTTCATACATTTTGGCCAAAATGTATACTGCTACATGTCTTTGGTAAAAATAAGTACAAATTGGTGAATATTATTTGGTCTTTGTGGAAGTTATGGTGCCAATATCTGAAAATTGATCACACCTGAAGTACTGACCGCCTATCTAATTTCTTGAGAACCTAACATGTCAGAAAGGTACAAATACCCCCCAAATGACCCCTTTTTGGAAAGAAGACATTCAAGGGTATTTAGAAAGAGGCATTGTGAGTTTTTTTGAAGTTGTCATTTTCTCCCACAATTCTTTGCAAAATCAAGATTTTTTTCTTTTATTTTTTTCCACAAAATTTTCATATTGGCAGGTTATTTCTCACACACAGCATATGCATACCACAAATTACACCCCAAAAGACATTCTGCTATTACTCCTGAGCAGGGCTGCTGATAGGCCAGTACAACTGGCCCTGTTGTACTGGGCCCCGACCAGCAGGGGGGGCCTGACAACCTGATCACATAATTAAATTTAAAAAAAAATAAAAAATCCTCCAGCCATGTCCCTTAATGACAACATCATCCCCCCACCAAAGCACCCCTGACCCGCCACGTTTAGATTTTTCGGTTTTGTTTATAATCGTTAATTGAAGTAGCTGCAGGGAAGGGACTATTTTCTGTATTTCGGAGGCGGAAGAATACCTCTTCCGCGGCCGTTCCTCCTACTGGCTCAAGTCCCGGCCAGCATGTTGCCTGTGTAGTGCCGTCCTCCGGGCGGCGTGGAGTAATTCCTTCTTCCTTCCTGTCTCTGAGTCTATCCGTGTTAGAAGTAACAGTGGGACGACTCAGGCGAGCAGCGGTGGCAGAGCCTTCACATCTAACTGACCCTCAAGTCCAGGCAGCAGCAGCCATCAGGGAAGAAGTGACTCATTGGAACCAGGCAGCTAAAAATTACACAGGTGTGTGCTTGGGGAGGGGGGGGGGGGCTTCAAGATCTTCTACTACAGTGTTTTTCAACTCCAGTCCTCAAGGTACACCAACAGGTCATGTTTTCAGGCATTCCATTATTTTGCACAGGTGATTTGATCAGTTTCACTGACTTAGTAATCACCACAGCCATTTCATCTGAGGGAAATCCTGAAAACTTGACCTGTTGGTGTGCCTTGAGGACTGGAGTTGAAAAACACTGTTCTACTACTACTGCAGCAGCGTGTAAACATTATGGCATGATTGGCATCGGCATGGGTGGCTCTGTCTGCCCATAACACATGTGATGCCTGCAGAGACAGTGCCACCCATGCCATGCTGAGAATGCTGTAATGTGCTGCAGACAGTGCCACCCATGCTGCCAATGGCATTATGCCATTGGTGGCATGGGTGGCACTGTCAGCAGGTAGCACATGCGTTATGGCATTAGCTTCATGGGTGGCACTGTCTGCAGCACAATATGGCATTGTCGGCATGGGAGGCACTGTCTGCAGCACAATAAAGCATGGGTGGCACTGTCTGCAGGTAGCACATGCGTTATGGCCCATAACACATGTGCTGCCTGCAGAGACAGTGCCACCCATGCAGCCAATGCTGCAATGTGCTGCAGACAGTGCCACCCATGCCGCAATGCTGCAATGTGCTGCAGACAGTGCCACCCATGCCGCCAATGATAGAATGTGCTGCAGACAGTGCACCCATGCCACCAATGCTGCAATGTGCTGCAGACAGTGCCACCCATGCCGCCAATGTGCTGCAGACAGTGCCACCCATGCCTCTAATTGCTGTAATGTTCTGCAGACAGTGCCACCCATGCCTCAAATGCTGTAAAGTGCTGCAGACAGTGCCACCCATGCTGCCAATGGCATGCCATTGGCAGCATGGGTGGCACTGTTTGCAGCACAATATAGCATTGCCGGCATTGGCATGGGTGGCACTGTCTGCAGTACATCATGGCATTGGCAGCATGGGTGACACTGTCTGCAGGTAGCACATACATTATGGCCCATAACACATGTGCTGCCTGCAGAGACAGTGCGACCCATGCAGCCAATGCTGCAATGTGCTGCAGACAGTGCCACCCATGCCGCCAATGCTGCAATGTGCTGCAGACAGGGCCACCCATGCCGTCAATGATGCAATGTGCTGCAGACAGTGCCACCCATGCCACCAATGCTGCAATGTGCTGCAGACAGTGCCACCCATGCTGCCAATGTGCTGCAGACAGTGCCACCCATGCCTCTAATTGCTGTAATGTTCTGCAGACAGTGCCACCCATGCCTCAAATGCTGTAATGTTCTGCAGACAGTGCCACCCATGCCTCCAATGCTGTAATGTGCTTCAGACAGTGCCACCCATGCCTCCAATGCTGTAATGTGCTTCAGACAGTGCCACCCATGCTGCCAATGGCATTATGCCATTGGCAGCATGGGTGGCACTGTTTGCAGCACAATATGGCATTGGCGGCATTGGCATGGGTGGCACTGTCTGCAGTACATTATGGCATTGGCAGCATGGGTGGCACTGTCTCTGCAGTACATTATGGCATTGGCATGTCCCGCTGTCACGTTGCTGGGCCAGGGGGTGGGGCCAAGGGTGGGGCTGAAGGAGGGGCCAGGGGTTGGACCAGGGGTGGAGCTGAAGGAGCCCCGTCAGGTAGGCTGTACGGGGGCCCCATGATTTCTATCAGCGGCCCTGTTTCTGAGTATGGCGATACCACATGTGTGAGACTTTTACACAGCGTGGCCACATACAGAGGCCCAACATGCAGGGAGCACCATCAGGCGATCCTGGAGCACCCAGGCCAAGTCTGACGTTTCTCTCCTACATGTAAAAATCATCCTTTTTTCTTGAAAATTACACAGAAACCCAAAACATTATATTTTTTTTTAGCAAAGAGCTTAGAGAATACAATGGTGGTCGTTGCAATATTTTATCTCGCACTGTCATTGCACAGCAATTTTTCCAACGTGTTTTTCAAAAAAAAAAATCAGTTTTGTGCAAAAAAAATAAAAAATCAGTTAAGTTAGCCCATTGTTTTTGCATAATGTGAAAGATGAAGTTACGCCGAGTAAATAGATACCCAACATGTCACCCTTCAAAATTGCACACGCTCGTGCAATGGTGCCAAACTTCGCTACTTAAAAATCCCCATAGGCAACGCTTTAAATATTACTGGTTACATGTTTTTAGTTACAGAGAAGGTTTAGGGCCAAAATTATTGCTCTCGCTCTAACGTTTACAGAGATACCTCACATGTGTAATTTGAACACCGTTTTCATATGTAGGCGGGACTTATGTATGGGTTCGCTTCTGCATGCGAGCACACAAGGACAGGGGCGCTTAAAAAAATATATATATCTTTTATTGTTCATTTTACTTTTTTTATTTTAGATTGACACATTTTTCCGCAAAAACTAAAAAATTTTGATCAGTTTTATTCCTATTACGAGGAATGTAAACATCCCTTGTAATAGAAATATGGCATGACAGGTCCTCTTTACAGTGAGATGTGGGGTCAATAAGACCCCACATCTCACCTCTAGGCTGGGAAGCCTGAAATGAAAATAAATAAGAAAAAACAATCCTGGTTTCGATCTTAGCAGAAAGGGGGGGACGGGGGGGCGTATTGCAAAGTATTGCGGGATATTGCAGAGTATTGCAGGGTATTGCGGGGTATTGCCCAGTATTGCGGGGTATTGCCCAGTGTTTCGGGGTATTGCCCAGTATGGGGAAGAGTATTGCAGGGTATTGTTTATTACACAGTATGGGCAAAGTATTGCACAGGGATGGCTGATCATGGAGGGATGGATGGCTGGATCTGTGACTGCAATTGTCACAGATCCAGTCCACAGCACTGCTGCTGCCTCCGCTCTCTCCCATCTCCTCTCACACTGTACCGATCGGTACAGAGAGGGGAGGGAGGAACCGGCATCATCACATGACGTTGGTTTGTTTACAAGTGATTGCTCCGTCATTGCAGACTGACACCCCACATCAGCGATCACTGCGCTACGTGCCCCCACGCGCGCAAGCGGCATGAAATCATGCAGGACGTCAATAGATGTCCAGTCAGGATTTCAGAACCACTTCCCGGACGTGAATCTGTTATTGACCAGGCGGGAAGTGGTTAAAGGTGACGTACAGGTATGTGCCTGTGCCCAGCCGTGCCCTTCGGCCGACGTATATCGGCGTGAAGGGGTCCTTAAGTGGTTAAATGCTGCGCATTTCAATCTTCTTTAGAATGGTACAATAATGAACAATAATGAACTTGTTTTGCGGCTGATATAGAGTTCTGACTAATGCCACGTACACACGATCACTTCTTGTGATGTAAAAAGCGTTGTTTTATCTGATGAAACAAAACAACGTTTTTCAAACTTCATTTAAAAAAACGATGTTGCATACACACCATCGTTTTCTGAAAATGCTCTTGCAAAGCGCGGTTACGTAAGACACTTTCGACGGCACTCTGTTCCATTGAAGCTCCCGTCTCATAACTTGCTTCTGAGCATGTGCGGGTTTAAAAACGTTGTTTTAAACGTCGTTTTGCCCACACACGATCATTTTTTGTGAAACAAAAGACGTCATTCTGAAAAACAACATAAAAAATTCAAGCATGTTGGAATTTTTTTTTGGTCGTTTTTTTTTAAGACAAAAAACAACGTTTTGCCCACACACTATCAATTTAAATGACGTTTTAAAAAAGGTCGTTTTTTTTCATCGCAAAAAATGATCGTGTGTACGCGGCATTACTTTTTGCAACATTTTTAATGCTGATCTCATGAATATTTTTGATTTTATAGAGCAAGATCTATTATCTTGTATTTTTTGACCTTCAAGGAGATTGTTTGGTGTTATCTGTCCCTTTTTAATTAGACCTTTTTTATTTTTTAAAGTTACCTGCCTATTTACAAGCTAAATTTTTAGTTTTAGGAAAAACACATAGGCAAGTATTAACTGTAAAAAAAAAAAATGTATTTTGGTATATAATAAAATAAATAGAAGGCATCGCTGGAGAACCTGCTGCAATTTTTGCACACTAAAATTGGGACCTTGAGAAGCACATACAGTAGGGAGCCCAATCTGGTCCTGGACTCCCAGAGGTGAGGAACAGCAGCAGGTGAGATATATGTCCCAAGTTTGTGGTACTACAACAGCCTGTCTTCTGTCAGACCACATTGAAGCAAGGACATCACTTTCTGGTCTTCCTGGCAGCATTCTTTGCTGCTTTCCATGCAGCCTTCTCTGAAGCGTTCCTTCTCCCCTTGGCTGGAGCCTGTGCCTCTGGAGGTGTACTCGTGTCAGGAGGAGGAGAACAAGGTGGAGAAGGTGGAGGAGAAGAAGGTAGAGGAGGTTGGGAAGAAGGAGTTGGTGGTAGAGGAGGAGGATAGCCGTGATCACAAATTATAGTTGATCCTGTAATTGTCCCCATCAGCCCCTTTTTTAAGAGGCTAATGAGTAGGGGCTTGCATAGGAGGCGTTGGCCCATTGCCATCTGGCTAATTTTCACGCCAACTAGGGGGGCATAGCCCTCTTCAGGGGTGGTTGGTTGCTGGAGGGTGGCCTGTGCCTCTTTAAATCAGGGCCAGTGCTGCATCACTCAGTCTGATCCCTCCTGACCCTTCTTGTTGGAAGGCGGATGGGAGGCACCTGGTACCTTGTTCTGCCACTTGGCCCTGCCACCTCCTCTCTGCCACTCACCCCTGCCACCTCCTCTTTGCCACTCACCCCTGCCACCTCCTGGCTGCCACTTGGCCCGGGCCACCGCCTGCCTGACACTTTTCAGACCCTCATCCTGGCAGATGTCATCCTGTGTATAAAAAGGAACATAGTTTGAGTTTTGGGTTCATCAATCACACACAATTCTAAGCTCATGACTGTTGCAAATTGAATGAAAATAAATAGAAAAGACAATCATTCTGACCCCAGCAGTTTTCATTCTTTTCTCCCCAACTTTTTGGGCCACTACTGTCTAATGATATGTGAAACACTTTTTGATCAAACTTCCCCCCCCATATTAACATCTATTTCACAGCATTAATTTTAAATGTTTAAAAAATACTATACCTGGCTCCAAATGGCCACATCCGGTTCTTCTTCCTGGATGGAAGGCTCATCTTGCTCCAGAGAAGGATCATCTTGGCAGCAGGGAAGGCTGGAGGGAAGGACGAAAAGTGAGTGCATTGTTTTAAGGTGGTCGTTAGGAAAGGACAGTCTGTTGTAGTACCACAACGTCGGGCCATATACCTTCCCTGCTGCTGCCCCTGACCTTTGATAAGCCAGGACCTTAAAGCGCTCACTCCTGTATGTGCCTCTTAAGGTCCCAATTTTAGTGTCCAGCTGTTGGATGGTTACGTGGGGCATGCATGTATGCACAAATGGGAGCAGGGTCTCCAGTGCTGCTTTCCTTATCTCTCTTTTTTTTATGTATGGGGTTTTTGGTCTCCCAAAGAGCGGGCACCTCCCTTAACCGATCAATGAACTTGATTAACCACTTAAGGACCCCCGCACGCACATATACGGCCACAGAATGGCTCGTACAGGCACAAGGGCGTAAATTTACGTCCCCGCCTAAGTGCGGTTCCGGGGTCCCATCGGGACCCCCTCCGCGGCGTGCGGGGGTCCCCCTGGCTTCGGGAGCGATCCGGGACGAGCGGGCGGATGTCGGCGTTTACCCGCCCCCCCGCGATCGCTCCCAGCCAATGCGCGCGCTCCCAGTCTCCTGTCACTTCCTCCTCCTGTGTAAACACAGGAAGGGGGAAGTGATGTAATCTCCCATCGCAGCGGTATTTCCAACCGCTGCAATGGGAGAAACACCTAACAGTAAGTGTGCACCAACATTACACTGACACACACTCACATAGGCATACTTAACCCCTTGCGATCTGCCCCCCCACCCCCCCGTCACAGTGTCACTGAATGCAGTGATCTAATCACTGCATTTAGTGTCAGTGTGACAGGCAGTGTAAAATCAGTTAGTGTTAGGTTCAGGATAGCCCCCCCACCCCCCCTAATAAAGTTTTAACCCCCTGATCACCGCCCTAGTTAACCCTTTCACTCCCTATTGCCAGTGTCACTAAGCGATCATTTTTCTGATCGCTGTATTAGTGTCGCTGTTCCCGCTAGGTAGCTATTTTTTTTTATTGCGATTTTTTTTTTTACTAAAGACATGTGGCTAAATAAATTTTGGCCTAAATGTTTGACTAAAATTTAGTTTATTTGATTTTTTTTTAACAAAAAGTAAAAAATAGTGTTTTTTTTTCAAAAATGTCGCTCTATTTTTGTATATAGCGCAAAAAATAAAAATCGCAGAGGTGATCAAATACCACCAAAAGAAAGCTCTATTTGTGGGAAGAAAAGGACGCAAATTTTGTTTGGGAGCCACGTCGCACGACCGCGCAATTGTCTGTTAAAGCGACGCAGTGCCGAATCGCAAAAACACCTTGGGTCATTTACCAGCGTATTGGTCCGGGTCTTAAGTGGTTAAAAAATCTCTTTCCAGAAATGGATTCATTATTTCTGCAAGACAAAACACAAGAAAAAATACTAATGTCAATCACAGTCTAAACTCTAGTAATCTTTATCCACATATAGGCCTTCAATCTCTATGCAGTATAGGCCACTGATGTCCCAAGTTAAAATCATACCTTCGGTCAGACGTTCGTCGCTTTTACTCCTTCCTCCGCACACCGAACGTAGATACAACACATGTATGTTAGCTTTATATACACAACGCATGCGTGACACTCCGCACACGTCGCCCGCCCATAATGTTCTTTCTCGATGTTTCCCCGCCCCTTCTCTTTCGGCAGGCACACAACATGGTGGAATCTGATGAGCAGGTGTCTGCAATTAGGCAAATGTCATCAAATAACGATGACATGGCAGAGTCTGATGAGCAGGTGTCTGTAGTTATTTGTCTAACGACGACACAACAAACATCATGAACAAGGAGTATCTAACATGGAAATGGCGGACATATTGAGAAAGTCGGATTATGATGATAAGCATGGGCCTTATACCCACCCTAATCAAAGGAAGGCCAAAATCATGAAGAAAGTTGTCAGAAGTCTGAAGAGACATTTTGGGGTGAAAATCTCAAAGGAGCAGCTCAGAAAGAGGTGGTCAGACCTCAAACTGAGGGAGCCAGAACAGTTAAGGAGCATTTAGAGAATGCTTGAAAAAAGTAAGTTTCATGGACCATGAAATACTGAAGTGTTTCTACGTGAAATCCTAATTCATGTATTACAGAAGATGGGACATTACGGATAGTTCATATTCCAGGATGTCTTGAGAGATTACAGGAGATTTTATTCTGAACCCCAACCAGGTCAATAGACTCAGAAGAGATACTCATTGTCCATTGTGTGATAACCCTATCTAAAGCCTTTTGATTATCAGGTGTAAATGTCTTCTGCCCTGTCAACTCTCCAGACTGTTCCATTGTTCTGTGGCTGGCTATTGTGTACATTGATTGCCCCCCTGGGGCTTTTGTCTGAATACACATAGCAGTCTTTCTGTTCAAACCTTTCTGACCAATCTCTGCTGTGTCATTTTCAAGTCCTCATTTGCATGGTTAGGGAGGACCTGATGGGAAACTGCCTGGACTTTAAAAAGGACCAATAAGAAAGCGGTTGTTGGGGGCGGGATGTTCCAAATCCTGTATAAAAGTGTGCTGTGTACTTTCAATAAAGTGTGTCCTGTTTACATCCAGCATTAAGCTTTGGCTCATGTATGGATTATTCGGCGATTCCAGGAATATTCCTACTCGTGGAATATTGGGTGATTTTCTTTTAATTCAGAAGAAGGGAATGGATGACGGGGATATGTTCTACTACCGTCACAGTAAGTACTTCTCTAGTGTCCATATTATTGTATTTCAGATCTTGCATGTTGCTCCATGTTGTTGCTTTTTACTATTGGACCTTAGAAAATGTCATCTTTATAAATTAAGTGGGCACAGTAATCAATCGTTAGACACATCGTTCGGCTACATACAATATTTTTGGAAGATACAGGGTTAAATAATTTTTAACATGCCTGTTTGTATTCCATAAATGTTATTACATTGTTGTGTAGATGATGTGTTTGTAACTAGAATGAAATGCAAACTTAAATCAGTGTAAGCCCAGGTTCACACTGGGTACGATTTAGTTCGATTTGAGATGCGATTTCACATGTGAAATCGCATCTTAAATCGGCGGCAATTGCCGGCAATGACACCATCCTAATCGGTGCGACGCCGCATCTGCGGCGCTGCACCGATTTCAAAAAGTAGTTCCTGTACTACTTTTTGCCATTTCAGGACACAATTTTATTGACATCTGTGCAGAAAGCTGCACAGATGTCTCTTAAATCGCAGCCGAAATCGGGACTGCCAGCGGGAGTGAAATCGTGCGAGTTCAGCTGAACACGCACGATTTCACTCCCGCAGCCCAGTGTGAACCAGGGCTCAAGGAGAGAACACTTAGCAGCTGTTTACACATCTGCACTCAGGAGCAGTGGCGTAGCCTGGGGGGGGGGGGGCTGTGGGAACCATGGCTCCGGGCACAACATATAGGGGGGCGCGAAATTCTGTGCCTCCTCATAATTTTTATTTTCTGTGTCCCCGAATTTCCGGCGGCCGCCATGTTTAGTGTGCGGTGCCCTGTGATTGGGTGTATGGGGGTCATGTGCGGCGTGGGGCTGGCCAGTCCGCGATCCGCACACGACCCCCATATGCCCAATCAGAGTGCGCCGGGAAGCATTGAACATGGCGGCGGGAGACAAGCACTGGAGATCGATGTCTTCTCCGCCTGTTCCTATGGTGCGGCTCTGTGTGTGGAGCGGAGCGGGGTTTGTTGGAGATGGGAGCAAGGAGGTTCAACTGTTCAGAATCTGTGGATGGCCTCGGGTGGATGGTGCTGGCGGGGACTCCGAAACCAATTCTGTACACCCTATGGTGCGGCTCTGTGTGTGGAGCGGAGTGGAGCGTAGCTTGGTGGAGATGGGAGCAAGGAGGTTCAGCATCTGTGGATGGCCCGAGTGGATGGCACTGGCGGGGACTCTGAAGCAATTCTGCACACCCAGCAGAGGTAAGGAGTCTAAGCTGTGTTCGCCCCAAGGATTGGCCCTCATTCAGATGCCTTTTTTTTAAGTAAAAAAAAAAAAGACAATTTTCTTGCTGTTGCAACCCTTGTACTGTTGTCCATACCTGGTGTCATATTCCATGAGACAGACATGGGACAGACATGAGACAATTGTCCTAGGGACTAAGGGACTGCAGACTTATAAACGAACAACTGTAGTGTTAATGTAATGCTTTTTTGTTTGTGTATTATTATTATTATAATATAAAAATTGGCATTGATAGCTAAAACTTTGGCATGTTTTATCTATGCAACATATATGTGTGTGTGTATGTATGTATGTGTGATGTGTGTGTGTGTGTATTTCCAGGTCACCTCTGTTCGATGTGTGGGAGTAGTGGAGGAAGTAGGAGTCAGGTGGGTCTGTGTATTTGTCAGGTAGGTTTGGGGTCAGGTTAGTGTAGGGGTCAGGTAGGTTAGTGTAGGGGTCAGGTAGGTCAGTGTAATGGTCAGGTGGGTCAATTTTTTTTTTCCAAATGTTTTTATTAAAGGTTTTATGCAAACAAAAAACATGTACAAACAAAAAGATAAACAAGACACACATAGCTCAACATCGTACAGTGTTTGAGGTGAAATTGCTCATAAAACACAATAGTAACTGCAGTGCATGCAAACTGAGAAGCTTAACATATAGAGTAAGTGATTGATATGTCAAGGGGGAAAATCGAGGTATCCACTCAACAACCGTGCCTTAACCAGCAGTTTTTGCCTCCTCCAGCCAAACCCGCCAGACCTTCTCGTATTTTCGCAGGCACCCTCGGTTAGCATATGTGTCTCTATACAGCGGAAGGCTGGTGTTCACCAGTCGCCTCCACTGCATCAGAGAGGGGGGCGTAGATTTTTTCCAGTGCATGGCAATGTTTTTGCGAGCGTAGAAAAGCAATAAGCTAACTAGAGTGCGTTTCGCTGAAGTGGGGACAACATTCTCTATTATCCCTAAAAGACAAAATTCCATGCTCAAAGGCAATTGCGTCTCCGCAATTTTGTTAGTCGTTTCCATCACCGCCTCCCAGTAGTGCACCACCTCCGGGCACCGCCAAAAAATGTGGGCGAAATCTCCGGGGGAGGTGCCGCACCTCCAACACTCCTGGGAGTGCGAGGGGTTCATCCTGTGTAAAAAAAAAAGAGTGGTAATACTGCGCTGTCTATGTGAATGGTCTAGAAAAATGCTAGCAACTTAAAATGTGAGATACACACAAAAATAATACTATAAAACAAGAAAAAGCTGCGCAAATATAAACACTACAGTGTAGAACTCAATTGATAGTCCAGTGTAGAGTAAATGAGAGTCCCGTCAAGCAGGTAATGAAAGAAATATATAATATATAAAATCCATCAATCAAGATGAGTTCTACACTGTAGTGTTTATATTTGCGCAGCTTTTTCTTGTTCATCCTGTGTAGCCTGTGCGGGGTGAAATATGCCCTATGTACAATTTTAAATTGAACCAGCCTATCTCGGATTGATACCAGAGTAGTGAAGGGGAGGTCCCATATCTCGTCCCAATCGTCCGTGTCTAGGGTAGGAATGTCACATTGCCACCTGGATCGTAACCCGGCAAGGGGAGGAAGGGACACCAGAAGTAGATAGGAGTAAAGACGCGAGGTGGGTTTAACATCACAGTCAAATCTAAGCGTCCTCTCTAGCTCCGATTGAGCCACGACGCAGGATGAAAGCGGAAACTGGGCTGAAAAAGCATGCGACAGCTGAAGATATCTGAAAAGGTAGTAGGAGGGTATATTAAACTCAGACGAGAGCTCAGCGAAGGACTTCAGCACATTCTGTGAAGTGATATGGGAGATTAATTTGACGCCACGTCTCGACCATGCAGAAGGGTCCAACAACCGATAAAGATGAGCTAGGCTTGGGTTTATCCAGATCGGGGCGTTGGGTGAGATTTCAGTGGGCTTGCATTTTTCAATGGCGAGGCCGGTTCGCCACGCCCGCAGGGTGGTAAGCATGGAGGGGGTCAGAGGGTAAGGCGCGCGGGGGCCCCGAAACAGTAAAAGCTGGAGGGCCTCCAGCGAGCCAACCACCGAGGCCTCAAGGGCGGTGGAGGCATTCGTACCATCTGGCCTCAACCACCAAGCCGCCGTCACCAATTGGGTGGCGAGGTAATACCTGTAGCAGTCCGGGAACGCCATCCCACCCTGAGTCCGTGGCCTCATTAACGTAGTGAGTTTGTATCTAGGTGGGGAGGGGCCCCAAATAAAGGAGGAAAAAATGTGGTTTAATTTATTGAAAAAGGACTTGGGCACCCACTGCGGGGAGTGGCGAAAGAGATAGACAAGCTTGGGGATGATTTTCATTTTGAGAAGATTCACCCTCCCCCAGACCGACAGAGGGAGGTTACTCCATGCCTTTAACTTAGATTGAGCCTCCACCAGGACCGGAGAGAGGTTAAGTGGGATAAAGTCAGAGGCCAAAGGTGATACATGCACGCCCAGGTATTTAAAATTGTCAACCCAGCATAGGGGGGTATCGGGGGGGGAGGTGGACCTGGCCGCCTGGTCTATCGGGAACAAGAGGGATTTGGACCAGTTCACCCTGAGTCCGGTGACCAGGGCGAACGTGTTCAAAACGGTCAGCGCGCCCCGCAGCGAGGGACCCGCATCGTTCGGGAAAAGCAACATGTCGTCCGCATATAGGGTCACCCTCTCCTCCAGCAGGCCCACCCGGAGACCCTTGATATGTGGCGATGTACGGAGAGCCTCCGCCACCGGTTCAATGGCAAGAGCGAACAAGGCCGGAGAGAGAGGGCAACCCTCAGGTGGGTCAATTTAATGCAAGTAGTGCAGGAAGTAGGAGTCAGGTGGGTCTGTGTATGTGTCAGGTGGGTTTAAGGTCGGTGGGTTAGTGTAGGGGTCAGGTTAGTGTAAGGGTCAGGTAGGTTAGTGTAGGGGTCAGGTAGGTCAGTGTAATGGTCAGGTGGGTCAATTTAATGCGATTAGTGCAGGAAGTAGGAGTCAGGTGGGTCTGTGTATGTGTCAGGTAGGTTTAAAGTCGGTGGGTTAGTGTAGGGGTCAGGTTAGTGTAGTGGTCAGGTAGGTTAGTGTAGGGGTCAGGTAGGTCAGTGTAATGGTCAGGTGGGTCAATTTAATGTGAGTAGTGCAGGAAGTAGGAGTCTGGTGGATCAGTGCATGTGTCAGGTAGGTGTGTCAGGGGGTCAGTGTAGGGGTGTAGGGGTAAAGTGGAGTCAGGGTCGTCAAAGATCCTTGCACCAGCCCCTGGTGGTCAGTGTGGTGTGTAGTGGTCAGTGTGGTGTGCAGTATAGTGGTCAGTGTGCAGTATAGTGGTCAATGTGCAGTATAGTGGTCAGTATTGGAATCAGGCTGGTCAGTACTATTGTAGGAAGGGACTCGGAGTGTGAAAAGTCCGCAGGTTAGGGGGGCGCAAATTTCTTGCCTGGCCCCTGGCGCTGACAACCCACGCTACGCCACTGCTCAGGAGCACTAGTATTGGCCACCAGAACAACCTTTTTAAGGTGTCCCACACAGGTGCTCCCGTGGATTTTTGGGGTATCTACATGTGTGAAACATGTCCCAAAAAGGTGAGTAGTCAAGATTTGTGTTTGGAAAAATCTTTTTTTCTGCTTGTAACTCTGCCCAAACAGACACTTGTACCGCACTTCCAAGCAATGTTTCATATTCCTATGTTTGCCCTCAAATATCTGTGTGCTAAGTGTACCTTTTGTTTCATTCTCATAGGGGAGAGAAGACTGGGAGGACACCACTTCTCAGAGCCCAGGAACCCCAAACCTCGCCAGGAACCCCAACCTTGTCAAAAACACCAACATGAGAATGTGGAGGAAGGAGAGGTGGAGAACATGGTGGAAATTTTCACCACAACAGGTCAGTGTCTGTCACCAAAGCTTCAGGTAATAAGAGATGTAGACCTGCAGATTTATAAAAAAAAAACTTTTTTATATTTTTTTATTAGGGGGTGAACATGTTGAAGAAAGGCCTTGTTTCTCCAGTTCTAGTGCCCAAAACATCATCCTACAAATAATGACATGTACAGTAGGTGACGTGTCCCTTTCTCGGCGAGACTGACCACCTACGAGCCCCATCGTGGGAGCCAGCGATGAGCTGGCTTGCCGTGATGGAGACAAAGCTGTCAGAAGCGACAGTGATCCGACTTGGATTCCCGCCAAATCTACATGCGGCGTTTGGTATGAATCATGAGGGGGAACTCCACGCCAAAATTTTTAATAAAAATCTGGCATGGGTTCCCCCCCAGCAGGCATACCAGGCCCTTAGGTCTGCTATGAGTTGTAAGGAAAACCCCCCCTACGCCGAAAAAAAAACGGCGTGGGGGTTCCCCCACAATCCATACCAGACCTGTATCCAAAGCACACCGCCCGGCCGGTCAGGAAAGGAGTGGGGACGACCGCCCCCCCCCGCCTGAGCCGTACCAGGCCGCATGCCCTTAACATGAAGGGTCAGGTGCTCTGGGGCAGGGGTGCTCTGGGGCAGGGGGGCACTGGCATGAGGGCATGCGGCCTGGTACGGCTCAGGAGGAGGGAGGTGCTCGTTTGTCCTCACTCCTTTCCTGACCGGCCAGGCGGTGTGCTTTGGATACAGGTCTGGTATAGATTGTGGGGGGGTTCTCCTTACAATCCATAGCAGACCTAAGGGCCTGGTATGCCTCCTGGAGGGGGGGAACCCATGCCGGATTTTTATTTAAAATTTTGGCGTGGAGTTTCCTCTCATGATTCAAACCAAACGCCGCGTGTAGATTTGGCGGGTATCCAAGTCGGATCCCCGTCGCTTCTATGACGCGCTCGCTGGAATGTGCTTTTTCTATTCCAGCGAGTGCGAGATGTCGGCACCCTGTCGCTGAGAATCCGCGCGATGCTGTTGTGCTGGAAACACATTCTCAGTGACAGGTACTGTGGTAGGGAAATGGACGTCATCAAAAAAAAAAAAAGATAGTTTTTAGTGAGCAAACCCTTAAGGACATCATTGATGTCTTGGGGCGAATCGAATAAAATCCCCCTTTTTTTCTTCCCAGTTTGTTTTAAAAAATGTTTCAAACAAGCCAAAATTTGAGTAGGTGAAAGGAAGAAGGGGTTTCACCCACAAAACATGTCCATTGATCACCCATAAATGGCAGATAACACATGTTGACAATAGGGATCAGGAGGAAAATACCCATTTTTAACCCAAAAAAGAATTTGCATCTTCAAATTTTGGCTTGTTCAGGGGTGACAACACCCCATCTTATTAAGGGCAGATAGACATTTTTGAAAAACTAGAATGTCTGAGATATTGCCTAGAGTAGGGGTGGCAAACTCAAATTCATCGGGGGCCGCATCAGCAGTTTGGTTGCCCTCAAAGGGTCGGTTGTATCTGCACTTACACCAGTGTCGTAGCGTGGGTTGTCAGTGCCCGGTGTAACTTGCTACCTCCCGACTCGCAGACTTACCTTTTTTCAGCTAGCTCCAGTCTGGTTACATGATCCCCTGTGTGAGCTAGCGGTGGCTGCAGGGGAGAGGAGAGCGTGCTCGTCAATGACTGGAAAAGCCTGGAGTGGTGACATCAAATATAGATTACTATGTCCCATCTGTTGTTGTGGGTGCTCCTTCCTCTCCCCTGCATACACCACTGGCTCACACAGGGAATAACATGACCGGACAGCCTGAAAATAGGGGTTTACATCTTTTAGGCATTGGGAGTGGGATTTTATAATATTTCTGTTAATGGAAGCTACATATGTCATATTCACACTATAATACTTGTTGCAGCACTGTGCAGCTGGGATCAATACACAGTAGGGTTTTGTATTTAACTTTTTTGAAAATGGAATATATATATATATATATATATATATATATATATTGTAAGCTGGGGATAGGTAGCGGGTACAAAAGCTCCCTGGGATGAGCCAACACAGATACCAAAGTCCATAGGATCAGTGAACAACAGTGGGATTTTTATTGGTGCTATACAAAGTCTATTTACAGGTGCTGTACAGTGTGCAGAAAACAAAACAAAAATAGCCAAACAAACACCTAGCCGTGTCTCGGCTCTAACTACACGTTATGCAGGTCCTAACTACTAAGCTAAACAAGCCTACCGCTTGTTAGCTCAAACACACACTTCTCACCAGTTTTTCAGCAGCCTCCTTGCTCTCACAGATTCACACTGTTTCCCAGGACAGAGCAATGGCTGTTAGCTCAGGTGAGCTTAAATTGGCCTGGGGGAGAGGGCCAACACCTGACCTGGATCAGGGATCAGAGATCCCTGAACGTGTAAGAGAGGAGCCTGGGAGAGGTATAAACCCCGAACTGGACTTTCCCAGGCTCTCTCTGGGATGCTCTGCTACACACCCTCCCCTCTTGTTTCAACCCCAGGGTTGGAACACCTGTAGCCCAACAGGAGTGAACACGGGACAGGGCATCTACATTTCCCATCTCAACACCTGGCCTGTGTTTTACCGAAAAGGAATAATCCTGGAGGGCCAAAAACCACCGGTTCACCCGCCTATTAGTCTCCTTCTTTTGGGCCATCCATTTCAGGGGAGCATGGTCAGTTATTAGCTCAAACTGGCGCCCTAACAGGTAGTACCTGAGTGCGTCCACGGCCCACTTTATGGCTAAACATTCCTTTTCAATGACTGCATATTTTTTCTCATGATCATTGAGTTTTCTGCTTAGGTAGACCACAGGGTGTTCTTCCCCATTGTATACCTGTGATAGTACTGCCCCGATACCTACATCAGAGGCATCTGTCTGAACCAAAAAATCTTTGGAGAAATCGGGGGAGTATAGCACTGGCTGTGCACAAAGAGCCTTCTTCAGGACTTGGAAAGATTCTTCTGCTACTGGGGACCATTTTATCATTACGGAGTCTTTCCCTTTCGTCAGGTCTGTCAGTGGGGCAGCTATAGTGGCAAAATTTGGAATAAACCTTCTATAATATCCCGCAATGCCAAGAAAGGCCCTGACCTGCTTCTTGTTTGCAGGACGTGGCCACTCCTGGATGGCTTCTACTTTATTCACTTGGGGTTTAATAACTCCACGGCCAATAGTGTAGCCCAAATACTTGGCTTCCTCCAAACCAATGGCACATTTTTTAGGATTTGCCGTAAAACCTTCCTTGAAGAGGGAATCAAGGACAGCTTGGACACGGGGCAAGTGAGACTCCCAGTCAGTGCTATGCACCACTATGTCATCTAAATAAGCTGCAGCATACTGCTGGTGCGGTCTTAGGGTCCTGTCCATGGCCCTCTGAAAGGTTGCAGGGGCATTTTGCAACCCAAAAGGCATTTTCTTATACTGGAATGATCCCTCCGGGTCACAAACGCAGTCTTTTTCTTTGGCACTATTAGTCAGGGGTATTTGCCAATATCCTTTGGTCAAGTCCAAAGTGGTCAGATAACGGGCCTTGCCCAGTCGGTCTATAAGTTCATCTACCCTGGGCATCGGGTACGTGTCAAACTTTGTTACTGCATTGAGCTTTCTGAAGTCGTTACAAAACCTCCAAGTGCCATCCGGTTTTGGGACCAACACGATGGGGCTAGACCAGTCACTATTGGATTCCTCAATGACATCTAGTTCCAACATCCTTCTAACTTCATCACTGATGTCCTTTCTCCTCGCTTCAGGAATTCGGTATGGTTTGAGCTTGACACGGACCCCAGGTTCAGTAACAATATCATGCTGAACCGCTGAAGTTTCTCTCTATTCCTTATTAGGAACTCTCTAGCTTCCTGTTTTTGGGAATATGACAGGGTGTCTGGAATCGTGACCTCAGGGATCAGAGGGGATTCAGTACCCTTAGGCGTTACCGGTAGGGACCTCGCAGTTAACGCCAGTCTATCCTTCCAGGGCTTTAACAGGTTTACGTGGTAAATCTGTTCGGGCTTCCTTTTACCTGGTTGATACACCTTGTAATTGACTTCCCCAACTCTTTCAATTACTTCAAAGGGGCCCTGCCATTTAGCCAGGAACTTGCTCTCAACAGTGGGAACTAAAACGAGGACCCTGTCACCCGGTGAGAAAACACGGAGTTGGGCCCCCCGGTTGTATATTCTCTGTTGGGCTGCTTGAGCCTGTAGTAAATGTTCTTTCACCACTGGTATTACGGCTGCAATCCTGTCCTGCATTTGAGCGATATGCTCAATTACACTTTTGTGGGGTGTCTGTTCCCCCTCCCAAGTTTCCTTGGCTATGTCCAAGAGTCCCCGAGGGTGTCTCCCATAAAGCAACTCAAATGGGGAGTACCCTGTAGAGGACTGGGGAACCTCCCTGATAGCAAACATCAGGTACGGTATCAGGAAGTCCCAGTCTTTCCCATCTTTGTCAACAACCTTTTTTAACATGCCCTTTAACGTCTTATTGAAACGTTCCACCAAGCCATCCGTTTGCGGATGATACACAGAGGTTCGCAACTGCGTCACCTTAAATAACTTGCACAGCTCCCTAGTTATCCGTGACATAAATGGGGTACCCTGGTCTGTCAGGATTTCTTTAGGGATGCCCACCCGACTGAACACCATAAACAGCTCTTTGGCAATATTTTTAGCAGATGCGGCGCGTAAGGGAACGGCCTCAGGGTAACGGGTAGCGTAATCCATAATCACAAGGATATGCTGATGACCACGGGCGGATTTGGGGAGGGGACCCACAAGGTCCATGGCAATCCTCTCGAAGGGCACTTCAATAATGGGCAAGGGCACTAAAGGACTTCGGAAGTGGGGCTGGGGGGCTGACATCTGACACACAGGACAGGATTGACAATAATTCTCAATATTTTTCTGTATCCCAGGCCAGTAAAACCTGCGCAACACTCTTTCAGTGGTTTTCTCAACCCCTAAATGGCCTCCTAGCAAGTGCCCATGGGCAAGTTCCAACACCACCCTTCTGTAAGGCTTGGGGACCACCAATTGTTCAGTAACTTCATCATTCTTTTTACATACACGATACAGTAAATCATCATTGCTGCTGAAATAAGGAAAACAGGGCCTATCCCCTGGTTCAACAGGTACATCATTAATCACCATTACATTTTCCCAGGCCCTGGCAAGGGTGGGGTCTTTTCTCTGCTCAGTACCAAAATTTTCCTTGTGCACATTAAGGTCAGTAAACTCCAACATAGGCTCCGAGTCGGCAGACGGCTGTCCGGCTCTACTGGTTGTGGGGACTCCCTCAGGCTCCTCCAGCTCTCCTGCCATAACCGAGAAAGGAAAACTCGGAGAGCCCTGAGATGAGTCCCCTGAACCCACAATATCGAAAGTAGCCAGGAGCTCTGGCTCTGCGACTGAGTCAGGTACTGCGACCGGGTCGGGACGATCACACAGTTCCCAAAACTTAGGGAAGTCCCTACCAATGATGGCCTCGTGCACCAAGTGGGGCACAAGTCCGACCGCATGGGACACCGTACCTAAGCCAGTTTTAAACTGAACTGTGGCTATAGGATACTCCCGGGTATCCCCATGTACACAGATCACAGCAACTTTTTTAGCATGAAAATTCACAGTTTCAACCATCTCAGCTGTAACCAAAGTAACCAGACTTCCAGAGTCCAGTAAGGCCGTAATAGGCTTATCATTAACAGTCATGTGACACATGTGTTTCCCCACATTTGGCGCTGCAGCGCATGAAACAGCAGCAAACATAGACTGCCTTCTATTAGACAGATCACACTGCATTGGTTCATCAGTCAATGGACAGTTTGCTGCAACATGTCCCAGCTCTTGGCAACGAAAACACCTGATGTTTCCCCAAGTTGGTTTGCTGACAGGCAGTGGTTTCCCTTGCTTGGGACGCCAAACTTCAGTCCTGGCACCAAAAATCCTCCCCCCTATTTCCTTGCCATGCTTACCACCCACTTCCCCTGGAACAGTCTTACCGGTTGCCTGGGGAGACCGTGGCTTTGGGTGGAAAGTCCGTGCGGCTGTTGGGGTGGTGACCAGGTTCTCTGCAGCAAAGTACCTTTCGACGAGTTCCACCAAGTTATCTGCCGACTTGGGGTCCCCTTGACTCACCCACCTCTGCAGGGGAATTGGGAGTGACCTCAGGAACTGGTCCATGACCACACGCTCCACTATTTGTGGCGCAGACAGGGACTCCGGCTGTAGCCATTTTCTCACCAGGTGGATTAGGTCGAACATCTGCGATCTTGGGGGCCTCTCAATTTGGAAGAACCAGCTGTGGACCCGTTGGGCTCGAACGGCCAAGGTGACACCGAGTCGCGCCAGAATTTCCTGCTTGACCTTTTCATAGTCTCCCGCTTCTGCCGACTCCAGATCATAGTAGGCCTTCTGCGATTCACCAGAAAGTAAGGGGGCGATCAGTCCTGCCCACTTGGTTTTAGGCCAATCTTCCCTCTCAGCGGTCCGTTCAAATGTTAGCAGGAAGGCCTCTGGATCATCATCCGTAGTCATTTTTGACAAAAAGCGAGCCACATGGATGGCTGAAGGCTTGTCTCTAATATCCTTGATTTCCGCAGGTGCCCACTGTGCTAGCGTTTCTGCAACTTTAGTCAGGGTTTTCCTATCCGCTTCTGCAGCAGTGGCAAGCTGTTCAAACAGCCTCTGCGATTGCTCCTGTACAGCACTAATCTGCCTCTGCGATTGCTCCTGTGCGATAGCGTTGGCTTGCTGCAGCGCAGCATTAGTTTGCTGTTGTGCAGCGTTTGCTTGCTGTTGTGCAGCATTGAATAGCACCATTTGTTTGAGGATTTCCTCCATGTTGTCACTTTAGGTACTGGCTTTTTAAATAGTAACTTACTATTGCTGCCCGCATTCTCCACCATATGTAAGCTGGGGATAGGTAGCGGGTACAAAAGCTCCCTGGGATGAGCCAACACAGATACCAAAGTCCATAGGATCAGTGAACAACAGTGGGATTTTTATTGGTGCTATACAAAGTCTATTTACAGGTGCTGTACAGTGTGCAGAAAACAAAACAAAAATAGCCAAACAAACACCTAGCCGTGTCTCGGCTCTAACTACACGTTATGCAGGTCCTAACTACTAAGCTAAACAAGCCTACCGCTTGTTAGCTCAAACACACACTTCTCACCAGTTTTTCAGCAGCCTCCTTGCTCTCACAGATTCACACTGTTTCCCAGGACAGAGCAATGGCTGTTAGCTCAGGTGAGCTTAAATTGGCCTGGGGGAGAGGGCCAACACCTGACCTGGATCAGGGATCAGAGATCCCTGAACGTGTAAGAGAGGAGCCTGGGAGAGGTATAAACCCCGAACTGGACTTTCCCAGGCTCTCTCTGGGATGCTCTGCTACAATATATATATATATATATATATATATATATATATATATATATATATATGTATGTATATCTATATATAAACCAAAATATATATAGAATAAAATCCAAAAGGTTAAAAAAATAAACCCTAATGGGTATTGATCCCAAGTGTACAGTGCTGCAACAAGTATTATAGTGTGAACATGACATGTGTAGCTTCCATTAACTGAAATATTATAAAATAACCCTATTTGGTAGTGAGTCGCAATCACTGGTGCTGCAAGAAACCTCAACCTCATTGTGCAAATAAAGTACAGAAAATGTAATTAAAACAATTCAACAAATACACTAATGCCGCGTACACACGGTCGTTTTTTGTGATGAAACAAAACGACGTTTTAAAAAACGTCATTTAAAATGATCGTGTGTGGGCAAAACGTCGTTTTATGTCTTCAAAAAAATGACCAAAAAAAAATTCCAACATGCTTGAATTTTTTATGTCGTTTTTCAGAATGTCGTCTTTTGTTTCACAAAAAATGATCGTGTGTGGGCAAAACGATGTTTAAAACAACGTTTTAGACCCGCGCATGCCCAGAAGCAAGTTATGAGACAGAAGCTTCAATGGAACAGAGTGCCGTCGAAAGTGTCTTACGTAACCGCGCTTTGCAAGAGCATTTTCAGAAAACGATGGTGTGTATGCAACATCGTTTTTTAAAATTAAGTTTGAAAAACGTTGTTTTGTTTCATGAGATAAAACAACGTTTTTTTACATCACAAAAAGTGATCGTGTGTACGCAGCATAATTCTAAGATGGCCCTACTGGGTAGTGAATCCAAATCACCAGTGCTGCAAGAACACACATTTGTGCAAATATATAAGTGTAGCACTACCCCCGAAGAAGCCGCTGGTTTGATTTGGGATCTACTCTCTTGATTTAACACACCCCTATTAACTTGCTCGAACACTCCCTTGACACACCAGAAGTCTGGGGGATGTATTGTGACCCCTTCTGGGCGGAGGCACAATGACAGGCATACAATATTCAATGACCGTATAATGATAGTATTACCTGAATAGTGGATGGCCCCTCCAGACTAGAAGAATACACTCACACAGTTGTATTTTTAAATCAAAGAGAGAGTTTACTTAATAAATACTCAAGAAAAACACACACTAATTTATACCATTAAATGAACAGTTGTAGGCAATAACACAGTGTGATTTCGCAAGGGCCCTTGCAGAAATCCACAAATGGCATTTTTAAATAAAACAAGTCTATGCTTAATAATGGTACCATTCGGCTAACTGGTGAACAGTCTGTGCTCGCAAGCCCCCTCTATCATGCGATCCTGCAAACAGCTGAAGTTCCCATTGCGGCCAGATGGTGCACGTTATATTTGTAATCCACAAACAAGGAAAGGTAAGGGAAAGTTAACCCAACAAAGCGTGGTCAACCTAAATGCTGATAAGCTGATCGCTAGCCAGCGTCAGTCACTTCTGGATAACCACTATAGACAGTGAAGAAGGTATAAGTTCAAGGTAGAAGCCCAGCAGGGGGGCGGGAGGCCTGTGAGACGGCACTAAAGTGTCTGTGTAGAGAGAGAACTAAGAGCTGAGCATGTGCCCCCTCTCACCCGACAGGCCGATCCACCTGATCTCCTCTCAGAAAGCGCGTCGGTGAATCACTGCTCCACGATACGAAGGTCCCGGACGAGGGTATTCCACTGTTTAAAATGTTGGCCATTGTCCCAAAGGCATTCTCCACAACTCTTCAGGCTCTGGCCAGCAGATAGTTAAACACCCTGCTCTCTGGGGTGAGGGTCCTCTGGGGGAATGGCCTCATTAGATGCGGTCCCAGGCCAAAGGCTTCATCAGCCAAAAAAAAACGAAGGGGAGTGCTTCCACATTCTCTGCATCCGGTGGCAATGCAAGCTCATCACTCTGTAGATGAAGAGCAAACTCCATCTGGCTGAAGGCTCCCCTATCCGACATCCGGCCATTCTTTCCCACATCCACATAGAGGAATTTATATTGTGCTGACATCACCGCCATCAACACATTGCTATGAAAACCTGTGTAATTGTAGTAATAGGAACCCGAACGGGGTGGAGGCACGATGCGGATGTGCTTCCCGTCAATGGCTCCACCGCAGTTGGGGAAGCCCCACCGTGTAGCAAAATCTGATGCCACAGTCTGCCATTCCTGTGGCGTGGAAGGAAGCTGTGGAGTCAAGATAAAAAATGTAAGTACTTTTGCACATAACATTGCAAGCAGATTATACAAATACAATTGGCCAACATCATTATAACATTTATTTTAAGGAGTATTTAAATACAAAAATATAAGGCCAAATTATCACATTCCTCACCCCCTCTGATGGCCCATTGATTTTTTTTTAGGGGGGCTAGATGAGTTTGGGACCCCAATTTTTTTTTTTTATGTGAAAATATACTTTAGAACACATTTTACGGGGGGGGGGGTGTAAAACACTACAATGTTTTTTACAAAATACATTGGGAAGTGACTAGGCTAGGTGTGTTTGGGCCCAGAAGAGCATGCTGGAGAGGTTAGTGAAGGGAAATATGCATGTAGGCCAAAAAAGGGGCATTAAAAAATTACAGCATGCATAGGGACAAAGGGGACATTCACAGCATATTACAATCATGGTATAATTAAATGTGATATTAAAGGAGAAAACTTACCCTCATATAGTCCTCCTGCAGGACTTGTATAATGGCAGAACAGGTGTCTGGGATAATGAGGCCCAGAGCCTGGGGGAGATGCCTGTTATGAACTTCAAGTCCTGCAAGCTTCTCCCAGTTGCCAGATAGCGTAATGTGGCAACTGGCCTCTGCTCAGCACTGATGGCTTCCTGCATAAAGGTGTCCTGCCTGGTTATATAGAGGGACACCAAAGCCAAGAGATGCTGAAAAACAGGGTCAGAATTCCTAAGAAAATTCCTGTAGTCATAAGGATTACTCTCCTGGATCTCCCACAGCAGAGGCATATGAGATAATTGGTCCCTCCGGAGCAACCAATTCTTGGTCCATGAACTCCTCCTCACCCTGTTCATGGACTTGTCTTGGTCTAAAACAAGAAGACCAACACAAACTGACTGCACAGCATGAATTCTAGGATAAGAACTTACCCCCCCCCCCCCCCGCAACATGGCTAGAAAATGAACTGATCAGAACGAACTAAACAGAATGCACTGAAGAACAGCAAGTCCTATGAAGAACGACCTGAAAATCTGAAACGAGCGGACAGGAACGCACTGTAAAACAAGTACGGCCTGACTACACGCCCTGAAAGACAGGATACAAACCCACAAGCACAAACTGAACTCCAGAAAACAATCTGAAAGCACGAAGACTGAAAAGCGCGAATCGGCTCTCACCAAACTTTTACTTACCACGAGATTAGCAAAAGCAGCCCCAAGGGTGGCGCCAGTGGAATCGAACTTCCCCTTTATACTGCCGTTGTACGTGTTGTACGTCACTGCGTTTTAGAATGACAGGATTTTGGCTTGCCAGTGTGTATGCAAGGAAAGCTAGACAAGAATCCCGTCAAGCTTGACAAGAATCCCGTCGAAAAAAAACAACTTTTTTTTAAGACGGGATTCTCGCCCGTGTGTACAGAGCTTACCAGTAACGACAGTCTGTACTAAAGAGGACAATGTTGTCCCAATACACCAAGGTGTATTTCCGATGGATCCATCACCCTCTGAAAAGTATCTAGGGCAGAATGTAATCCAAATGGCATTCTTCTATATTGGAAATGGCCTCTGGAGTGGGAAACACTGTATTTTCTCTGGTTTCCTTAGTTAAAGGTAGCAGGGCAAACAGAAGAAGCGAATTAGCACATGTTTATTAAATACATACTTCAGGCTCATAGACCAATCTCATAGACCAATCTCACTACTGAGATTATGATTCTAGCTAAAATCCTGGCCAATAGATTAAATAAAATTACTACATCTATCATCCATCCATATCAAACTGGTTTTATGCCTAATTCTTCAACTGCTGTAAATATAAAACATACTTTTTTAAAACATTCAAACGCCCATTGACGACAAACAAAGCACTGCTGTATTTCGATGTGGCTTAAGATGCACACGATCAGATATTCTGCCAACAATTGTCCGATGGACATGTTTTGTCGGATAATCCGACCGTCTGTATGCTTCATCGGACAATTGTTGTTGGAATTTCTGACAACAAATGTTGGATAGTCATGCTCTCAAATTATCCGACAACAAATGTGTTCCGTCGGATTATCCAATCGTGTGTACACAAGTCCGTCGAACTAAAACCCAAAGTACAAACATGCATGCTCCGAAACAATGCTAACCATTAGACAACATTAGCAGAAGTTGCCCAAAGGGTGGCGCTAAAGAGCTGAAAAACAACGTAGTTTCGTGACTGTTGGCTAAAAAATTTCTGCCATCTGTATGCAGAACAAGTTCACAGACAACGCCCTTCGGACAAAAATCCGATCGTGTGTATGAGGCTTAAGGCATTAGACAGCATAGAGTGGTGATGTATAGGGATGGGCTATCTGTTAGAGTCGAACATGAGTTCGACTCAAACATCGGCTATTCGATCGTTTGCCGAAGATCGAATATGATGGGCCACTCGCGCCAAATTAGATCGGCACGCCTCGGCCCATAAGTCATCGCAGTGCTTCGCTGGCTGATGATTGGCCAAGCATGCACTATGACCTGCATGCTTTGGCAAATCACAGCGCCGTCAGCTAAGAGAGCCATAATTGGACAATTATGGCTCAGGGTGTTAAGTACATGCCCCACACTATATAAGGCCACCTGCACTTTTGGCCTTGTATAGTGTGTTGCGGCGGAGAGAGATAGGGATAGAGAGAGAGTCATTTCATTTACTTAGAGCAGGCAGGCGATTCAGTTAGCTGCAGTGTATTTAGTATATATATATATATATATATATGCATCCCGTTTTTGTGTGTGTATATATATATATATCCTAAAAGGGGCCGGACTTCTAAATAGATTCATGAAATCTATCCATTCTACATAAAGGGGGTGGCTTGAGAGAGGGGGCGGCTCCCATCCACCTTTAATGGATGGGCCGCCCATGCCCTTCAGTCTAAATTTCGCCCTCAACACTCCACGGAAACTGCTCTCCTTAAACTCACAAATGACCTACTAACAGCTAAAACCAACAGACCATGCCAAGGTCCTAGGTATAGTCCTGAACCTTGTGCCCAAATCCAATCACTGTCCATAGCTTGCCGCCTCAACCTTCTGTTATTTTAATCTGTGTTATTTATTCTAGGTTGTAATTTTAATTGTATAGATGTTTTATTTGTAGTTCTAATTTTGTTATTTGGTGTTAATAGCTGTAAGGCGGCGTACACACGGCCGAGGTTCTCGCTGAAAACCAGCGAGAACCTCGCTGGAATGTGCATTCCAGCGAGGACCTCGGCCGTGTGTACGGTCTCGGCGAGCTTCCCGTCGGGAAGCCCGTCGAGCAGAAATAGAGAGCACGCTCTCTATTTCCTCGACGGCCCGCCTGGAAGAATGGCTGGTTGCCATTCCCGACGGGCGGGTCGCCGATTTCGACGGCCGGCAGGGAACCTCGACGGGCGGAACGATGTGTTCTGCCCGTCGAGATTCCCTGCCGTGTGTACGCCGCCTTATTGGTAATTTTGTTGTGTTTTTGCATCTTGTTCAGTTTATTGTTGTAATCTTGTGTTGTCTTTGTTAAGTGTGTCTGTGCCGTAACAATTTCATTTGGGATAAATAAAGTGTTCTGTAACATCTCCAAAATATGCCCCTTGCTCACCAATGACACCACAAAGCTTCTAATTCACTCCCTGGTCATCTCTCGATTCGACTGTTATTTTCGTTTTTCTGCCAAGTGCATCTTGCATTTTCAGATGCCAAAATTTCTATTTGGTGCACCTCTACTGAAAGCTTATCTCTTCAGAGAAGCTTATCTGGGCCCTCACCTAACTGCATATTTATTTTCTCCAACAGCCCACATACACACTGTATCCAGTTTAGCTGGATCTCACTGCAGACAGTTCCTGGTGTACTGTTTCTAAAATACTTCATGTAGGCAGTTGATATATACATGCCAGCTTTGTATATTGTAAGATTGGGGTGATCAGACTCCAGCGGTAGGTGCGTTTTCAGTGAGTACGCAGTCCAGAGGTTTTTAAGGGCCTGGTAGCCTTCTTTTATTAAAAATGACAGAAAAGTTCACAAAGATATCGGTAGCCCACACAAGGGGGGTTCCACCATTGCTGTATCTTGCATACTCAATACTTTAGACTCCTGGTTTACATTCTTGCCATACGGCTGCTTCAGGCCTTTAGCCTAGACCTTAGGTCTGCTCCTCAGAACAATAGAGTTTCCTAGAGTTGAGCTTACTCCTGATCAGCGCCGTGCTGCTCTGTCACCAAGGATATCTGCCTCCTGCAGACATGCATGCTCTGGCTGCACCCATGCAGCCTCTGTCTCCTCTCAGAGGAATAGGAGTCCACTTGACTCCCATGCACAGACTTCCTGTCTGTTGTGTGGGGCCCTGAGCCATAGTCAGGTCACAACTATCTAGCCCAACACACAGCTGTGCAATCAGCGTACCTTTCTCTCCTCAAATCTGGTGTAAACCAGCAATCTTTAGGTAGCATGGGGTCCCACTGCCACTATATATATATATATATATATATATATATATATATATTATATATATATATATATACACACACACACACACACACACACAGTATCCTGTGTATTTATTCAGTTAGCTGCAGTGTATTCAGAATATATATACATCCCAGCTTTGTATATACACACCAGGGCTTGACAAATTTGCTTGGAATCTAGGAGCCAGCTAAAAAAGTTAGGAGCCAGAAACGTGCCCCGTCCCACCTAGCTCACGCGCAGAACTGAACGCATACTTGAGTAGCGCCCGCATATGAAAGCGGTGTTCAAACCACACATGTGAGGTATCGCCGTGAGATTGGTAGAGCGAGAGCAATAATTCTAGCCCTAGATCTCCTCTGTAACTCAAAACATGCAGCCTGTAGAATTTTTTAAACATTGCCTATGGAGATTTTAAAGGGTAAAAGTTCCACAAGCGTAAACTATTTTGAAGCGTGACATGTTGTATATCAATTTACTCAGCGTAACATTATCTTTCACAATATGAAAAAAATAGGGCTAAGGTTATTGTCGTCTTATATTTAATAAAAAAAAAAAAAATCCCCAAAAAAGTGCGCTTATAAGACCGCTGCGCAAATATGATGTGAAAGAAAGTATTGCAACGACCGCCATTTTTTCTCTATGGTGTTAGAATAAAAAATATATATAATGTTTGGGGGTTTTAATTAGAGGGAAGGAGATTGCTGGTTGTCTTGTCATACCAATGTGTGGAACTATAGCCCTGCAGAAGGCCGCAAAGCGGCGGCCTCAATTATAGATCACGCGGCAGCAGAGGTCGGAGCGCCCGAAGACGCAGGATACCCCAGCTGTGCCACCCCAGGCGCCAGGTCGCTATTTCTTGTCGCAATTGCGACCTGAGACCCGGGTTTTGTTGAACCCTGGTATACACTGTATCCTGTGCAGCTAGATCTCACTGCTGACCGTTCCTGGTGTACTGTTTCTAAAATACTTCAGGCAGGCAGTTGATTCAGTTAGCTGTAGTGTATTCAGAATATATATACATCCCAGCTTGGTGTATATATATTGTGAACTTTGGGGCTTGTTTAGCTCTGCAGGATTAGGTGCGTAAACCGTTAACGTTGAACCAAAAAGGGTTTTTATTTGTGACTAAACCACTCAATAGATATGATAAGAAACTAGATAAATACATTTTATGGAAATGTTGTAAAAAAACTGTTACAAATATAAAATCAAAGAAATTAAATGAATAACTGGCCCACACAGGTTATCACAATCATAATACAATTCTATCATAAAAAAACTTGAAATTTCCAGCACATGACTGTTCTGTTATGAATGAATGAATGAATGAAAACTTATATAGCGCGGCACATGCGAACTGAATCGCCTCTGGGCGCTTGTTGTTCCTGTCTCCTTTGATATCAAAAGAGAAAAGTCTTGACCTTTTTCCTAAATGCTAGGTGGTTCTCCTCCAACCGAATGCTGGTTGGTAAAGCGTTCCATAGTCTGGGACCTTGGACCGCGAATCTTCTTTCTTCTTTGGACTTGAAGTTGGCTTTCGGAACCTGGAGTAGGTTCTGATTTGTGGATCGCAAAACGCGATTGGGATTATGCGCTTTTATTAATTCGCATAAGTAAAGGGGGGCATTCCCATGGACACATCTATGCGTAAGACAGAGAGCTTTAAAAGTAATTCTATCTTTGACTGGCAGCCAATGAAGGGCTCTCAGTGAAGGTGAAATGGATTCCCAGGGTTTTTTCCCAGTCACAAGTCTGGCGGCCGTATTCTGAACGACTTGCAGACGAGCGATTTGGTACTTTGGAGGCCGAGGTAAAGGGCATTTGCATAATCCAGCCTGGAGTTTACAATTGCTCCCACCACGACCGCTAAATCTTCTTTAGGGATGAACGGAGTGAGTCTGCGTAGTAGGCGCAGTAGATGGTGAGATCCGCTGACTACTGACCCTATTTGTGCTTTCATTGTCATAAAGGAGTCAAAAATGACCCCTAGGCTTTTGACTTTGGCGCTAGGGGTGATGAGCTTTCCCAGAATAGGCGGGGGGGGGTCCATACTGTTATAGGTTGATTCCTACGCTTGGCGTGAAACAGAAGAAGTTCTGTTTTCGCTCCATTGAGTTTAAGATAACTCTTTGTCATCCAGTCCTCTATCAAAGAGAGGCATGTCTCTATATTGAGGTGGTGATCCTGTCTGTTGCAGATGCGGAAATACAGTTGCGTATCATCTGCATATGAGTGGTAGAGCAGTTTTTGGCTGCTGATAATCTCAAAAAGAGGACGAAGATAGATGTTAAACAGCACTGGTGACAGAGGCGATCCTTGAGGGACTCCGCATGTTACTGTGCGTTTTTCTGACGTAAAAGGTCCTAACTTTACTGTTTGCGATCGGTTTTCCAGAAAAGAGGAGAACCAAGATAAATCGCCTTCTGCGACTCTGGCTACTTCAGCAAGCCGAGTCAGTAACAGTTTGTGGTCTACAGTGTCGAAAGCTGCACTTAGGTCCAACAGAACTAGAAGACAAGATTCTCCTTCGTCTGCGGACTGGAGAACATCGTCCCATACTTTCAGCAATGCTGTTTCCGTCCCGTGTCCGGGACGGAAGCCTGATTGCAATGGGTCAAGTAGCTTGTAGGTATCTAGATGCTGTTGCAGCTGTTGTACCACTACTTTCTCTATTATCTTAGAGAGTACGTTGAGGGTTGTTATGGGACGGCGGTGGAGTGGGTCCTTGGGGTCCAGGGAGGGTTTCTTCAGGATGGGTTGGATTATACCCTCTTTCAACTGTGTGGGCACTTTGCCCTCCAGAAAAGACTGGTTGATAAACTGCGTGATGGGAGGAGCCAGGATGTAGGCGCATTCCTTCAGCAGTTTTGTGGGAATAATGTCATTCGGCGCTGTGCCATTACGCAGAGTACAAATGACATTCTTAGTGGTCTCAATGGAGATGGGTTCCAGGGTAAACTTACCTGATAACGGAGCATTACTAAGGGTGCTGTGTGAGAGGCTACAGGGAGGGCTGAGGGGGGAATTGTTTTGCTGAATGCTTTCACGGATTGCTTCGATTTTATTAATGAAGTAATCCGATAGTTCATTGCAAAATTCTTGTGTGTCCGAACTGGGGGCTTTGATGCATTCTGGTTCCATGGTCTGAGTGACCATCTTGAAGAGTTCGCGGGGGCGGTTAATGGCACCGTTGATAGCCTCCGAAAAATAATTTTTCTTGGCTTGGAAAATTCCTTTGTGGTATTTTCTTGTAGTCGCCTTGTAGATGTATAGGTTTAGGTCTGAAGAACATCTTTTCCAGGCAGATTCTGCCCTTCTGCGTCCTTGCTTCAGTAACGACAGCTGGTTGTTAAACCAGCTGCGGTTGTTTTTCCGGATGCGGGTACTTCGTTTCGGCGCTACCAAGTCAGCTGACTGTAGCATGGCCGAGTTAATGGCTTCCAGTGTTTCAATGGCCGTTTGATGCGGCTGAGTTGTTTCTATCTTTTTCCTTAAAGTTGTTTTGAAGAGTTCCGAGTGGAGCTTCTTCTGGCATCTAGTCCAGTGTATTGTCACTGGATTTGATGTTTTTGTTGCAGGGGGGATGGCGGAAATCCTGAATATAATTGCATGGTGATCTGTCCATGGCAACTTTTCATTTTCCCAAATCTTTATTTCCAGAGCTTGTCTGAAGATAAGATCAAGTGTGTGACCTGAAGCATGTGTGGGCCCACATACTAATTGCTGCAATCCCAAACCTTCCAGGTGGTCAATACAGGCGTCGGCAATGGGGTCTAGTGAGGAGTTTGCCCAGAGATTGAAATCCCCGAGCAGCAAAAGATGTTTGCTGATGAGGGTATAAGTGGAGAAAAAATCCGTCCAAGATGATAGCAGCTGCGATTTTGGGCCGGGCGGCCTATAGCAGAGCAGAACGTGGATGGTCTCCTTTGTATTTGCTTGCAGTTGCAGAGTAAGGGTTTCCATGAATGGAAGAGGGTTTTGGCGGACTGGTTTGGTGATCTTAAGATGAGTCTTGTGGATCACCGCCAGGCCGCCTCCTCTTTGCCCTATTCTGTTTTCCGTTATAATACGGTAATTTTCTGGCACCAATTCTCCTAGAATGGTGTTACAGTCGGCTGTGAGCCAACTCTCTGTAATAAAGAGGCAGTCTAGATCCTTTTGTTGAATAAAGTCGCAGATTTCTAGTCGGTGTTTTACTGCCGATCTTGTGTTAATCAGAGCACACGATATGTGCTTGGGCTGGGGTAAATGGCTGAAATGTCTGACCGTTGATCTATGATCGATTCTCAATAGTCGCTCAGTTCTTAGGGCCTTTTTGGTGATGGCTGGCAGTATTGCGGCGCATTGCCTCAAACTCCAAATGGTATCGGCAGAATATTGCCGACATACCATGATCGCCACTACACCGGGGGGGGGGGGGGGTTTGGGGCAGTGGGGAGAGGAATTAACTGGCTCCTCTCTCCTAGCTTGGTCCAGAGGAAGGCAAAAAACCCTGTCAGAGCTCGGCCAATATGCTCCGGTAGGGAAAAAAATTCCTTCCTGACCCCTGTAAGAGGCGATCGGTTAACCCCTGGATCAAGCTACTGTGTGTTGGGACGAAGAGGGGGGGGGCTAGGGCTGAGAGGGAGAACTTGTTGCTGGTCTGGTGGCTGCCTGCTCAGGGATGAGGGCTGACAGGGGGTTTACTGAATAATCTGGGCTGAATGGGTGAAGGGTGAAGGGTGAGCAACAGGGCCGGGTAACTGTCCTTCAGGAATCAGGGGGAGGTTTGCCTGGGAGCAGGGTGAGGACCCTGAAACGTGGGGAGCGGCGCGCCGTTAGGCCGCAAGTGAAGCCGTGGTCTTTCCTAGACCGCGGCCCCGCGATTCAGGACGGCCTGGCGCGGTGCTCCCGAATGAGCACCGGAAACGGCGGAAATTTCCGCGAGGTGGTGGCGGGAGGTGGCGGGAGGGGGCCTTTGTCTGCCTCCTGGGATCGAGTGCTGCGGCTTGTCCTGAAAAGGACGGCCGCCCACAGTGCCAGGGAGACAGGTAGAGCTAACCTTCCAAAGGAGGGGAGGAATGCTGGAGAGAGGCTGGAAACTGGAAGCTGGAAGCTGGAGGGGAGGCCAGGTTCGGAAGCAGGCTGGAGCTGGAGCTATGGGAGGGCTGGGCTGGGAGAACCCTGCCTGCCTGACTACCTGCTACGCCTGCCTGGAGCTATGACTCACCCGTTCCTACTCCTAGGAACGAGCGCCGCTTGTAGCTCCTGCTGCTAATCCTCCTACCTCACTGACTGAGCTGAGCTGCTACTCCTTGACAGCCCTGTTACTTACTATTATAATTTTGTTTAAACGATCTAGATGTCTATGCTCCTGAGGAATCGTTATTTGTAACGCGTAACATGTAGAGCGAGCCCTGCTTTCCTCTGGACTAGGGATGAGCCGAACATACCCGCGTTCGGTTCGCACCAGAACCGGCGAACAGAACCCCATTGAAGTCTATGGGACTCGAACGTTCAAATTAAAAAACGCTCATTTTAAAGACCAATATTCAAGTTATTGTTGGAAAACGTCTTTGAGAACCCGGGTCTTGCCCCAGGGAACATGTATCAATGGAATTTTTTTTTTCAAAACTGTGGGCCAGATTCTCAAAAGAGATACGACGGTGTATCGCAGGAAACACCGTCGTTTCTCTGTTTTTTTCCCCCGGTATCTATGCGTCTGATTCATAGAATCATTTACGCATAGATACGCGAAGATCCGATAGGTGTAAAACACTTACACCGTCGGATCTTAGATGTAATTACATCGCTGGCCGCTAGGTGGCCTTTACGTTGATTTCTCATTTGCCTATGCAAATGAGCCTAATACACCGATTCCCAAACGTTTTTACGCCGCCTCGTCGTCGTTTACATCATTTCCGTAAGCGTAAACCTACCCCTGCTATATGGGGGGTAGGCTTACGAAGTTCCGTCGTATGCCATGTTAAGTATGGCGTTGGGTCAGCGTCGCCTTTTTCCGTCGGTTACGTCGTTTTACTAAGTTGTTCGCGAATAGGGCATTGCGTAAGTGACGATCACATCGTTTTCACGTCGGTTTCAACAACGTTTTCCGACATGAGCTGGAGCATGCGCACTGGGCTTTTTCCCCGGCTGGCGCATGCGTGTTCGATCGACGCGGGGGCACGCTTAATTTAAATACAAGCCGTCCCCTTTGAATTACGCGGGGATACGCCGGGCCATTTACACTACGCCGCCGCAAACTACGGAGCAAGTGTTTGGAGAATACGGCACTTGCTCCAGTAAGTTGCGGCGGCGTAGTGTAAATGGCTTACGCTACGCCGCCGCGGATTCTACCAGCGATTTTAATGATACTTAAAGTGAAAAAAAAATCCCTTTAAATATCGTACCTGCTGTGTCTATAGTAGTGGCACGTGTTTAGAAATGTCCCTGCACAACATGAGATTACTCTCCGAAAAAAATAATTTAATACTGCTTGCGGCTTCAAAGTAATGTTTGGTCCCTGCAATATGGATAAAAATCATGGAAAAAAATAGCATGAGTTTCCCCGCCACCACTCCCCCCAGATCTTTACAAGACCCAGTGCTGATCCTGACCTCCCTGGGGCCCTAAGCAAAATCTGATGACAGTGACATGTCACATAAAAGAAAGTTGAGAAGCGGGGGGAGGGGGTGTTCTGCTGTCGGAAATGACTCAGCCAGCGAGTTTAGAAGCCTGGTGAGGGTGCGATAATGACTTCTTACCAGGCGGGGCCTCTAGTAATTTTGGGGGCCCTTTGCAGCTTTGCGAGGCCCTAAGCGGCTTGCATAGTGCGCCTATAGGGAGGATCGGCCCTGATAAAACCCTATGGCCCTATATACTTTAAACAGCAGTATACAGGCGGTGCAAACAAGACAAGGACTGTAGGTTTGTTACGTAGAATCTGAACCATGTCATACTTTGCTGCTGCATATTGCACAATTTCCTAAAGAGACCCTCAACAAACTACACGACACTTGTGCCTGGTGATGTTCCAGTGGTGGCCCATGAGCCTGTGGCCATACAGGCTTGCCCCCCCCCCAAAGCGCACGTGCTGTGTGGCAACAATGTGTCGATTATTTTAGGGGTGGTGTGGGCCATTACAATGCCAGATCTTGGCTCAATCAATTATTTTTTCGTGAAAGAAAATTTTAGAAAAAAGGGGGGTTGCCATCCGGGGCCCCCTTTGAACAAATTCTGTGAAGAACTCAGTCAGTCAGTCAAGCCTTAGCTTTCTCCCCATATCTAACCCACAAACTCATCCACTGATCATAAAGTCTAAAAAACAAGTTTCGTATTGTCGTATTGCACGATTGTTTTTCTGACGTTTTCTACCGACTGTAAACGACGTTCTCTATCCCTTTATACACTGCGCATGTGAGAAGCTCTGCAAGTTTCCACGCCCATGACGTTCGTTCTAGTGATTGCCACGCCCCTTTTTAGTCGGTCAATGTGGAGAGGAGTCTGAAGACATGATGGAGGAGAGACAGCAAGCTGCAACCAGGCAGGAGACAGGCCAGGCACACACCAGGAGGAGCAGGAGGTACAAAGCCACCAACCTGAGATTTGAAGAGATGGTTGAGATGGTGGCTATTTTAAAAAAGGAGGACTATGATGGCAAAAAAGGGCCTTACAAAAACCCCAATAAACTAAAGGCCCAGATCATGGATAAGGTACGGAGGAGTATCCATGCAAAATTCGGGGTGCAGAGGTCCAGGGAGCAGTTGCGCAAGAGATGGAGTGATTTGAGAATCCGAGAGCCAGAGCAGATGGAGAGAATTCGAAGAGTCCTCAGAAGACGTAAGTAATTTTCATGTGTACTCTGAATATTTGTTTTTCTATTATTTTGTGGCATGTGCTTTTGATCACAGGTTGTGTATATATACAGTTCAAGAACAGATGTTTGAAGGTTCATGTTTGTGTGGGCATAATAATTGGTTGGTCATTCTATTTAAGACCTTTTTATGTGAGACCAATTTTTTAATTAATGTAGATGTGTTATTAAGTTGATTTAAATAAATAAGTATGCTCAGCAAAGCAGTTGATTACACATATGCACTCAGTAGTACAATGGTTGGCATTGCCAATCCGCCCTATAGGCTCACTATGCAAGCCGCTTAGGGCATCGTAAAGCTGCGAATGGCCCCCCCCAAATAACTAGTGGCCCGCCTGGTAAGAAGTCATTTTCGCCCCCTAACCCCTGCTTCTCAACTCGCTGGCTGCATGGGAAAAGAGGCAAGAAGTCAGCACCCCTTGCTTCTCAATTTAATGTAAGATGACATTTAAGACAGCAGAACACCCCCTCCACCCACTTCTCAACTTTCTTTAATGTGACATGTCACTGTCGTTAGCGCCCCCCGCTTCTCATTTTTAATGTGCCATGTCATTTGGCTTCGGGCCCCAGGGAGGTCAGGATCGGCACTGAGTGTTGGTCACAAGAACAACCTAGTTAGTAAGCGTTTCACACAGAGGTGATCCAGTGTCAACTTGTTGTTTTGCCATGTAGGAAACTTGGCCAAAGATAGAGAAATGCAGCAGCTTTGGTAATGGCTAAAATCCTGTGTTAAGCTTAGGATTGTAAAAACACACAATTGTACGACACTTTTTAAAAAGAATGATTGATATTCCTCTTTCAGGCCTCTAGACTTTTTGATACATCTATCCTTTTTTTTACAATCTCATAGGCCGCAATCAACCCCACACAGTGCCAAGCCCCACCCTCGCCGGATGTGCAGGAAGTGCAAAATGCCACCACATCAGGTCAGTGTCATACAGCACAGCTTCAGGTAATACATGTAGGCCTGCATAATTGTAATACATGTTTATTTTTTCCAAATTTCAGGTGTACGAGCTGTTGGGGGCGGCTTAGACACCGACAGTGCCCAGGTGCTAATTGGGGAGATAATGTCCTGCAGGGAACAAATAGAGGACACAAACCTCGCCCAGAAGAGGATCATAAAGAACAACAAAAAGGTGGACCAAAACCCTGAAAAATCTGGTTGACATTCTGGGAAGGGTTTAAAAAAAATAAACAAAAAAAAAACAGTAGATGTAGACAATTATTTAGATGCAAAAATATAGGTCTTAAAAATAAAAAAATTATATTTTGATATTTAAAAACAAAAATTAAAATCACACATTTTTAGTGTGATACAATAAATATTTTTGGATACTCAACAATGTCTGGCTTCTTATTATATCAATGCTGCCTAAAACACTGCAACCCCTCACAGATACTGTAATTGGAGCGCAATAAAGAGGCACGTGCAAAGTATTGCATCAAACATTATTAGACGCCCCTGTTAAACAGGGGCACAAAAATTGGGCCTTAGGCACAACACAACACTACAACCCCTCACAAATACTGTAATTGGAGCGCAACAAAGAGGCACGTGCAAAGTATTGCATCAAACATTGTTATTAGATGCCCCTGTTAAACTAGCTTACTAGCTATCAGTAAGATAAGTGAGGAGGAGAAGGATATTTCATCAGCAGCATAACAGGACAGTCACTCAGCATCCGCATATGCAGTCTCAAAGGGATCTGACATTTTAACAAAAAAATATTATTCAGTAACATCAGCATCAGGTGCTTGGTAGCTGGTGTTGATCCAAGCCTGATTCATTTTAATGAAGGTCAGTCGATCAACAGAGTCGGTGGAGAGGCGCACCCTGTGATCGGTCACAAAGCCTCCAGCAGCACTGAATGTGCATTCTGAAAGAACACTGGATGCAGGGCAAGCCAGTAGCTCAATTGCGTACTGTGCAAGCTCTGGCCAGTGATCCATCCTCAAGACCCAGTAAGCCAGAGGATTTTCGGTGGGGAAGGTGTCCAAGTCGGATCTTGCCCCTAGGTATTCCCGGACCATGTAAACCAGACGCTGGCGATTGTTGCTGGAACCGGTCAGACGGCCACCTTCTCCACCGCTCCTTCTGTGACTCACCGAAGCCTCTGCAAGACGTTGTCCAGAGCCAGGTTTTGGTAATCCCCCCGATTCTGGGAACGCATTGCACAGACCCTTCTGCAAGGCCTCCCGCAGAAGTTTCATCTTCTGCTCCCTCTGCGATGGCAACATAAGGTCCGCAACCTTACTCTTGTAACGTGGATCAAGGAGAGTTGCCAGCCAGTAATAATCCCTCTCCTTGATAGCACGTACACAAGGATCCTTACGCAGGCTTTGCAGGATCAGGGAGGCCATGCAGCGTAGGTTTGCAGAGGCATTCGGGGCACAGTCCTCTAGGGTAACTGAGGACGACAGGATCCACAGGCACCTCATCCCAGCCAAAAAAAGTCCACGTGTTCCTTGGGACTGTAAATGATCCCTTGAAGACTGCTGCTGCTGATGCGGAGTGCTAGGCTCCACCTCCATGCTACTGATACAATCATCCTGCTCCTCCTCCTCCTCCTCTTCCTGTGTGCTAGGTGGGCAACGGCTGGTTCAGAGAAAACATTACCACAGGAAGAGGCCACAGAGGAAGAAGAAGAAGAGGAGGGGGTGGAGGAGAGAGGTTTGTCACAACCAGTAGTAGTGCTGTGGAGCCGTGATGGCGGAACAACCTTCAAAACTACTGTACCTTGCCCTGAGTCCTTCCCAGCTGCCAGCAGAGTCACCCAATGCGCCGTAAAAGACAGGTAACGTCCCTGTCCATGCCTGCTGGACCATGAGTCAGCGGTAAGATGCACCTTACCACTGACCGCCCTGTCCAGCGAGGCATGGACATTGCCTTCCACATGCCGGTAGAGAGCCGAAATCGCCTTCCGTGAGAAAAAGGTTTTGCTCTCTATTAGTGGCGTTTGGGTACTTGCCACTAAGGTACCGCACATTCCACAAACTCACGGAAGGGGGCAGAATCTACCAACTGAAAAGGTAGAAGTTGAAGTGCTAGCAATTTCGCTAAGCTAGCATTCAACCGCTGGGCATGTGGATGGCTGGGAGAGTACTTCTTTCGGCACTGCAGCAGCTGGGGCAGGGAAATTTGTCTGGTACTATCAGTAGATTGCCCGCATGTACTACTACTACTAGGTTGTGACACACCTATTTCTACACCTTCACTGCAGGCTTCAGAGAGGACTGGGGGTCTAGTGGGGTTGGAGGTCCCAGAAGGGCAAGGTCAAGGGGAAGTACGCTTTGGTCTTTGGTGTGGGTCTTTCTGGTGTCCTTGCCAGCTAGATGCATGGCAGGTCGACATATGTCTGGACAAGCATGTGGTACCCAGGTGGGTAATGTTTTGGCCACGCGAGATACGCTTGCGACATATGTTGCAAATAGCAAAGGTACGATCTGATGGACATGTTTCAAAAAAGGCCCACACCAAAGAACTTTTGTTGTACTGTTCAGACACAGCAGCGCCATGCACAAGCATAGATGTGCACTGTAATGCAGTTGGTGTGCCCTTAAGCTGACCCCTGGAGGGCATCCTGCCTCTTTGGAGATGTGCCTGTGCCTCGTCCTCCTCCTCCTCCTCCTCTTCCTCCTCCTCTCTCCTATCAGGCGCCCAGGGAGAGTCAGTGACCTCATCATCCCCTCCCTCCTCATCACTGTCAAAAACCTGGCAGTATGCTTCAGCTGGGGGAACATCACTGCCAGATTGCTGTCCCTCTCGGCCACCCCCTCTCTCTGGGCTCACATTAATGCCTTCCTCTATCTGTGTTCCATCATCGGAGCATTCAAAACGCAGCACATCTTCATTCAGCATGTACCCAACACTGTGTTGAAATAGTTTGGGGGACTCCTCAGGAGGACACGGTGGGACTAGGGAAGGATTGTGTGATGCCATTGTACAGAGGGAAGAGGAAGCCTTGGCAGCTGCTTTGCCAGACAAACAAAAGATCAGTCTGTGTGAGAGAGGATGAGGAGGATGAGGACGGCTTGGTCATCCAATCTACTAATTTCTCTGCATGTTGAGGCTCAACATGGGCAGCTCCCGAAAAGGACGAGCGGCCACGTGCTGAAGAGGATGCACCGCGTTCACCACCAGCGTTGCCTCTAGATGCAGAGCCTGCTTGCCCTTGTAACTCTCTGCCTCTCTTTGTTGTCCTTCCAGACATTTTAATGCGTTCAGGTGTAAATAAACACCACACGTGCACTTACAGTAAATGAGTTTACGTTGCGATTAAACAGCAGACATGCACTTACAGTAAATGCGCTTACGTGCTACTAAAGAGCAAACTTGCACTTACAGGAAATGCGCTTACGTGCTACTGAAGGGCAAACGTGCACTTACAGTAAATGCGCTTCCGTGCGATTACACAGCAAACTTGCACTTACAGTAAATGCGCTTACGTTCGATTACACAGCAAACTTGCACTTACAGTAAATGCGCTTCCGTGCGATTACACAGCAAACTTGCACTTACAGTAAATGCGCTTACGTGTGATTACACAGCAAACGTGCACTTACAGTAAATGCGCTTACGTGCGATTACACAGCAAACTTGCACTTACAGTAAATGCGCTTACGTACGATTACACAGCAAACATGCACTTACAGTAAATGCACTTACGTGCGATTACACAGCAAACTTACACTTACAGTAAATGCGCTTACGTGCGATTACACAGCAAACTTGCACTTACAGTAAATGCGCTTACGTACGATTACACAGCAAACATGCACTTACAGTAAATGCACTTACGTGCGATTACACAGCAAACTTACACTTACAGTAAATGCGCTTACGTGCGATTACACAGCAAACTTGCACTTACAGTAAATGCGCTTACGTGCGATTACACAGCAAACGTGCACTTACAGTAAATGCGCTTACGTGCGATTACACAGCAAACTTGCACTTAAAGCAAATGCGCTTAGGTGCAAATAAGCAGGACAATTGCAATAACACCCAGTACGTTTAGGTGTAAACTAAACACAGCACACAGCAACAGGCAATACAACACGTTAGAGCACTGCAGCTATGCACAATCTCCTGCCTGCACAATCTCCTGTTTGACAAATACTAATAGCAGATCTAGATAAGCTATACAGTGTTTAAATATATGTACAACTCGTAGGGATGTATATATATGCTCTACACACTAAAGCTAAACTGACTAGCCTGCTTTATATAGCTAGCTAAAAAGATCATCTCTCTGTCTGCTCTCTTTAACAAAGCCGGAACACACTACACGAGGCCGTCCGGAAGGCGGCCTTTTATAGTGTGGGGCGTGTGCTAAAGCCCTGAGCCATAATTGGCCAAAGCACCCAGGCACTGTGATTGGCCAAGCATGCGGGGTCATGGCGCATGCTTGGCCAATCATCAACGCGCAACGCTGTAGTGAATTATGGGCCGACGCGCGTCACTCGAATTTGGCGCGAACGACCCGTTTTGTTCGATTTTCGACGAATGATCGAACATGCAATGTTCGAGTCGAACATACATTCGTATCGAACGCGAAGCTCTTCCCTACTCTGGACCCACCGCCTGGTTACACATCGGACAGTTAACTTCAAATCATACTCTGTTTCGAGTTTCTTTATGATAGAATTGTATTATGATTGTGATAACCTGTGTGGACCAGTTATTCATTTAATTTCTTTGATTTTATATTTGTAACAGTTTTTTTACAACATTTCCATAAAATACATTTATCTTGTTTCTTATCATATCTATTCTGTGCCTTCAAAGTCCAAATTATTAGTCTGTAGCCAAATCGACACTCTAACAAGGACAGACAGGACTGTAGGCCCGTTCTCTCTGGATCAACTTTTATTGCCCGGAATTTCTCACCCCCTCTGGGTGACCTCCTAAACACTATACCATTGCCTTAAAGGGACCACACTCCAAATATTGGTGCAACATAGCGTCCGTTCAGAACCCAACCCTGGCATCCTGTACATATCCCCGCCCCTCTGCCTCAACGTGGAGGTGTTGGAGGCACCACTCAACATCATACAGTGGACTTGAGTAGGGGACATCGGCATTCTGATGCTGTCTCTCGGGTCTGTACTCTACCATAAGGTTGAACTCCTGAAGAGACAGAAACCACCTTGTTACCCTGACATTGGTGTGCTTATTCTGTCTCATCCACGTAAGAGGAGCATGCTCTGATATTAAGCGAAACCTCCTACCTTGGAGGAAATACCATAGGAAGTCTAAAGCCCATTTGATGGTAAGACATTCGCGTTCCACCACCGCATAGTTTTTCTCAGCTGGCGTCAGTTTCCTACTAAGAAAAACGATTGGGTGTTGATTTTTTGAGACAGAACCGCTCCTAGCCCTTCACTTGAAGCATCTGTCTGTACTATAAAATCCTTCGCAAAATCCGGAGCTACAAGCACCGGATCCTGGCACAGTGCTGTCTTAAGAATTTGAAAAGCTTTTTCGGCCTCGGCATTTCATTTTATCATCACCGACTTTCGGCCTTTGGTGAGGTCAGTCAGCGGTGCCGCAATGGTGGCGAAGTTGGGGATAAACCTCCTATAGTATCCAACTGGGCCTAAAAATGCTCTGACCTGTTTCTTTGTTAGGGGGCGGGGCCAGCCCTGTATGACCTCTACCTTGCTCATTTGGGGCTTTACTAGCCCTCTACCTACAATGTATCCTAGATATATTGCTTCCTCCACCCCAACCGCACACTTCTCCGGATTGATGGTGAACCCTACACTTCTCAAGAAGTATACCACTGCCTGAGCCCTGGGAAGATGGGATTTCCAATCCGTGCTAAAAATTACTATGTCATCTAGGTAAACGGATGCATACCATTGGTGTGGACACAAAGTTTTGTACATGGCCCTTTGGAATGTGGCGGGGGCGGAGTGTAGACCAAATGGCATTCTCTTATACTGGAAGTGGCCTTCCGGAGTAGAGAAAGCTGTTTTCTCCCTTGGTCAGGGGAATCTGCCAGTACCCTTTTGTGAGGTCCAGCATGGTGATGTACCGGCAGGACCCAATCTCTCAATCAGCATGGCATGGAGTATGCATCGAACTTGGAGACTTTGTTAAGTTTTTTAAAGTCGTTGCAGAAGCGGAGAGTACCATTGGGTTTGGGCACCAACACGATCGGACTGGACCACTCGCTCTGTGACTCTTCGATGACCCCAAGCTTGAGCATCCTTTTAACCTCTCCAGACACTCTATGAGCTTCTGGGATACGGTAGGGTTTAGGTCGGATTTTTACCTTGGGCTCGGTCACAATGTCATGCTCCCTGAAAACATGTCCCTATTTCTTTGCAGAACTTCTTTTACTTGCTTGGTTTGGGGCCTACCTGGGGCAACCTGCACCACATCGATCCCTACATGGTCCCATGTACCACCACCACCGTGGACACCGGTTCTCTGTCTCTCCAAGAGCTTAAACAAATGTATGTGATAAATTTGGTAGGGTTTTCTTTTTCCTGGCTGGTGTACCTTGTAGTTTACCTCACCCGCTTTCTCCACTACCTTAAATGGACCTTGCCACTTGGCCAAGAACTTGCTCTCCACTGTGGGTATTAGGACAGCTATCCTGTCTCCTACTTGGAACTGTCTCACTTTATCCGACCGGTTATACACTCTACTTTGGGCATCCTGAGCCTTCTGCATGTGCTCCCTCACCAGCGGCATCACTTTAGCCACCCTTTCTCGCATTTGAGAAATATGCTCTACCGCGTTTTTTTGCAGTGAGGACTTTCCCATGTTTCCTTTACTAGATCAAGCAACCCCCGGGGGGCCTACGTCCATACACTAGCTCAAACTGTGAGAAACCCGTGGATGCTTGTGGAACCTCCTTGATAGCTGTTAGAATATTTTTTCAAATTCATAATTCGGCAATTCATAATTTATGGCAAGCTTGCAAAACATATTTGGATTTATGATTAATCATAGTAATTAGGTATGAGTGAATGGCCTTATTCAATTGATATGACATAATTCTTCCATCTAAATCTGAGCATTGATGATATTTCTGGTCAGCCAATTTGAGAATGACATAAGATTTGAATGTCAGGATTTTGACGCAGGTGTCTCTCCAGTATCAAGGGATGACATGAGGTCAGCGGGTCAGCAGGCTCACAGATAAGAATAAACATAGGGCCAGATTCAGGTAGATGGGCGAATCTTTATGTTGGAGTAACGTTTCTCATTTACGTTACTCCGCCGAAACTTTAGGAGCAAGTACTGTATTCACACAGCACTTGCTCCTAAAGTTGCGGCGGCGTAGCGAAAATGAGCCGGCGGAATTCAAATTGGGCGGGTAGGGGGCGTGTATTATTATAACTAGGCGCGATCCCGCGGCGAACATACTGCGCATGCGTCGACTGTCAGTGCGCATGCTCCAAATTCTGTCAGTGAACGTCAATGACGTCAATCCCCATTCACGGACGTTTTACGCAAACGACTCAAATTTTTTTTTTTTCGACGCGATGACGACGGCCATACTTAACATAGGATACTCCACTAGGGGGCTGCTTTATCTTTACGCCGCGTATCTCTTACGGAAACGTCGGAAAGTCACTGCGTCGGGCCCGAATACGATCGTGAATTGCCGATTCTCGCTGATTAACATATTCTCCGCGTTAATCAGCGGGAACGCCCCCAGCGCCATTTTTTAAATTGCAGTTCCTATACGACGGCGAAATACAATTACGCCGCTCGTATAGGAACTCCAACCCGGCGTTTCTTGTTTTCTGCTTACTGAAAACAGAAACGCCGGTTCAAAGTGAGAGATAGGGCCAGATTCTCATATTTTCAGCGGCGTAGCGTAAGCCATTTACACTACGCCGCCGCTGCGTACTAGAGCAAGTGCTTTATTCTCAAAGCACTTGCTCCGTAGTTTTCGCCGGCGTCTCGTAAATCGCCAAGCGTAAACCCGCGCAATTCAAATGGGGTGGCTTGTATTTAAATTAAGCGTGCCCCCGCATCGAACGAACTGCGCATGCGCCGGCCGGGGAAAAAGCCCAGTGCGCATGCTCCAGCTCACGTCGGGAAGCGTCGTTGAAACCGACGTCAAAACGACGTGAGCGTCATTTACGCAAGTCCCTATTCGCGAACGAGTTAGTAAAACGACGTAAGCGACGGAAAAAGCCGACGCTGACCCGACGCCATACTTAACATGGCGTCCGACGGCACCCGACGGAACTTCGTAAGGTTACTCCACATAGAAGCTGGGGTAACCTTACGAGTCCGTAAACGACATACGCGACGACGGGGCGGCGTAAAAGCGATCGGAAATCGCCGTACTAGCCTCATTTGCATATGCAAATGAAAAAACAACGTGAAGGCCACCTAGTGGCCGGAGTTGTCATTACACCTACGATCCGAAAGTGTAATGCTGTTACACTTGTCGGATGTAGAAGCGTATCTATGCAAAAGTGATGCTAAGCATCACTCGCATAGATACGAGGACAAAAAAAAGGCGATACGACGGGGTATCTGAGATACTCCGTCGTAACGCCTCTGAGAATCTGGCCCTTAGGCTGGAGTATCACTGATACTCCAGAGTAACTCTACCTGAATCTGGCCCATAGAGTTCATGTGTCATAGAGCTGAACCAACAAATACTGTCTTCACATGTTTTAAAGCTAAAATCAGAATCCGTAACTAAGCTACTTATAATTAGTGTTGCTCACGAATATTCGCATTGCGAATATTCGCTACGAATATTGCATATTCGAGTATTCGCGAATAACACGAATATCGCGGCGAATATTCGCTATTTCGAATATTCGAATGTTTACAATTTTTTTTTTAGAACAGATCACATCCTAGAGATCCCCATCGACGTCTAAAAGCATTGCTGGTATGATTAGAGACCTTGGGCCGAGTAGCTGCAGCGCTCATTTTATATTGCCGAAAAATCGCAATGCGATTATTCGGCAATAGCGATATCGCGCGATTATTTTATATTGTAATATATCACGAATATTCTGAGCCAATCAGAGTGCTCCATTCCACATTTCTCGAAATTTCGCAATTATTTTATATTGTAATATGTCACGAATATTCTGAGCCAATCAGAGTGCTCCATTCCGCATTTCTCGAATATTCGCAATTATTTTATATTGTAATATATCACGAATATTCTGAGCCAATCAGAGTGCTCCATTCCGCATTTCTCGAATATTCGCAATTATTGTGTATTGTAATATATCACGAATATTCTGAGCCAATCAGAGTGCTCCTTCCGCATTTCTCGAATATTCGCAATTATTGTGTATTGTAATATATCACAAATATTCTGAGTCAATCAGAGTGCTCCTACCGCATTTGCCGAATATTCGCAATTATTGTGTATTGTAATATATCACGAATATTCTGAGCCAATCAGAGTGCTCCTTCCGCATTTCTCGAATATTCGCAATTATTTTATATTGTAATATATCACGAATATTCTGAGCCAATCAGAGTGCTCCTTCCGCATTTCTCGAATATTCGCAATTATTTTGTATTGTAAAATATCACGAATATTCTGAGCCATTCAGAGTGCTCCATTCCGCATTTCTCGAAATTTCGCATTCGCAATTCGCATTCGCATTCGCAATAGCGAAAATTCGCAATAGCGAAAATTCGCAATAATTTCATTTAAAAAAAACATCACGAATATTCGTATTTAGCGAATATATCTCGAATATTCGACTATATATTCGAGATATATCGCGAAATCGAATATGGCATATTCTGCTCAACACTACTTATAATATACTTGTTTATATCTATTGTTAAGTTAGTTTTAAGTGTCATATTAATCATACTAATACTTAGTCATACTAATATGTATTAGTATATAAGAAGGTATAGCTGGTAATATTAATATATGTTCATATAGATTATATGTTTTATGATGTTACATCATCTGCACACCACTCATTATACTCTAAGGCCCCATACACACGATCGGACATATCCGATGAAAACGGTCCGCGGACCATTTCCATCGGATATGTCCGATCGGGAGTTTGATCCGATGGCGTGTACACACCATCGGATCAAATTCCCCGCCGCCGGACGGCGCGGTGACGCGGCGGTGACGTTGACGCCGCCGCGTCATCGCCACGTCACCGCACCAGGAAGTAAAACACTTCCGCGCATGCGCCGAATCCATTCGGCGGCGGCGCGGCGGCGGTGGGGCACGACATGTCTGCTGGTAAGTGTACTAACCAGCAGACATGTCGGGCGGACAGATTCCACCGGATGGATTTCAAAGCATGCTTTGAAATCTGTCGGGTGGAGAAATCTGTCCGCTAGCCCATACACACGAGCGGAGATGTCTGCTGAAACGGTCCATCGGACCGTTTTCAGCGGACATATCCCCTCGTGTGTACGAGGCCTAAGTATGTGTGTCAAATGTGTGCCTGTCAATCAAACTCCATACGACACTCGTATGTGCTAAAACCTTTTCTTGGTATAACATATTGCTGAGCATAGCAGATATTAATGTATGCCATACAAGGGTCTAACATGAGGTCATGACGTACGTTTGTAACATATATACATATGCTTTGCTTAGAAGGCTGGACACACTTACACCACACACTTTCATGACACGGACATTCACACACACACAGATTCTCTCACACCCACTTCGAAAGACAACACTGACATATTTACTCAGACAGACAAGGAGAACAGATGATACCAGAAGTCCAAGAACGTCATTTCCTGTTTCTTCTCCTACTCAGAAGGCAAGATGGCCTGAGACAGCACACATGCTTTCATAAGCTTGCTACAGCACTATTGATTCAATTTTATATATATTTATCTACGCTAAACTGAACTTTATACTATTTTTCATTGTGTTTATGATGCCACCTGTGTGTTAATAAACTTGCACGTAATTTTCAAGTCAACCCGACTATGAATGCTATTCATTCAGAAACGCCCTTGAGCTACAAGAATATGAAATATTAATAATATTCTTCAATAGCGGACAACAGGGCAGGGAGTAACATATCCCAATCCTTCCCATCTTTCTGGACCACTCGTTTTAACATGGACTTTAGAGTTTTATCAAACCTCTCAACTAGGCCATCGGTCTGTGGGTGATAGACGGACGTCCGCAACTGTCTGAAACAGCTTGCACCAGTCCGCCATCACCTTTGACATAAAAGGGGTGCCCTGGTCCGTTATTATTTCTTTGGGGAACCCAGTTCGTGAGAACATTTGAAATAACTCCCGGGAATGGCCTTAGAGGACGTTTTTCTCAACGGGACTGTTTCTGGATATCTAGTTGCGTAGTCTAGGATGACTAATATGTATTGGTGCCCCCCTGCCGACTTTACCAGGGGTCCCACAAGATCCATAGTGATCCGCTCAAATGGGATCTCAATAATTGGCAAGGCTACTAGCGGGCTTCTATAGTGGGGCACTGGGGCTGTTAACTGGCAAATGGGACAAGATGCACAATATACTTCGGCCTTCACGCCTGGCCAGTAAAACTTGTCAGTTATCCTGGCCTCTGTTTTCTCCGCCCCCAGGTGTCCTCCCAGTGCGTCGTTGTGGGCTAGATCAAGGAGCATCCGCCTATACCGTTGGGAAACCAGCAACTGCTCTATGGTTTCCCCACGGCTGTCCCTTTTATCTTGACAGTAGCTCCTACTGTCACATATCTCCCCCCCCCATTGTTTAGAACCCGAAGGGGGCGGAACACACCAGCCGAATCCTCGATTGGGGCACCTCTGCGCCAGCTGTTTGCTGCATAGGCCCAATATTTTTTTTGGGTGCGTTTCCAGGCACACCCAACCCTGGATCGCAATGGGGTCCTACCAATCTGTATCCCCAGCCTACTCCCTCTGTCCTTGGGGTTCCTGAGCTCACATTTCTTTTCTGGTGGCCCCCTGCTTTTCCTGCTACTTCCTTTAAACTCAGTTTATGGATTCTGTAGGAAACCTGCTCCAGAGACTACGCCTGATGAGGGACCATCTTTTTCCTCACTGGTACCAGTTTTCCCCATCACAATAGGTCCCTTGGGTTTACCAACTCCTTTGCCATTACTCTTGACCACCAATTCCCCAGAGCTGTCTGTGTATCAAGCTAATTTTCCAAGAAATTGTTCATTTTCATATCCAGGTCATTATTTATATTAACATTCAGTAATAAGTCACCATTTCTCCACTTACCAATAGTGTCAGTTATTTCTTGCTCAGGGTTTGTTAGGGCCAGGCCCAAGGAGGGACAACACACAGGTGAGCAGCTATCCCCTATGAGACCTTCACAAGGCTTCACTTCACCTGTTGTCCAAATCTCTGTGGGCAGTTGTCCTAACAACTGACATTGAACAACACATGACCCATTCCTAGCAATGCCAATTTTTGCCAGCTCACACTTTTCCATGTCACAACTTTTGTTCCTCTCCATACTATATTTGAGAGTGTCTCCGGGTACCCCAACTTGTACCTCTTTGTAGGTGAGAGACAAAATATCTGCTTTTGCTGCATCCATATCTGGCCCTTCCTTCTTAGGAGGTGTAGCGGGTGAGGCAGTATCTGCTCCATTTACTAAACACTGCTCAGCCGCACCTCGAACCGCACTAGCAGACATGTCCATCACCACATCAGGCGGAGAGACCTCTGATGTCTCCAGCAGCCCCCCAGAGCGCCTTCCGTAATGAAGCATATGCGGAAGCACCCTCACAGGAAATTATTAGGAAACACCGTACCAACCAGTTCCACTGGTGACTAATGTTAACCGGTACAGGTTGTACTATCTGGCTCCATCCATTGGTATCACGCAGCACCACCACCTCCGACTGTAATGGAGGCACCCAGGTATACAAAGACTGTGCTTTCACCAGTTCAAGCAAATCCACTAGCATATCTGTAATTTCTACACACTCCACATCAATATGCCAAACATTTTTGGGGACCTTAACCTTATTAGAGACATGGAGGGTCTCATTCACTGCAGCTTGGACCTCACTGGAGGTATCCATCCATACTGATAACAGAAATCAATTGTAGTAAAAATTAATTTAACATAAAATTATACAGCTTAAAAAACGAGACTAGGACAATCAACCTCATTGGAGATACAGTAATGGAATTGACAATGGAAGGTCGTAGTGTATCTGGAATATGAGGTCGAGTCCTAGGAAGACCTCTACCGGTTTCGCGGATAACCGCTTCATCAGGAGGTAGTCTATACAACAGATGGCAACATATCAGAAACTAGCAAGCATAAAAACATCAATGATAAAAATAATAAAAATCTAGGAGATCAACAGGTGCAAGTGAACCAAAATCTGCTTACCAGGGGTCGAGGAGCATGAAGGAGCTCGCTGACTGGGATCCCCGTGGCGAACAAGGGGGAAAAAGGTAATATTCTGATGAAATGATAATAATCACCATTTAATTTTCTAAATTAATTCCGGATGATGGTACATTTTATTAATTTTCTAAAAATGATACCTGAGGCTACACTCTAAATTATGCTTTTGCGTAATGCAGTTCGCCTGGCTGCTACACACAGCAGGTTACCGCAGAAAAATAATAATTGACTTTTCATTCACAGGTACACCACCTGCAACACACAATGCCTTTTTCCTGGCTGCACTTCCACACACAGTTCTTGACCTGAACTCACTCTGGAGCAAGGACCCGGATTCCACCGTCTTGTGTCCGCTGAATCCACCACTTTTAATGTTGGGGGTTGTTAACCCTCGTGGTATATGCATTTTTAAGTGATTCACGCCAGTCCGGAACTATATTTAAGGGCATGGTAGCCCATTTTTATTAAAAAGGCAAAAATAATAGTCCAAACAAAGGTTTCCAATGCAGGGGGTTATTTTCCATCAAAGTCAAAACCGAAAATACTAGCCCACCTGGCTCTCTGTAGTAGTACTTCTGCTCTTTGTCCTGGTAACCCAGACCAGCAGACTCCGCAATGTAGACGGCATCTCTACAGTGTCTACAGCTCTGCCTCTTGCAGTAGCCAACGTTCTGGATGTCTCCTACAGCCTCTCTGATTTCTGGAGACCTCCTGTCTCTTACTTTGGAGCTGTCTCCAACTGGGAGCCATGAGGTCTTCCCACACTCTCTTTATAAAGGGCTGTTGATCGTCCACAAAATCTGGATACAGCGTTGGAGATCCCATCCCACACCAGACACTGGAATCTCCAAACTACAGAGCCCCATTCCGGAATACCAAAACCTTGAGAAAGCTGCAAAAGCTGTCTTCTCCAGTCCACATCTACGCTCTGTAGTCTTGCACCTCGCAAATGTGCATACCCTGTGTCCAGCAAACTGTCCCTTTTATCTTGACAAAGGCTCCTACTGTCACAATATATATATACACATACACACTGTATCCTGTGCAGCTAGATCTCACTGCTGACCATTCTTGGTGTACTGTTTCTAAAATACTTCAGGCAGGCAGTAGATTCAGTTAGCTGCAGTGTATTCAGAATATATATATATATATATATATATATATATATACACATCCCAGCTTTGTATATATAGATATATCTATATAGATCTATATCTCTCTCTCTCTCTCTCTCTCTCTATCTATCTATCTATCTATCTATCTATCTATCTATCTATCTATATATATATATATATATATATATATATATATATATATATATATATACACATATATACACTGTATCCTGTGCAGCTAGATCTCACTGCAGGCCATTCCTGGTGTACGTATAAAGGTCAGTTGCATAAATGGAGCTCCTCACTTGGCTGTCCGTGCTCACACTACACTTAGGTAGATGGCTCCTCCTTTAGGAGCTCTATTTATGCAACTGACCTTCCTACATCCGATCATATTGCAGGGCATGTGTGAGTGTAACTATGGTCTATTTCATTTATGTCACTCTGCGCAATGAGTTTGTCATTTTTTTTTTTTGAGCAATACAGTTTTATGAAGGATTGAGAAGTAATGAATAGAGAGCAATCCATTACAGCATTGGAGACCAAAAACCTGATCTGGGTATCGTTATCCTCCTGATTTCTATCTCACCTAGCAGTGGTGTCGGACTTGGTTTTATATTATCAGAACTCTGTGGAAACCATTTTATTTATACCAGTTTGGAAGCAGTTTATTTATTATTATCATCTCGGCAGCACATATTGGATCACTGCAATAATTATTAAGGTTGATGATAGCGCTGTATTAACTCCTTATTCATTTATTTTTGGTGATATCAGTACACTACACAATATTAGCAGCAATCACCATTTGATCATCCTAATTTTTATTGGTTCACCTTTATTCAAATCTTCGCTTTTAATAGGCCATCATTTGAGACTGAACCAGCTGATATTAATTTGCACTGACAAGGGGCAGGATTGCTTTCTAATTACTGACAGATTTCCATGTCTATTTGCACCTCCCTTTCTTCATGTGTTCAATATTTTTTTTCCTGTGTCATTCCATTTGATTACACATAACTTAATTTCTGAACGTATTTGTTTTGATTTCATTGCATGGGATGTTAATAACATGTGGTGAACATTTCATGTCAACCTTTTAGAAATATATTTACCTTGAATAATTATGACGTGTTCAATACTTATTTTACCTGCTGTATACCCCATATGAGGATAAGAAACAGAGACACTTTAAATCAATTACATGAATTTTATCCAAACAATAATGTGATGTGCTTGTCCTATTCCGGAAGGTGAGAAAACATTTATATATGTAATATTTACCATAGATGAAGGACAGTACTCTGGTGCCCTCTGTAGTAAATGCTTCTGTTGAGACTCACTTTTTGAGGCCAATATCTATAACAAAAAAAAGACACTAGTTTATTTATGCACAAAATGTAATTGAGACTTTTGACTTGTAACAGACCAAGCTCAATATCAACTTTAACATTAGCTTATTACATAGTAGGTGACGGGACTTTTAAAACCATAATGGCGCGTACACATGTCGGAATTTCCAACAACAAATGTTCGATGGGAGATTGTTGTTGGAAATTCCGACCGTGTGTATGCTCCATCGGACATTTGCTGTCGGAATTTCCAACAACAAAAATTGGAGAGCTGGTTCTCCAATTTTCCGACACAATTTAGATGCACAAAATTCCATGAATGCTCGGAATCAAGCAGAAGAGGCGTACTGAAAATTAATCTTAATTTTTCTCGGCTCATCGTATGTGTTGAATGTCACCGCGTTCTTGACGTATGCAAGACAAGAATAAAGCCAACATCCGTCGGAAAAAAGTCCACGGTTTTGTTGTCGGAATGTCCGATCGTCTGTACGCAGCGTGGTACGTGGTCTAAAAGGTTGGTAATTACTGTACACTCATTTAGGCAAAAGGTGTTTGTGGTGAAAGTTTAGGTTGAGCAACTTAAAAAAAAAACACACACACACACACACAACTAACTGCCAAACCAAAACGTTTAAAGTCAGAGTCTCCCAGTCATCCAGGACAATGAGAACTGAACTGACTCGAGTCTACTCTGGTTGGATACCCGAGTCTCAATTGTCCTAACTCAATCAAGGTATTTAACTATTCTGAAAGAGAGGGCGAACTGTATTCCTTCCATTGTTACGAAATTGTTATACTATTTCCTAGGAGTCAATGCTGCAGAATACTCTTCTTGATTTTGGCTAGAGACCTCACGATCACTGATTAAAAACAACCAACAAACACCAGCACTAAACAGTAAACAGGGTGATGATCCAAACTGTAATGGGGAGGCAGGAAGTCAATAGAGAGGTTTTACAAAGCCCAGTGAAGCTGAAAGGCAGGAGTAGTGGTGACGAGAGGTAGCCAGGTACTGCGCCGGCCAGTGACGTTAGACCAGCTGAGACGCTGGCGGGGAAACAGGAGATGACGACCCACACAGAGACACCGGAACTGCAGATCAATCTTCCACACAGGGGTACCTTTCAGTTAGTGATGTAGTGGAAGGTGTTGGAAGGGTTCATGCACTGTGGGAAGGACCCATGTCAACCTTCCGCTGAAAAGAAAATCCAACTAAAAATACGGCTACTGGGAGGCTAATAAATAGATGGTATTCACACATGGAGCCTGGTTAGCCTTGATGTCACATTTCTCGCAATCTGCGCTTTGTCACAGTCAAGGAAAAGTGGCACCCAGCAAAATTTAAATACTAAAAGTGTCAAGAAAAATTAAGGCGGGAAAACGCCTCTAGTTTTTTATTTTTCCCACCTTAATTTTTATCCTGCTCCTAGTTTTTATGGAAATAAATGTTATTCATGGTTTTATCATCTATAAAAACATATACATTTTTTCCTGGCCTTTGAGAGCTGGAAGTTTGTGTGTTTCTCTGTAAATCATTGATTAAAAAGCAACTTGTAGGTAAGCTTGCATATTAGAAATGCTGTAAGAAGAATTTGAACAAACCTGTAAATGTATATCTTCGACTACATTACAGGACACAGGAATCAATTTATAGACCATATGTTTTTATGCCACTACCTTCAGGTGATTGGACATTGGCATAAAGATCAAGGGATCACGCCTAGAAGAATGCCTCATAAAAATGTTGAATGTCATGCTCAAGAGTGTGTCTGAAGAACCATTAGTACCTAGACAATAATATGTAATGAAAAAACACTTCCCACAGTGTGTAGGAACTGCCTTTGGAGGTATGAAAACAGCAGCTGTCAGGTTTTGGATGACTGAATCCAGGTGTTTTTTAGGCCTATAACCACAAACGCAGAGGGTCCCACTGGTTATCCCATTGTTTGAGAACATTGCCAATAATGTAACACCCCATCGACAGTCATTCACATAAGTAAGCAAAGGTTTTACAGGGAAAGGTGGACAGGAGTGATATTGACATGCAAAACGCCATTGGGTAGAAGGGAAGAATTTCTCTGGTATCAGATATTTTTACAGGTGTACAGTAACTACAGATTAAATAAATGGTTGTGTCAGGGGGCACCTTGTGAACGCCTGAGTACCAAAATATTTATACCAACGTTGTGCAAGGCGGTATTTATAACTTTTTAAGAACAGGTTTCCTATGTGGCTGTTGGTAAACCCTGAAATAATTTCCTGATTGGGATAAACACACATGAACGGTAAAGATTTTTTTTCTTTTTCATTTCTATTTACAGTTGGTGTAAATGTCTGTAGACCACCCTAACACCTCCACAATAGGCTTTGACCCAGTGGCATAACTACTGGCGTTGAAAAGGTCGCAGTGATTATTCTGCTGCTGGGCTTCACACATCTCATGTGCGCACACACAGGAGGAAAGGGGCAGCAGGAGAAGGAGCAATTTGTCTCTCTCCTCTCCCATCCATGCGAGGGAGGGGGAAATGTCAGTGCAGGCTCTGGGTAGTATGAGAAAGGAGCTCTCAGCTCAGAGACCTGCTGAAGTGGCGAGGATAGGCTTCACTGATGGGCACTGATAGGTGGCATTGATGAGCACTAATAGAGGGCACTGATGGGCACTGATAGGGGGCATTGAGTACTGCTAGGTGGCATGGCTAGGCAACACTGATTGGCGGCATTGATGAGCACTGATAGGGGGCACTAAATGGCACATTCATGAGCACTGATAAGTGGAACTAATTGGCTTCACTGATGGACACTGATAGACGGCATTGATGAGCAATGATAGTTGGCATTGATGAACATTGATAGGTAGCACTGTTCTGATACATAGCAATGATAGGTGGTACTGATGGGCTGCACTGATAATCAGGGCACTGATGATCAGTGCCCTGATTGTTTACACTGATAATGTACTGACAGTCTTGCTGATTAAAGGCTCTCCTTTTTCCTCACGCAGACACATGCACTGGTCATGGAGGGGGTAAAACCTTCTAGAGGTTAAGTGGTTAACGTGGAACTTTACCCATAACAACTTGATGAAAATGTTCTTTAACAAGGAACATACATTTCACAATTATAATTATGCTACCAAAATCAGTGTGTGTTGTAAATTGTCTCCAGCATTGTTCCTGTTTCTTCTTGCTGGAGGCTGCCATTTTTCTGAAGCCCAGAGCTCCTGAACAGCAGTAAATCATAAAGCGGAACTAAAACCATAAATGTATTGCTTTAAAAAAACAGGGGAGAGGCAGCCAGTCCCTTTGCCCCAGGCGCAACATTTTAAGGGGCGTGGAAATTAGTTCCTGCCCCCTGGAAAACCCATCCATGATCCATCTGCTCCTCTCCCCCACCCCCTCCTCCCATGGTTGTTCTGATCATCCTTGGTTTCAGTGTCTGTCACTGTGCGGGCAGTTAGCCTGGAAGGAGGGGATCCATTCATAGATAGTCAGTCTCTTTCTCTATCCCTCTCTCCTTCTCATGAGTTCGGCCCCTCTCACAAGGGCGTTCAGTCTAAATTTATCTGTCAGTTTTTCAGACATATCCAGACTGAACCACAATGTCTGTACACTGCCCAAATAAACTTTTGTTCTATATGTAGATCAAAAGTAGCAATGATTGGGCGGAGCAATGATTTGTATGCAGATTATTACGACTATTTATGGATATATGTTTTTGTTTCATTTTTGAATTCACCATATATATTGAAGCCATCATGTTTTTTTATTTTTTTGTCATCTATCTACAGTGCATCCGGAATAATCATAGCGCTTCACTTATTCCACATTTTGTTACAGCCTTATTCCAAAATTTATTAAATTCATTATTTTCCTTTCAAAACACAATACCCCTTAATGGCAACAGAAGTTTGTTTGAAATCTTTGAATATGTTATAAAAAAAATAAAAAAATACCATATACTTAAGTATTCACAGCCTATGCTTCATACTTTCTTGAAGCATGGAGAAAAATTGCACAGGGTCTGGTTGGCCTGGATTTAGAAAACATATGTATCGCACCTCATCCCAGAAATATATTGGAAAGAATAAGGACAATGATGGGACTATCACGGTGCTATCATTGTCCATATTCTTTCCAATATATTTCTGGGATGAGGTGCGATACATTTGTTTTCTAAATCCAGGCCAACCAGACCCTGTCCATTTTTTCTCTATTCGATTTTGGATGTTTCAATACATCATATGTCGGATCTGAGTGGCCTGGTACCAAATGTGAATGTTTACTATTTATCTTTCTTGTTGGCGTATTGCTTGTATGACTATTTGAAATATAGGTCCTAATCATATTTATGCTTAAAATCTTGGTCTAATATTTGATGTTTTGCTCTTTTTTTCGTATTTCTTTTCATATCCTTCCCCCCTTTTCTCTATCTTTTAGTCTTTTTTGTCTAGGTTTTTTTTTTGTTATCTAGGCTCATTGTTGGTCTTAGTATGGCAGAATTTCGTGGTGCAGCCTGGGAGGGATTCATGTTTAAAATTCAGTCAAGTAAAAAGGCCTAGTTAGACTTACCGGTGACGGTATTTCTAAGAGCCTTTCAGGACAACCTCGGAGAGAGCGCAGCACTTTTTAGGAAACACCCATGATTCTTTAAGATCCCTCCTCTTCCACCATGGCCTCAGTTATTGTGGTCTCCGCCCACTGGAAAATAAAGCACAGAACAACCACAACAAACCATGATAGACATTTAAAACATACTTTTATTCAATTACCTAGGGAGGGAAAATAGCGGTTGTCCTGAAAGGCTCTTAGAAATACCGTCACCGGTAAGTCTAACTAGGCCTTTCTCCAATCGCCTTTCAGGACAACCTCGGAAAGGATTACCGAGTAACTTACCCTAGGGTGGGACCACTGCTTGCAGTACCTTCCTGCCGAAGGCCTGATCCGAAGCGGACAATAAGTCTAGCCCAGGGGTCTCCAAACATTCTAAACAAAGGGCCGGTTTATTGTCCTTCAGACTCTTGGAGGGCCGGACTTTGGCCAGTGGGAGTGAACATTTTCCTGGCATCAGTGGGAATAAACATCTGGTATTAGGGGGAGGAATAGTGCCCCATTTCTGGTATCATAGGGAGGAAAAGTGCCCCATTAGTGGTGTCAGTGGGAGAAATGGTGCTCCGTTGTTGGTGTCAGATGGCAGAATAGTGTCTCGTATCATTGGGAAGGATAGAGCTCCAAGGGCCAGATAAAGGCAAGCGAAGGGCCGCATCTGGCCCTCGGGCCGCAGTTTGGAGACCACTGGTCTAGCCTGTAGTGCCGCAGAAAGGTCGAATAGCTGGACCATGTAGCTGCCTTGCAGATTTGGTCAGGCGTGGCACCGGCTCTTTCGGCCCAGGAAACTGCTGTAGATCTCGTTGAGTGGGCCGTAATTCCCGAAGAAAAAGTAGGAAGGATTATCTCCTGAGACCTGTGAAAGGTTGATGAGACCTTAGGAAGAAAGGCTGGATCTGTTTGAAGAATTATTCTGTCCGGAAAAATTCTTAAGAAAGGCTCTGTAACTGCCAAAGCTGGGACCCTTCTTGCGGTCGTGATGGCCACCAAAAAAATTGTTTATAGTACTAAATTTTTCAAAGAAATATTCCCTATGGGTTCAAACGGGGCCCCCGTGAGACCCTGTAACACAATTGATAAATCCCAATTGGGAAAGGTTCTAAAGGCTACCGGTCTATTTCGACTCAGTGCCTTGAAAAATCTTGAAATTAAATGTTCCTTAGATAAAGTCTTTTCTAAATAAACCGAAAGAGCTGCCACTTGCGTCTTTAGGGTGCTAATTGCTAACCCTTTCTCCATTCCTGCATGAAGAAACTCTACAACGGAAATTACGCTGTTAATCTGGAAATTTTTGGACGTACACCAGGAGTTGAATTTTCTCCAAACCTTGAGGTAAATTGCTCTGGTCACCGCTTTCCTGCTGTCTAGTAAAGTTTTTATCGCTTTATTAGAGAGTCCCTTTGCCCTTAAGAGGTCCTCTTCAGAAACCAGGCCGTCAACTGTAAACGTTCTACCTCCGGATGGTTCACAGGACCCTGAGACAGTAGGTCCTTACTGAGTGGAAGTTTCCACGGTGGTTTTGTGGCTAAATTCTGAAGAGATGCAAACCACTGTCTTTTTGGCCAGTATGGAGTGATTAAGATCAGACTGGATTTCTCTTCCCTGAACTTTCTTAGGACTAGAGGTATTAGTGTGAAAGGGGGGAAGGCGTAGCACAGCTGGTAGTGCCACTGTTGGGCCAGGGCGTCTATGGCTACTGCTTGGTCCTCTCTGTGGAGGGAGAAGAACCTTCGCACTTTCGTATTCTGCTGGTTGGCGAACAGGTCTATCTGTGGCTGGCCCCATTCCTGAGTGATTGTCAAGAAAACCCTCTGGGTTTAAGCTCCATTCTGCCTTTACTATGCATCTCCTGCTTAGATGATCCGCTAACAGGTTTGGAGACCCTTTTAGGTGCACCGCTGACAGGGATGCTACATTCCGCTCTGCCCAAGACAGGAGATGCCATGAAGCAACCGGGTGTCAGTAACTTTTTTATTGAGTAAATCGTATCCATACGAAAATGTTTGTACTTGATTGACTTGTTTAAAACCTTTAGGTTCAAGATCAGGCGGAATTTGCCTGAGGGCTTCTTGACCAAAAAAAGTGGGAATAGAAACCCTGGCCCTCTTGATGTTCTGGGACCTGAACAATTACTCCCTGACTCATCAGATCCTGTAACAGGCTCGTCATTGCGGTAGCTTTTTCTTTGTCCCGGGGAAGGGTTGTGATATAGAACCTTCTTGGGGGACACTCTGAAAATTCCAGACTGTACCCTTCCGTGATGATTTTTTCCACAAAGGGGCTTATGGTCATCTGCTTCCACTGTGGGAGAAAGGCAGCCAGTCTTCCTTCCACCGGAAGCAGATCGTCACTTACTTTTGGTAGTTAGATCTGAGGGTTTTTAAAAAAGGATACCTCCTCTACCTCTACCTCTTTGGGACCCCCACCTCTTTTTATTTTCTTCCTTACTCTTATGGGACTGTTAAAAAGGACAAAAATTCTTTTTGGGGTTCTGACCCTTTTTAGGGGGGAAAGCCTTCTTCTTATCAGCCGTTCTGTCGAGTACCTTTTCCAGGTCCTGACCGAACAGAAGGTCCCCTGAGAAAGGTAGACCACAAAGCTTGACCTTAGAGGGAGTATCACCTGACCAGGTCTTTAACCAAACCGCTCGCCTGACTGAGTTTACCAGGGCTGCTGACCTTGCAGCCATTTTAATGGACTCATATATTTGATGGCTTTCAAAAATTAAGGGGAAGGACTCTAACAGATCCTTTCTTGGGGTGCCTGCTTCTACGTGATTCCTTAATTTCTCGACCCAGCACTCTAGATTGCGGGCGACTACTGTGGCGGCCATAGCTGGTTACAAACTGGTTGCAGTGGAATCCCAGGCCTTCTTTAGGAGAGAATCCGCTCTCTTGTCCATCGGGTCCTTTAGGACCCCCATATCCTCAAAAGCCAGGTCTGTATGACGAGACACTTGCGAGAAAGCCGCGTCTTTTTTAGGCTTTTTGTTCCACATTTCTGTGTCACTGTCTTCAAATGGAAACCTTCTTTTAAGAGTTTTGGAAAAAAAGTGAGCCCTTTCAGGGTCTTTCCATTCCTTTTTGATGGTGTCCGAAAGGACTTTGTGGACCGGGAAAACCCGGCTTTTAGATTCATCCAATCCTTGATACATTTTGTCATGTATGGATAACTGAATCTTCTCTTCCTGGATACCCAGGGTAGTGTAAATTGCTTTAAGTAAGTCATCCACTTTGTCTAAGGACAATTTAAACTTAGAAATTCTGCTACTATCTTCTTCCTCTTGCTCCTTATCATCTGAATCCCTGAGGGAGGGGAGAGTACTAGTCCCTTCATCTGCCGAATCCCCATCTGTTTGTCTAGAAACCGGGATTTTTTTGGGCTAGGTGGTGGCTGCTGAGGCTCCCCCTGATTTGCGGAGCCTTGTGTGATCAGATCCTTAACTGAGCACAAAGAGTTTTCTAGTTCTTGAACTGAGGAAAATAGGTCTTTATACTGTTGTGAAGTTTCCTCTTCCACCAGATTTTTGATGCAGGACCTGCACATTGGTTTTTGCCAAGAAACCCTTAAAGGATTTTTGCAAGATGGGCATTTCCTGGGTGCATCCAAGTGCCTAGCTTTGGCTGTAGATTTTTCCTGCAATGAGATGAGACAAAATTACCATCTCCCATCTTTTTTTTTTTTTTTAAAAACACCCAGTGCTGTCACCACCAGGAACAAACAAACAAAGGGCTTGGAACTAAGTGCCACCACCCCTTACGGTTATACAGACCAAGAGTGTTAACCTGGACTGGTAACCACAGGCTCCCTCAGGGAGGAACATCAATAAACAAATTTAGGCCCATACAGAGGGCCTGACCGGTGCTTGCAGCGCCTGTTTCCGCTGGTGCTGTCTGTCTCTCTTCCATTGTAGAGCGCAGTCACAAAAGTAGCTGGAGAAAACTCTGTTTTAAACTTTCCCGGCCTCCCGCGTCATCATCGGGGGCCGGAAACGGAAGTACCGGTCACCTGACCTGCCCCACAGACGTTGCGTTCCAGGCGCTGGAGAAACCAACAGCGCCACGCCCCCCCCCAGATAAACGGCGCCACCATGCATGACGCACTCGCCAGCCGGGACCCGGAACTGAAAATGCGGTACACCGCCGACCCGCGCCGGTTACCGCTCGGCCACCAGGCCCTACCGCAGTTCCTGGGCACAAAGACCCCCTCACCTGGGAAGCCGAAAGCTCCACTGAGCCGGAGCGCCTGGGGACTCCTGAACGCCCCCTCCCCGTAGAGGGGGGCCGGGATGGTCACCGCCAACTGTACAAACAAAAAGGTAAGCCTTTAAACCCTCCGCCTGGAGGGAAAACAGCTCCCTGGTTCCCTATGATGCTTCCACCATGGCTGAGGAAACCACAATAACTGAGGCCATGGTGGAAGAGGAGGGATCTTAAAAAATCATGGGTGTTTCCTAAAAAGTGGGCGGAGCTGCACTCTCTCCGAGGTTGTCCTGAAAGGCGATTGGAGAAATACCGCAGATATAACTGTACCAGAACTGGACCGAGCTTTCTCCAGACTACAACGACTTTTGGAAAAAAAGGTCAGAGTTTTCTGGCACAAACAATATTTTGTGAAATATTGCGAGAATCAAATTACCCCATGGGGTCTAAGAATACAAATTTTTCCGAACCTCAAAAAGGTAGATGATGCACTAAAACTTAAATGGGAACATAATCTCCAAACATGCTCTTTTGAAATGATGAATATTCTTTGTAATCAATATGATGGAAAAATCCTAGAACTCGATGCACAGGTTGGAGCTTGGTATACCGAACTTGTTCTTTCTCCCTCTGTTCATCGAGAGGGAAAAAGCTTTAAAAGAGCACTTGGAGGAATATACCATGGACCTAATTAATGTTAAGGAAGGAAAATTCTTGAGGGACAAAGCGGCCTATGACAATAAATATGCGTATAAGTGGAACCAGCCCACGTATAATAAACCAGCTACGTATCCTTCAACACGCAATGCTCCATCCAATATGGCTAACATACCTAATATGTCTTCTGTCCCCTCCACAGTATCTAGCCAATCAACAACATATTGGGATTTGTCCCAGGATCGCATTCCAAAGAAACGAAAAAGTGACCGCAAATCTGCTTCATCTGATTCTTTATCGCGCACTGGCTCCACCATCGCCAAACGCCTTCCGACAAATACCTCTACGTTAGAAACTTTTCGACTTTCGTCTCTCTCACGTATTCTGCAACACGATACCGCACAGGTAAATGATTCCGTAGCTGCGCACTCTCCTCGGACTTTGGCACTTGTGTCCTCTATGGCGTTGTCGCTTAACATCACCCCTACGAGACGGGTAAGTGAACCCAATTTATCCTCACTCTTCCCTCATAGTATGGGCAATGTCGACCCTAAAATCGCCCCTATTTTTTTAGGGAAAACAGCGTATCTATCGTCCACTCCAATGCCACTGAATATCTAGACGCATCTACGACTGACCTTGAGATAGTCAACTTGAGGTAGATGTCCTCAAGTTAGGACTCACCTTTTGCCCGGTGACGGGGGGGTGATAAGTTTCAGATGATCAGGGACATACACCTATTTGCACGTAAATTGATGTTCAAAGTCATTTATGACAAACCTACCTCAGACACTGGGACTACATCTTTTGAGCAGCTTAAACAGGATGCTGATGAGATTCAGGCCATTGAAAATCTAATGGAAGTTGGGAGGAGGGACACATTGACGACGATATGCCCCTTATTTTGTCCTCCTCCTGTGTTCCCGAGGTGTCCTTCCCCCCACCTTTGTCCTACAAACCCAAGTCGCAAAATTTTCCACTATTAAGTAAAAATGTAGATAGAAAAACTAAATTTCTCTTCAGATCCAAAAGTAGATAATCTTACGCACAATCAAAGGCAGGCCTTAAAAAATCTTCAAAATAATTGGTCTATAATAATTAAGCCCTCCGATAAAGGGGGGAATGTCGTAGTCATGGATGTCTATGACTATGAACGTATGTGCCATAAAATTCTTGAAAACACGGACTGGTATTGTCCTATATCCCACTCTGCGATCTCGGATTTCAACAATGAATACTACTCCCTTATTAGCCAGGCCTTTCATCAAGGACTGATTAACAAGGAGACCTGGAATTATCTGAATACTCAGGAACATAGGGTTCCTACGATGTATGCCCTTCCTAAAATACACAAGTCTATGACCTGTCCAACTGGCAGACCTATAGTGTCTGCATGCTCTGGACTTACGGAAAACGCCAGTGCATTGGTGGACAACCATCTTCGCCCACATGTTATATCCCTTACATCTTACATTAAAGACACCATAGATCTACTTCAAACCATCGAGGGAATCTCTGTTCCACCTAACACCTGGCTGGTCGCCATTGACATTGAGAGCCTCTACAACGCCATCCCCCATAATAGGGGTATTGAAGTTGTTGGCAATATTCTCAAGGACAGAGGCGATCAGGCCCAACCTTACAATCTTTTTATTTTGAATCTTCTTAGATTCATTCTCACTCGCAATGTCTTTATGTTTGGACTCTCCCACTACCTCCAGGTGCAGGGGGTTTCGATGGGGACTAAGTGTGCCCCATTGTATGCCAACCTGTACCTGGGGGGGTGGGAGAAGGAACTTTTTTCAAATGACGACCCGTCGATGTGCCTGTCCCACGTTATTACAGATACATCGACGACGTACTACTCCTTTGGTCGGGTACTAAATCTCAACTTGAACATTTCATGATGGTATTAGCCAACAATACATACAACCTTAAATTTACTATGGATTGCAGTCAAAAATCTATTACTTTTTTGGACCTTACGATTTCCATCGACAAGGACGGAATGGTTTACTCTTCTCTGTATCGCAAACCTTCATCGGGTAATACCATTTTACATGCCTCTAGCAGCCATCCCCAATCCTTAGTCAGGAGCATCCCGTATAGTCAGTATATTAGATTGAAACGAAACTGTGTTCTGAGAGAAGATTTTGAAATAGCTGCCAAAAACGTATACTCCAGACTTAGGGATAGGGACTATAGCCATAAAATCCTGAAAAGGGTGTACAACAGAGCTACTAAAATTGATCGTAAGGATTTAATTTTTTCCAACAGAAGTAAAAGCACATTACAACCCATCCGGGTTTTAACTCAATACTCTACTAATCACCTACAACTGAGAAAAATCTTAGATCAGTTTTGGCCACTTTTATTAGCGGATGGAACCGTGAGTAAATATATAAAAAATTGTCCGGAAGTTACCTACCGTAGAGCTCCCTCATTAAGGGACAAACTTGTTCAAAGCCATCATGATCCCCTGAAGGGTCCTACAGATTTGACCACTGGAACTTATCCATGTAAAGGTTGTCATACGTGTACACACATACCATACGACACAGAGTGTCGTGTCAAACTATCGGTGTTGTGTATTTGGCGAAATGCCCCTGTGGGTGCTTTTATGTGGGGAAGACCAAAAGACCTTTTCACAAACGTATTTCTGATCACATAGGACCTATTCGGAAAAACTATTAACCACTGCCATTAGTCGACACGTGGGATGTGGGATAACTTTGAACTTTCCATGATCAAATTTGCTGCACTTGAGCATGTGCCTACACATGTAAGAGGTGGTGGCATAGACCGTACGCTGTTGCAGTTGGAAACCAAGTGGATCCAAACTTTAAATGCTACTCATTATCCTGGGTTGAATGAGTATATAAGCTACAAATCCTTTTTGAAGCTTGTGTATCACAAACTAGGATTTTACGTGTGGGTATATATGTGTCTATATATACACATGACCCTCTCCTGCACCCCATACCATGCACCCCCCCAGTTTCCCTGGCGCGGTGTTGGGGACATGCCCTGCTGGAACCCCGGTTTTTAGCTAGGCTGTCATTTTCTGACCATTATATGCCGGAACACCGTTTGCATCTTAAACCCCTTTTTCATATACTTTTCTTTCCTGTCCCCTCCTTTTTCCCATTCCCTTCCTTCTACCTCTCTCCTCAGTACCATTTGAGCTATTAATACATCTATGTGATGTTCCATCTTTGGACTTTTTCTATTCTACTTTTGTCCCTCTTTAAATTCTGTATGCTGGGCTGTTGTCCTATGGAATATAAATGAATGGTTTACTCACCTGTTAAATTCCTTTATTGTTTTGCTTACAATGTTTTTGATTATTGTATTGTTATGTTTTGTTGTAAGCCACCTTGCCACTGTATGTTTTTTGTTGCCCTGCTGCCCGCTGGGTGGACCTTGTCAGGGCAGTCTGTGTATTTTACCACTCCTTTGAGATACCCCGGTCCTTTTTAGGAGTGGCACATGGTTCCCCTTTTTCCTTGTCTGTTGCGCGATTGGATGTTTGGATCCTTCTACCCATCCGTATGGAGACCCAAGGGCTCGATCCATCTAGCCCTCTCTCTGTCAGCGCTGTCGTCATTCAGGCGTGTCACTCCCCACCTTTCCCGCCTGCCATCACGCCCCCATCTCCACGCTGGCTTGCCGGAGATCTCCCACTTATTCAGTGGGAGGTTATTTTGCCCTGAAGCGTCAGCCTCTTCTGATGCACTGTGTGCCTGTCTCACCCCTTCCCGCCTTCCATCGCGGGGGATGATGGGAATTGTAGGCGCGGACCTTGCCCCACCGTCTGGCGCATGCGCTCTGACATCTTGTCCGCTCACGTCAGAGGGTTTCGTCTGCTCGGACGTGTGGGAGGAGCCTCGGGGGTATTTATGGAGTCGGGATACCTGTGTGTATTTGCGCTGCATGGCTGCTGCTGGGACACGGATACAGGCTTACCCTCCTAACGAGGTATTATTGTTTTTCTTTTTGTCTTTTGCTGGAATCCAACCAATCCTTTGCCCTTTGCTGCTATGACTTCCTATTGGAGGCCAGTACTCTGTTCTTTGCAATAAATATAGTGAGATCTGTATGAATTTATATACTCAGAGCAACCTAATGCTTTTCATGTGAACCTGAGGTGTCTCTCAGGTTCTGATAATTAATTCTTATTTACGCTCTGTTTTTTTCTTACTAACCTATCTCACTCTTTTTTATTGTTTTTTTTTTAGGTCTGGTTCTCCTTTTTCTTTTGGTCCTGTGTCCGTTTACCCCTACAGTTGCACTTTGTTTGGCCAGAACCCAGTAAGTGGAGTTCTTTATCCACTTGTCTGATTTACTATGTGGGTGTATGTTTGCGGATTACTTTAATTATGAGGATTTATATCTATTTATCTTTCAGTTGGTCCTGGGTCTCTCCCCCCCTTTTCCCCTCGCTCTCCTCCTATGGTTGGGTTTTTCTGACTTCCACGTGCAACACGAATTGGTTTAAGGCTCCGTGCCACTTCTCCAGCGTGGCTGTGGCTTTTTGCCTTTCAGTCCATGCTGGCAGGACTGGGAATCCATCTACTGTGTCTCAACCCCTGCTCTCCCCTTCCATCCTGGATCAGCAGGTTAGCAATCTTCACATGCATTGGCAAGGTGACATTATATTTAAGATGTATCAATTTTGTTGTTTCTTTTTTTTTTTTTGCACATTTGTCTCTTAATATGTATTTTTTTCATTATTAGAATAGGCTGATTGTTGATCTCAACCATACCTCTGAAGAAGCCACATAAAGGCGAAATATATCGGGTTGTACCATCGATGTTGTGATCTTCTGTTTACTCAATCTGCTGTCCATACCACTAATCGGGATGTTGCAATAAGTTTATGCATGTTTAACCTGATGAGTTCTTGGTTAACCATCTGGTTATACAGTGTACTGTGTACTGTGATACAGTTTTTAATAAATTATTAAATGTATTTTGTGTGATACCGTTATTAATGATAGCACCGTGATAGTCCCATCATTGTCCATATTCTTTCTTGAAGCATGCTTTGCTTAGCACATCTATTGTTGGGCAGTTTGTCCCATTCTTCTTTTCAGGACCAAGCTCCATCAGGTTGGTTCGGGATCATTGGTGCACAGCTATTTTCAGATCTCTCCAGAGATGTTCAATTGGGTTCAAGTCTGGGCTCTAGCTTGGTCACTGAAGGACATTCACAGAGTTGTCCCATAGCCACTAATTTCTTATCTTGGCTGTGTGCTTAGGGTCTGTGTCCTGTCGGAAGATGAACCTTCACCCCAGTCTGAGGTCAAGAGCACTCTGGAGCAGGTTTTCATCAAGGATGTTGCTGTACATTTCTGCCACCACCATGCTTCACTGTAGGAATGGTATTGGCCAGGTATTGAGTGGTGCCTGGTTTCCTCAAGAAATTATGCTTTCTATTCAGACCAAAGAGTTAAATCTTTATTTTCATCAGATCTGAGATTTTTTTTCTTATAGTCTGAGTCCTTCAGGTGCCTTTTTGGCAAACTCCAGGTGGGCCGTTATGTGCCTTACTGAGTGACTTCCATCTGGCCACTCTACCATCCTGGCCTGATTGCTGGAGTGCTGCAGAGATGGTTGTTCTTCTGGCAGGTTCTTCTCTCTCCACAGAGAAACACTGGAACTCTGTCAGAGTGACCATTTGGTTCCCTCCCTGACTAAGGCCCCTCTCCCTCAATTGCTCCATTTTGGTCGGGCAGCCCGCTCTAGGAGTCCTGGTGGTTCCAAACTTATTCCATTTATGGATGACGGAGGCCACTGCGCTCATTGATTCCTTCAATGCTGCAGAAATGGTTCTGTACCATTCCCCAGATCTGTATCCTTCCCCAGATACAATCCTGTCTGGGAGGTCTACATATAATTCCTTGGACTTCTTGGCTTGGCTTGGTTTGTGCTCTTACATGCTCTGTTAACTGTAGGACCTTATATAGACAGGTGTGTGTCTTTCCAAATCATATCCAATCAACTGAATTTACCACAAGTGGGCTCCAGTCAAGTCTTAGAAACATCTCAAGGATGATCAGTGGAAACAGGATGCAACTGAGCTCAATTTTGAGTGGCATGGCAAAAACTGTGAAAACTTATGCACACAGGATTTTTAATACATTTGCAAAGATTTCGAACAAACTTATTTCACGTTGTCATTATGGGGTATTGTTTATAGAAGTTTGAGGAAAATAATGAATTTAATCAATTTTCGAATAAGGCTGTAACAAAATGTGGAAAAAGTGAAGCACTATGAATACTTTCCAGATGCACTGTATGTGTACGAGTGCGAGGATGTAAGCGAGTGATCATCTGTTTATAATTAGATTAAAATTCAGAATACTTTACTAATAAATGATTGCCTTCAACAAGACAATACAAAGATCACAATAACAAGGCACAATATATATTTTCACAAAATTACCAATAACCACATTTAATACCACATAAAACTAAATTAATACTGTACCATTTTGTATACGTGTGGTTGGCACAAGTGGAATATACAATGATTTGTGGGTGTGCTGCAATTTAGGGTTGTGAAATGGGTCAGGTTACCAATACGGTGTTCTGTCCCACATAAATTTAGGATGTGTAGTGAAATTGCGCTGCCCAATTTTAATTGTTCTCCAACATAAAATGGTTTGCATTTACCTTCTTTGGTCACTTGGTGGTGCGTTTCCCTACAAAGGCAATACACTGCACTGTGCTCAAATATGTGATTAAAACAAAAATAAATATATTATATATAAATAAATGTACATAAACCTCAAAGAAACGTGAAAACCTTTGTCAGGTAGTACACTGAAAACCTTATAACTCAAATTACTCATAAACAAATATTCCATGGATGTGTTATTAAAGATTATTCAAAAAGTTCATATAGTGAATAGTCCAGTTGTTCCCTCTTATGTGATTAGGTGTGCTTATACCGCTGTGTTCCTCTATGGTGTATATGGGTTGTGCCAAGCCGTCACCATTTAGTGGTATCCCGTCACCGTTAAAAATGGTCACTCACCAGATGTCATGTCAACCAGAGCCTGTGGTTCATTCGTCAGGATAACCACTCCTATAGGGTCTACATTCTACTGTCAGATGTTTTTAAGTGTGGAATGCCGTCCCCTCCTGTGAATGCTATATATATGAGTATAGCTACGTCTGTCTATATATATATATATATATATACATATACACACACACAGAGGCGGCTCTAGGCTTTGTAAGGCCTTAGACATGAGGCGGCCCCACTCACGCCTAAAAATAATTCAAACAAGAAAAATGGCTGCAGAAAATGCACAGATCTAGCACACTTCCAGGGCACCCTCCTCACCCATCAGACATATTCAGCCAATGCAAGAGAGGGGAGCAGTGGCGGCTGGTGCTCAAATTTTTTGGGGGGGCGCAAACGAAAAAAAAAATATTGCAGCCTCACTGTGCCCATCACATGCAGCCACTGTGCCATGCCACCAAATGTAGCCACTGTGCCATGCCACCAAATGCAGCCACTGTGCCATCAATTGTCACCACTGTGCCATGCCATCAAATGCAGCCACTGTGCCATCAATTGTCACCACTGTGCCATGCCAAATGCAGCTACTGTGCCCATCAATTGTCACCAATGTGCCATGCCATCATATGCAGTCACTGTGCCATCAATTGTCACCAATGTGCTATGCCATCATTTGCAGTCACTGTGCCATCAATTGTCACCACTTGTGTCACTAATTGTGCCATGCCATCAAACGCCACCACTGTGCCATCAATTGTCACCAATGTGCCATGCCATCAAAAGCAGCTACTGTGCCCATCAATTGTCACCACTGTGCCATGCCATCAAATGCAGTCACTGTGCAATCAATTGTCACCACTGTGCCATGCCATCAAACGCCACCACTGTGCCATCAATTGTCACCACTGTGCCATGCCATCAAACGCAGTCACTGTGCCATCAATTGTCACCTCTCTGCCATGCCATCAAATGCAGTCACTGTGCCATCAATTGTCACCTCTCTGCCATGCCATCATATTCAGTCACTGTGCCATCAATTGTCACCACTGTGCCCGGCCTGTGCTCATTGTTGCCTCTGTGCCCCATGATGCCACTGTGCCCCATGCTTCTACTGTGCCCCATGCTGCCACTGTGCCCCATGCTGCCACTGTGCCCCATGCTGCCCCTTTCCCTGTAAAAAAATCACTTACCTGACGCTTCCATGTCCTCCCTCGATGTCTTCTGCCGCCCTGGAGAAGCTTCAGCCAATCAGGTTCCTGAAAACCAGAATCCGGGAACCTGATTGGCTGAAACGGCTGTCAGTCTAATGCAAGGACCGCAGAGATTGTCTGCGCTCCGAGCATAGACTTCCGAGAGCCGGAGGGCGGGACTGGAAAAGCCTATCAGAGCCACTGGCTTTGATAGGCAGTTCCCCTCAGCCAACCAGCTGTCGCTATTCGGGTAACCGGCGTCCCATGTCCGGTTATACGAATAGACCAGGCAGCTGGCAACAGTAACACACGTCCAATGCATAGCATTGAACGTGTGTTACTTGCGAGAGGGGGTGGCGCTGCAGCGCCCTCTATAGACGGCCGCCAGAACTTCGGCTAAAATGTCAAAATGACATTTTAGCCGAATAAAAGTTCTTAAAGGGCCCGTTTTTTTTTTTTTTAATTCTTTTTTTTTTTGTGACTGCGGGAGGGGGGGCGGCGCCCGTGCGCCCATATGGGCGGGCCGCCACTGGAGGGGAGAGAGGGGGAGGTGATAAAGAGAGAGGGGTAATAGAGAGATCCACTGATGCTGACATTAGTAATAATATAGGCAAGTTATAAATGTGATTAATTAGTATTAATCACAGGCAAATTAGGTGGCCGCGAGGCCGCTGTGAGTGCGAGGCCTTAGGCGACCGCCTAATTTGCCTAATTAGAGAGCCGCCTCTGTATATATATATATACACACACACACATACCCATCTCTCTCTAATTTAGATTACCAAAAACCATATGGCAACAATTCCTAGATAGGAATTCCTTTGATAGTCACTAGACATTGTGGAGTCAGTGGGTTAAACCACTGTCTGCGACTGACCCCATGCTGTGATGTGCAATGCAGATAGCCCCACCTGTAATTCATGAAAGGGGGGCGGACTAATGTAGTCAGGCCTCCAATCCTGATCCTAGCTAGGCCAACTAATGGGACGTCAGCATAGAGAGATATACTCCACAGCTTAGGGCAAAGGAGCTCACTTTCTTTTATGGAGTCATGACCTTAAGGATGGGTCTAAAAAGGGTAAATATGGTATAGGCCTTTTATACTTACTTACATATAGCAAATACACTCTCTTGTACTCTAATGTTTTATATATTTTTATGTTTGTACTCTGTTTTAGAGGAATATGCTGTATCTTCCTCCATGTAAATGTTTGTATTTTAAACCTACGGTTCCCTTCTTGTTTGGGACTATAGATACTTCTGTGTAATAGATTAGACTTTGTATAAGCTCTAATAAACGTTTATAATATTGAAGCTTTCACTCTGATCACTGAACCCTTATTAAACCATATATCATATATGCGAGATATTAAATATATATATATATATATAAAAAAGTAACAGAATGAAATATCTAGGAATATATATATAACAAGTGATCCTAATAAATATATAAAGAATAATATAGTTCCCCTCCTGTCTAAATTTAAAAATAAAATTTAAATCTGGCAATACCTCCCATTGTCGGTTGCGGGGAGATGTAATTTGATTAAAATGCTGTGGATGCCACAATTATATGTATTGCATAATGCACCAATATGGATACACAAGAAATGGTTTAGGAAAATAGATACCTTGTTTAGAGAACTAATATGAAAAGGAGGACAAGCTACAAACCCTGCAACTATCAAAAAGGGAGGGGGGTATGGCAGTACCACACCCACAATGTTATTTTTTGGCAGCGCAACTGCAGCATATAGGAGCAAGAACAGAGTCAGGAGGAGATACAAAGGGAGGACTTATGATCTTAGGGGCACCCCATAAGACAGTGGTAACGGTGCTGGAGGCCAACTCATTTGTTAATAAAACTCCCACGGTTAAGATGGCTATTAAGGTGTGGAAAGCAGTAAGGTCACTTGGAGGACAAGTCGGCGGGGCAGAATACGCGCCCTTGTGGAATAACAGGAACTTGCAGGAGCTGGAGACAGTTGGGAAAATTAGGGAATGGGCAGCAAAGGGGATAGTTAGACTGGCCTAGTTACGAAGGAAGAACTTTAAAAACGTTTGCTGCATTAAGAGAGTAATACGATGTACCCAAACATACGATGTAAACAAACATATCTTCAAATTAGACATGCTTTAAATGTCCAGTTTGATGGCATAGGACCAGTGTGGGACAGGACCCTCATTTCACAGAAATTGGGTAGTAGGAGTAAGATGAGGGGGTTTATCTCTGAAATGTATCCACCCATATTTGAGGGAAGCATTGAGGGCCCAGAACAGCTTAAAAGTAGAGGGAAATGGAAGGAAGATCTGGGGACCATAACAGATGGACAATGGAGGAAGATACTGGAGAGAGGACACATGGTGACAGTCTCGCCCGCACAGAAGTTTTCATTTCTAAAGATGATACACAGGACGTATTATACACCAAAAATATTGTTAAATTTCGGGTAAAGAGTAGACACGAGATGCCCTAGGTGCCAGGATACAGATACTTAATACATATGCTATGGAGGTGCCCGAAGTTGTATAGGTATTGGTCGGGGATCCTCAATGTTATAAATAAGACATATAAAATAAAGTTTGGAGATGGATCCCAGAATGTGCATTTTGAGCTTAGGGGAAGAAATAAGTGGAGTAGCGAGTACAATAAAAGCAGTGCTGAGGTGCCTCTTTCAAGCAAGAAAATTAATCGCTCAAAGATGGCAAGCAGAGAATCCCCTATCAGAAAGAGAGTGGGTTATAACACAGTTACTGAAACAATATGGAAGGAGAAGGTAGTATTTACCAAGAGAGGAAACATTAGGGAATTTGGTAAAATGTGGAACCCCTGGCTGCAAAAAAATGGGATATCCCATGTGAAAAACCCATTAACATGGATAGTAAAGTGGAGGGGAGGGAGGAGGGAGGGTTGGGAAAAGGTAATAGATTAAATGTGGGATATTGAATTTCACGATATGTGAGAAATAACAAATTCTAACTATATGAATTAATATGGCTGTAACCTGTTTTTATATGATGAAGAAAATTAATAAAGAGTATGGAAATGGAGAGTTTGAACACTTTGAATATCGTTTTATATCCCTTTCCTGTTTTATACAGTCAACTACCTTTTCCCACAGATCCTTTGACAATTCTTTTGCTTTCCCCATGACTCAGCATCCAAAAACGTCAGTGCGGCAATGTATGAAATATGCAAGGGTCTTTTAGGAGTCCAGAAACTCATTGACCTTCAAGGGCTCTTTCACACGTGGCAGATCAGTGGGGATCTGCCCCGTGAACCTCTGCTTGCTCAGCGGGGATCGCTCCTCTGATCTCTTCTGAGCCGGCACATGACAGGGCAGTCCCCGCACATTGTGCAGGGACCACCCTGTCTTTTCTCCGCTCACCTCTATAGGGGAATCGGATGAACATGAACCGATGACGGATGGAAAAATACAGAGCTCCTCAACTGAGGAGTTGCAACTGTTAAACAGCCACCTTCAAAACTTTTGCACTCACATCAACCTTGCAGAATTTAGTGAAAGTGTGAACGGACGACCAGGTAGCCGCCTTACACACCTGGGAAACAGGCGCTTGATGTCGGAAAGCCCAAGAGGCCCCTATTGCCCTGGCCAAATGCGCCTTGACAGGAAAGGGAGGTGCCCAACCCCTTATGGCGTAAGCCAGAATCACTCTGTCGGATCCAACTTGAGATGGTGGCCGACAAGACCGCTAGGCCCTTCTTGGGACCAGCCACCGAAGCAAACAGTAAATCTAACCTCCGGGAACGGGACTGTAGCAGATAAGTAGACTCTCAGAGCTCGGACAACATCCAGGGAATGTAACGCCGCCTCTCTAGGGTGCGACGGATGAGGACACAAGGATGGAAGTATAATGTCTTCATTGAGATGGAAGGCCGAGTGGACCTTAGGTAGAAAGGAAAGCTGCGGATGCAGCACCACCTTATCCTTGTGGAAGATCAGATAGGGAGCCTTGCATAACAAGGCTGTCAGCTCAGAGGCTCGTCTAACTGACGTAACAGCCACCAAAAAGACCACCTTCTGAGAAAGTGTCAACAAGGGAATCTCCCTAATCTCTTTGGTGGTTTCTGAAGCATCGAGAGAACCAGATTCAAGTCCCACGGAGGTAGCGGAGGGCAGACTGGAGGGGCCACATGCCTAAGTAAGCTTTCCAAGTTCAATGGTATATCCAACTTCCTAGCCTTCCTCATGGTAGGAATCACAGAATCCAATAGGCCCTGGTCTCTTAGTACCTGGCTTTCAATAGCCATGCCGTTAAAGCCAGCGACTGTAAAGCAGGATGCAGTATGGGACCTTGTGACAGCAGGTCCTCTATCAGCGGTAGACGCCAAGGGGCGTCTGCTACCAGATGCACTAGATCGGTGTACCAAGGACGCAGAGGCCAATCTGGAGCAATTAAGATCATAGGAATCCCCTCTGCCTCCACTCTGCAAAGCAGATTAGGAAGGAGCTTTAGAGGAGGGAAGGTATAGATTAGCCAGTACTGACTCCACGGTGCCACCAACGCATCTGTTGCATCTGCCCATGGGTCTCTTGACCTGGCCACAAACCCCAATACTTTACGATTGAGTCAGGATGCCAGGAGATCTACATCTGGCGTACCCCATCTCTGGCAGAGGAGCTGAAACACATCAGGGTACAGAGACCATTCTCCTTGGTCCAGCATCTGGCGACTCAGGTAGTCTGCCTGACAATTTTCCACGCACGGAATGTATACGGCCAACAGGGCCGGTATGCTCCTTTCTGCCCACCTTTTCAAGGAGGAAAAAGAAGCTTGGCTGCAGCGTCGGGCTGCAGCCAAGCTTCTTTTTCCTCATTGATGGTTGACATATGTAACAGAATGACCCGTGACAACCAGAGACTTTGGAAGGATGAGAGATACTCCTGTGCCAGCGGCACTAATAACTCCTGGGTCTAAGTCCACCCTGTGCCCTTTTGGGCGTAGGGTGGCTAATAGAATCATAATTCATGTATTACATGAGATGGGACATTAATAATAATTCATGTTTGCAGGATATCTTGAGATATCACAAGTTGTTGGCTCTTCAATGTGTGGATACACTCTTTTCAAAAACATTGGCATATCCTAGTAGCGGACCCTGTACTGTCTAAATATTTAGGACCACGACTTTTATTACTGTATTTGCTCCTAGAAGGACCTTCCATTATTCTTCCGAACGACCGTACTCATACTCTGCGGCATCATGCATCTTGGCAGACCAAGGGGGTCATTTACATTATCTTTTGCCGATGTGGAGCATTCTACATCGGCAAAACGATTAGACCCATGTGTAAAAGGATTAGGGACCATATGTATTATGCCACGGACAGCCTACTCAATAAGGCGATTGGCCATCATGTGGCGTTTAAACATGACCCTTTTGTTTTCAAGGTTGCTGCCCTCGATCGTATCTATGAGGATCCTCGGGGGGTGGGGCAACTCTGATCAAAGGGTCTTGCAAAGAGACCCAATTGGTATATAATTTGCAAGCCACATCATACCCTGGTCTGAATGACATGCTCAGCTTCAGACCCCTTTTGTAGATATCAAACGATATAGATATTTGCATGTCTCCCCTCTTCCCTTTCCTTTCATTGAGTAGGCCGCAGTTTGTTTGTTTTGTTTAATGTTCCAACCCTCCTCACAAAACTTTCCTTGAAATACTGTTATAACTAAATACAGTTAAATTAGCCCCCAATATAGTGTTAAAAATGAAGAAATGTATTCCCTGAATAGTTTTATATAAATATACTACGAAACAATATCACATTATGTGAGTAAATATAAAATGCATCAATGTTTGGATGTTATCAATCGATTATACCTTGTAAACAATATATTTTTATTTTTTGAAACTACACAGCTTATGGTATTGGGGCATCCAATTTTGTGAAGCACTGTATGTCTCAGTGACTATCTTTGACATGTATGGCAGTAAGAGAGAGTTCCTTTCAGAAACTGACAAAGTATTTTTTGAATGTGCACTGTTCGGTGTTTGATCCCTTTTTGAATGGGTTTTTGTCCATCTAGTGATGTGGGTGCTGTATTCTATGTATTCTCGATTTGGTAAATTGACTGTATAGTGTCAACATGCTCTTTGGCTTTTTTATGTACGTCCCCACCGTTTTAGATGGGCTCGCAAGCATGGTTTTGCATGTGCCACGCCCTTGTAGGCGGGTTCCTGTGCCAGCTTGCGCAGTGTGTGTTCTTTGGGGTGGCACCCATGTTGTGACTTTGACTACGCTGGCATGAGTCCGGTGTTGTCTCTTCGGGAATCCGCCGTGTCATGGCGTCCCGGATATAAGACCCACACGTCAATGCTGGGAGTCTGTTTACAAGAGGAGCCGCCTGATGACGTAATCGTCAATAGACTGGCTCTCTCCTTGGCCCTAATTTTTGGCGTCAAGGGGAGCTATATATAGTTCTCACTTTTCCCTCAATAGTGTGCAGAGCCTTTAGCGCTCTCTCAGGGGGTTACTTTGATATTTCCATACCACCAGTAAGTACACCTTCTTCCATGTCTATATTCCATTTTTCCTCTTTTATAATATGGAGGGTCTTCACCAATATGTTTTATTTTTGTGCCTTTTTTTTTTAAATGTATTGTGACGACAATAGCATGGCTCTGAGTATAATATACTCCTATGATTGGATATAGCCGAACTTGCTTGTTTATTGGATATCTCGGAATGGAAGATTATATCTACCTACATTCTGACAACCTCTATAGGATTATCTTCTGTTCCTTGTGGTTATCCATATGCACCACCCTCTGATTGAGGCTATAATACGAGGATACTCTAATCTATGAGCCAGTATGTATACATTTTTTGTTTGACATATATCTCCATATATGCTCTGTTTTTTGTATTATACTGAGTGGCGTTGTATAATCTGAGTCATGGCTTTAAATCAATTGCAGCTGGTTCCTAGGACTTCTTGTTACGAGAATTGCTCTCTTTCTATGAGCCAACTCTTTCCCTACACTGAACAAAATGTCTTCTTTAAGTGCCCTTTCACACGAGGCGGATCATTAATGATCCCCGCTGAGCCGGCGGGTGACAGGGCGGTCCCCGCACACTGTGCAGGGACCGCCCTGTCTTTTCTCCGCTCTCCCCTATGGGGGGGGGATCAGATGAACAAGGACCCTCTGTCCGTGTTCATCCGATCCACAGACGGAAGGAAAAATAGGGTTTTCCTCCGTCTGCAGAATCAGAGGAAAGCGGAAGCGGACGAGATCGGGTGTCAGCGGATGTTCATCCTCTAACACCCCGCGATCTCATAGGGACCAATGTATGTCCCTTTTTCATCTGCACATGGATGGATGAAAAAGCAGACATACGGTCCGCAGGTGTGAAAGGGGCCTAACTATATGTTGATCAAGACTGACTGGTACAGGTGCATGTGCCTGGCGGCCGCAATGTCCGTCGTGTACCCGCGATTGCCCGTTAACACAGCAGGGCCGTGGATCTGTGTGTGTAAACACATAGATCCATGTCCTGTCAGAGGAGAGGGGACTGATGGTGTGTCTCCAGTACAGAGGAATACTGATCGGTCTCCTCACCTTGTGTGTCCCCTCCCATTTAACCCCTTGATCGCCCCCTAGTGTTAACCCCTTCCCTGCAAGTCACATTTACACAGTAAATGTTGTATTTTGTAGACGCTATAACTTTTGCGCAAACCAATCAATATACGCTTATTGCAGAGGTGATCAAATATGTAATTTGGGCACAGTATCGCATGACCACGCAATTGTCATTCAAAATGCGACAGCGCTGAAAGCTAAAAAATGGCTTGGGCAGGAAGAGGGTTTAAGTGCCCTGTATTGAGGTGGTTAAACACATTTTAATATATTACACAAAGATAACCTGAGTAAATCCATGATGCAAATTTTTTTCTTATTTCATTTATGTGAAAAAGTAATTTCCCCCCTCCCATGCTGAATCATGAAAATACTGTGATTAACCACAATTTTTTTGGAAAGCTGAGTAAAATTTCACTTGCCACACCCAGGCCTAATTACTGTTACTGTTTACCTGTTCAATCAAGAAATCACATAAATAGAAGCTGTCTGACAAAGTGAAGCATGCTAACAGATCACAAAGCCACACATCATGCCACAATCTTAAAAAAAATTGAGAACATATTAGAAACAAAATAATGTACATGTATAGGTCTAAGAAGGGTTTCAAATCAATTTCTAATGCCGCGTACACTAAGGTGACCAGATTTTTTAAATCCGGGGACATATTTTTATTTTTTTACCAGTACTGGTGGCAATCTGCGACTCTTGGCCCATCGCCGCTCGCCGTTCTTCTGGGCAAGGCAGAAGAACATGCGAGCGGAGCTGAATGGACATGCACCTGAAACTGAGGAAATATTCCCTGGGCTCCGACCAGCAGATGATCATCAGAAAGGGGCACAGATAACGGGGAAAAAATACACCCCCTAAGCTAGTAGGAGCGGCGGAGTGGGGGTGTGTAATTCAGAATTGTATTATTTTTTATTCTGCACTGGCTGTCTTTGAAATTGCCCCATCCCCTGTTCAAATCCAATCCGGGGACAGACTTGGTCCGGGGACAGTGTCCTCAATCCGGGGACTGTCCCCTGAAACCGGGAATGTCTGGTCACCCTAGCGTACACACTAGGGTTGTCCCGATACCACTTTTTTAGGACCGAGTACAAGTACCGATACTTTTTTTTCATGTACTTGTCGATACCGAATACCGATACTTTTTTTTAAATGCAGCCACGTGTCCCCAAATGCAGCCATGTCCCAAAGTTCAGCCATGTCCCTCTGATTAGCCATGTCCCTCTGATTAGCTATGTCCCTCTGATTAGCCATGGTCCCTCTAAGGTTAGCCATGTCCCTCTGATTAGCCGTCCGACGGGTGACCTGTCTATCAAAGTTTCTGGGCAAGGGGGAGGGGCTATACTTGTCGGCGCGGCGGGGAAACACAGCTATTCAAATGCAAATGACAGCTGTTGTGTTGCCCCAGCGCATAGTAAGTAGATGTCAGCAGCGGCGGGAGGAGGAAGGGGGGGTTGACTTGGTTTTGCCTAACACGGCAGCAGCTCTCCTCTCCCCCATACGAGGACTGCTCTGCTTCGCTCTCCGCCCCCTCTCCACCCGCACTTCACCCCCTCTCCACCCGCACTCCAAAAAAAAAAAAAAAAAAAGTATTCTATTTAGGCATCTAGAGTATTTGCGCGAGTACAAATACTCGCGCAAATACTCGGTATCGGTCCCGATACCGACACTAGTATCGGGACAATCCTAGTACACACGATCATTTTTCAGCATGAAAAAAAAGAGAAGTCTTACCGGTAACTCTGTTTCTAGGAGTCTTCCAGGACAGCCTCTGAGACCTTGGGCTCCTCCCTCTGGGACAGGAAACACACACCCCCATCACTTTAAAGGTATTCCTTCAGACCTCCAAGAATTACCGGAAGGCTCTGAAAGACATAATATACTCTCACAACGTTAGTTCCACAATCCCCGTACCTTTATCAATACCGGGTGGGAAAAAAATCACGGCTGTTCTGGAGGACTCCTAGAAACAGAGTTACCAGTAAGCCTAACTCCGGTTTTCTCAAGTCGTCTTCCAGGACAGCCTCAGATGATAAGCAAGAAACTTCCCCCCCCTTTTTTTTTTTTTTAGGGTGGGGTCACTGACTGGAGAACTTTCCTTCCAAAGGCTTGTTCTTTGTGAGAGAGCAGGTCCAGGCGGTAATGCCTTGCAAATGTAGAAAAGGAAGACCATGTTGCCGCTTTTCATATCTCCCCCGGGGAGGCTCCGCCCCTCTCTGCCCAGGATGCTGCAACTGCGCGAGTTGAGTGTGCCTTTACCAGGGGCGGTTGTTTACCCTCAGATTGGTAGGCTTCGCTAATAGCCATTCTTAGCCATCTCGCAATAGATGATTTGGATGCCCTGTAACCCTTGCGGGCACCCGCAAAATTAACAAAAAGTGAATCCGAACACCTAAACCCTTTGGTGTTTTCTAAATAAATCAAAAGGCTTCTCTTAACATCCAAAGAAAAAAATTCTCCTTCATCACCTTCTGAAGGGGATTGGAAGGTCGGTAGGACAATGTCCTGAGTCCTATGAAATAATGAAAGTACCTTCGGAAGAAAATTAGGATCTGTTTTAAGGATGACTCTATCCTCTAAAATTAACAAAAAAGGCTCCCTAATGGATAGGGCCTGTAGATCACTGACCCTCCTGGCCGATGTGATCGCTATTAACAAAATAGTCTTCAAAACGATATTTTTTAGAGAAGATTTCTCCAGGGGTTCGAAAGGCTGCTTCGTGAGAGCTCTAAGAACTAGAGATAAGTTCCAGGAGGGACAGGCTTTTACTTTGACGGGTTTGGATCTAGTCAGGGCCTTAAAAAAATTCTTAACAAAAAGATTTTGCTGGAGCGGAGTCTCAAGAAATAAGGTTAAGGCAGATGTTTGCACCTTAAGGGTGCTGATGGATAGTCCTAAATCTACCCCAGCTTGCAGAAAATCCAGCACCGCTGGTATGTCAGCCTGATCTTGACCTCGCTCAGCTAGCCATGAGCTGAATCTCTTCCAGACCTTAGCATAAATAGCCCGGGTTACCGGTTTGCGTCATTCCATCAATGTCCTGATCACCTTGTCTGAGAATCCGTGCGCTCTCAGCAGTTGTTCCTCAGATACCACGCTGTAAGCCTTAAACCCTCTACTTGTGGGTGCAGGACCGGACCCAAGGAGATCAGGTCCTCCTTGTTCGGAAGGAACCACGGTGGGTATATGGCCAGATTCTTCAGGCTGGTAAACCACGGCCTTTTGGGCCAAAATGGTGCTATCATAATAAGGTCCGTGGATTCTGAGAGGAATTTCTGAAGGACTTTGGGAATTAGTCTGATCGGGGGGAAGGCATACGCCAGTCTGAAGTGCCAAGAATTGGCAAAGGCGTCTATCCCGGAGGCTTGGTCCTGTGGGTGGATGGAGAAGAACCTTGTTGTCTTCCTGTTCTTCTCTGAAGCAAAGAGGTCCATTTCTGGCATTCCCCACTGCAAAGTTATATACCTGAATACCTCCCCATTGAGGGACCATTCATCCTGGCTCACCGTTTGCCGACTGAGGAAATCGGCTAAGGTGTTCTGAGTCCCCTTCAGGTGGACTGCGGACAATGAGGCCAGGTTTCTTTCGGCCTGAAGAGCAGGGCTCCTTGTGCCCCCCTGCTTGTTTATATAGGCGATCGTTGTCGCGTTGTACGATCTTACTTGGAGATGGTGCCCTACTACCAGTAAGCGAAAGGCTTCTAATGCCTTTAGAACTGCCTGGAGTTCCCTCTGATTGGAAGACTAACAGGCTTCTGACTGAGACCAAGGCCCTTGAGCCAGGTCCCCCTCTAGGTGGGCTCCCAAACCCGATGCACTGGCATCGGTAGTTACTACCAAGGTCGCCGACGCCATCCAAGGCAGACCCTTTTCCAAGTTGGGATGGGAACGCCACCACCATAGCGCTCTTTTGACGCTGGTGGGGATGGGCATGGGAAGATCCAGATTTTCTCTTGTGCCGTCCCAGTGTCTCAGCATAAGGTTTTGCAACCGCCGCTGGTGGTGTCTCGCCCAAGGAACTGCAGGGAAGCAGGCTGACATTAGCCCCAGTACCCTCATCACCTCTCTGACCCGAACAACCAAATTGGTCTGAAGGAGGGCTACTGCTCGTTGCACTTTTTGAATCTTCTCCCCGGGAAGGAGAATCTTCCTTTCCACTGAGGAAATCCTGTATCCCAGATATAACACTTCCTGAGAGGGGGATAATTGGGATTTCTCTTGATTGACTAGCCAACCCAGGGACTGAAGGAAACTTCGAGCCTCCTGAAGGTCTTTCTCTAGCTGTTGCTTGGAGGAGGCAATGAACAGGAGGTCGTCCAAGTAAGGTATCTCCAAGATGCCCCTGATCCTTAGAGGAGCCAGAGCCTCCGCCAGGACTTTGGTAAATATTCTAGGGGTGGAAGACAGGCCGAATGGAAGGGCCTTGAACTGATAGTGAATTATCTGTGAGCCCCTCTTCACTGCTAATCTCAGGAATTTTTGGAACTCTAGATGTATCGGTATGTGCAGATATGCATCCCTGAGGTCCATTGTGGCCATAAAGCAGCCCGGGAACAGGAAGTTGGTTACCGAAAATATGGACTCCATCCTGAAACGCTTGTACTTTATGTACCTGTTCAGTGGACGGAGGTTTAGAATAAGTCGGAATTTCCCAGAGGGTTTCTTCATGACAAACACATGCGAGTACACCCCAAAGAATTCCTCCTCCTTGGGTACCTGTACCAGGACCTTCTGGTCTAACAGTTCCCCTAACAGCAACCCTAGTGCTCCTGCTTTCTCCCGGTCTCTGGGCAGCTGGGTAACCAAAAATATAGGCGGGGGAGGGTACTGAACTCCAGCCTGTAACCGTTCTGTACTATATCCAGCACAAACGGACTTGGCGTGGCTTTTCTCCACTGTGGAAGGAATTCCCTCAATCTTCCTCTCACAGGGGTCAAGGCGTCACTGGGACTTGGGGGGGGGGGGGGTGAGGAGGATTGAATAAGATACCCCCTCTTCCGCGCCCCTTATGGCCCGACCAGTGCTTCTTGGGGCGGACCTCCTTATCACGTTGGTGCTGCCTGAAGCCCCGAAAAAAATGCTTAGCCTCGGTTTTCTTCCTTTTTTCGGGAAAGGATTTTTTCTTATCCTGGGACCTTTCTAATGCCTCCTGGTGGCCGGATCCGAATAGGTGATCGCCCGAAAAGGGGAGCCCACATAACTTAAGTTTGGAAGCCGCATCACCTGTCCATGTCTTAAGCCATACCGCTCGTCTGGCCGCATTGACCAGCGCTGCTGACCTAGCCGCTAGTCTGACCGACTCTGCAGAGGCGTCGGCTAGGAACCCTACTGCTTTAAAAAGCAGGGGAAAGGACTTCAGGATTTGTTGTCTAGAGGTACCGGCTGAGATATGTGACTGTAGCTGGGTAAGCCAGCACTCGGGGTTTCTGGCCACACAAGTGGCTCCTAAGGCCAGTTTTAAACCTATGGAGGATGTGTCCCACGCTCTTAAGTAGCACGTCTCCTCTCCTATCCATGGGGTCCTTTAATGACCCCATGTCGTCGAACGCCAAGTCCGTCTTCTTGGACAACCTAGCCAAGGGGGCGTCCAACTTTGGAACCTTATTGGTACTCTGCATTAGTCTCTAAGGGAAATCTCAGTTTAAGACTACCTGAAAAAAAAGGTTGCCTCTCCGGCTGTTCCCATTCCAGCAAGATCGTGTCGATCAAGGATTTATGTACCGGGAATACCCTGGACTTCTGAGCACTGCCCTGATACATTTGGTCGTGCTTTGTAAGCAGGACTGGTTCTTCCCTTATTTCCAACGTGTCGTAAATTGCTTTAAGCAAATCCCCCACGTCCTCCAAGGACAGTTTATATCTGGCCCCCCTGGAGGAATCTTCAATCTCAGACCCTGACTCTGAGTCTGCTTGAGATGGGGTCCCTGAACTGGGAAAACTCCTATTTTCCCCTTCCCGTACTGCCTCCGCCTCTGTGGCCTCTGACAGCGAGGGTGCACTATTTGCCCTGGAGAGCGGGGAGGGTCCCTGTAGCCTGTCCATCATCCCTCTAAAGAACTGAAAAGGTAGATGAAAGCTCGCTCGACGGTAGAGAAAAGCTTCTGACATTCTGACATGGAAAAGTCTTTGACTAGATTGCTGACACATTCAGGACATAAGGGTTTCTTCCAACCAAGAGCCAACTTAGTCCCGCATACGGCACACTTCCTCTTGGTCATCTGCGCAGTCTTATCCTGGGCCTTAACCACTTGTGACCGGCCCCACGTCCAAAGACGTCACGTTTTTGAAGATGGATATCTCGGTAACGGCAGCAGCTGCTGCCACAACCGAGATATCCATCTCTTCGTGGGGCGGTCCTGTTAACGATAACGGCGGTCATCGCGGCGGATTCGCCGTGAGATCGCCGTTACCGGCCGGGAGAGGGTGCCCCCCCCCTGCCGCTCTCCCGCGCCCCCGCCGCTTACCGTACCGTCGGTAGCGGCGGACACGGGTCCGCTCGTTGCCTGTCCGGGGATGTGACACACCTCTCTCTCTGCTGCGGAAGTGACGTCAAAACGTCATTTCCGCCCAGCCTCTTAAAGAGACATTTAATTTGTTTACATTTTGCCTTTTTTTTTTTTTTTTTTTTTTTTTTCTTTTTTGCATTTAAGCCTGAATATGAGATCTGAGGTCTTTTTGACCCCAGATCTCATATATAAGGGACCTGTCTCTTTTTTCATTACAAGGGATGTTTACATTCCTTGTAATAGGAATAAAAGTGATAATTTTTTTTTTTTTTTTTTTTCAGTGTTAAAAATTATAAAATAAATAAAAATAAAAACGAAAACCAAAAAAAAATTTTTTTAAAGTGCCCCGTCCCGACGAGCTCGCGAGAAGCAAACGCATACGCGAGTAGCGCCCGCATATGAAAACGGTGTTCAAACCACACAAGTAGGTATCCCGCGATCGTTAGAGCGAGAGCAATATCTAGCCCTAGACCCCCGTATCTCAAAAAATGCAACCTGTAAATTTTTTAAACGTCGCCTATCGAGTTTTTAAGGGTAAAAGTTTGACCCATGCCACGAGCGGGCGCAATTTTTATGCGTGACATGTTGGGTATCATTTTACTCGGCGTAACATCTCTTTCACAATATATAAAAAAATTGGGCCAAATTTATTGTTGTCTTATTTTTTAATTCAAGAGTGAATTTTTTCAAAAAAAGTGCCTTGTAAGACCGCTGCGCAAATACGTTGAGAAAAAGTATTGCAATGACCGCCATTTTATTCTCTAGGGTGTTAGAAAAAAAAATATATATAATGTTTGGGGGTTTTAAATAATTTTCTGCAAAAAAAAACTGTTTTAGCCTGCACCGAATCTGAAAAACAGGCTCGGTAATGAAGTGGTTAACCTATCAAGAAAAGGACCATACAGGCAATTAGAATACCCCCTGACACACACACACACACCTCTGTGCTGGATCAGTATAGGAAGTGCCCGGGCCCTCCACCAAGGTTCCCCACCCCGGGAGGGATTAGTACAATACCCTAGGGTATCTAGCCTCCCCCGGTAAGAAGTGGCCTGCTCTCACCACCTTACCTGGGAGGCACCCAGTTGCACTGGAGTCTGTAGCCGCTCCTCCATGGTGTCAGCTGCGGCCTCGCCGAGCGTTCCTTGAAACCCCCGCTCCGGTGTCTGTACCCTGCGCCGCGCGGTTTAAACTGGAGACCGGAAAGGAGTCCCCTCGGCGACCTCCGATGGCGCGGTTCCGCCGGGAAGTGTGTGTCACTTCCGGCGCTTGGAACGCAGAAACCGCCCCTTCAGCTTGTACGCGGAAGCGTACAAGCCCCGTGGCCCAGCCAATGTCTCCCGCCGCCACCACGCTAATGCACCCGGCTCCTTACGCCAACCGTGGGACCCGACCGGCGTCTCTCGCCTTAAGGATGTCTCCTGGCCGGAACCGGTGCAGGTGGGCTGGGACTGTGGTCACCGGAGGTCCGGCTCCTATGAGCGGAGTGGCAGCGTCAGGGGGCGGCAGTCCTCACTTCCCAACAGGACAGGGGGGTGCCCAGACAAGGGAAACAATCCATCCAGGTGTCCTCACCAGACAGCTCTGAGTTCTATGTTCCTGGTGCGTGCTCCTTCCCTTCCAGTAGGAAACACAAAATAACTGAAGGAGGTCTGAAGGAATACCTTTAAAGTGATGGGGGTGTGTGTTTCCTGTCCCGGAGGGAGGAGCCCAAGGTCTCAGAGGCTGTCCTGGAAGACGACTTGAGAAAAACCAAGTTTTTCCAACTTTATCATTAAAACGACGTTGCCCACACACCATCGTTTTAAAAAAAATGCTCTAGCAAAGTGCGGTGACATACGATGGCACTATAAAGGGGAAGTTCCATGCGGATGACACCACCCTTGGGGCTGCTTTAGCTGATTCTGTGTTAGTAAAAGACGATTCGCGCTTTTCAGTCTGTTACAGCGTGATGAATGTGCTTACTCCATTACGAATGGTAGTTTTACCAGAACGAGCGCTCCCGTCTCATAACTTGCTTCTGAGCATAAGCGGGTTTTTAACGTCGTTTTAGCCCACACACGATCATTTTATACAACCCAAAAAACGACATTGTTTAAAAAGTCGTTAAAAAATGCAGCATGTTCGGGAAAAAATTGACGTTTTTCAGAAGCCGAAAAATTAGCCCACACATGATCATTTTAAATGACATTTTTTAAAAACAACGTTTTTTTTTCATGCTGAAAAATGATCGTGTGTATGCGGCATAAGGATTTGGAACTCCAGTGAGCCATTATTCACAAATGGAGATAACTTGGAATAGTAACGAACCTTTCCAGAAGTGTCTGGCCTACAAAAAATACTCCAAGAGCATGACGACGACTCGTCCAGGAGGTCATAAAAGAACCCAGAACAACATTAAAAGAACTGCAAGCCTCACTTGCCTCAGGTAAGATTAGTGTTCATGATTCAACAATAAGAAAGAGACTGGGCAAAAATGGCATCTTAATGGCCACACACGATAATTTTTCGGGTTGTAAAAAAAACAATGTTTTTCAGGCTCTAGAAAAAAAAAAAACGTTTTTTTCCAACTTCATCACACACAATTGTGAAAAAAAAATGATCTAGCAAAGCGCGGTGACGTACAACACGTACAACGGCACTATAAAGGGGAAGTTCCATTCAGGCGACGCCACCCTTTGTGCTGCTTTAGCTGATTTTGTGTTAGTAGAAGACGATTCACGCTTTTCTGTCTGTTACAGCGTGATGAATGTGCTTACTCTATTACAAACGGTAGTTTTACCAGAACGAGCGCTCCCGTCTCACAACTTGCCCACACACGACCATTTTTATACAACCCGAAAAACGACAGTTTAAAATGTTGTGAAAAAATAGAGCATGTTCGTTTTTCAGAACCTGAACAATGCTCTGAACGCCCGCCCACACACGATCGTTTTAAATTACATTTTTTTAAAACCGTTGTTTTTTACAACCCAAAAAATTATCAAAAAAATCTTGATGATCCAAGACTTTTAGGCAAATATTCTGTGGACCGATGAGACAAAATGTTTACTTTTTGGAAGGTGTGTGTCCCGTTATATCTGGCATAAAACGAATACAGCATTTCATAACTAGGAGAGCGCTGGATGTAAGGCACCACAAAAGAGGAGAAACGCCATCCATACGGAAGAATTCACATACTTTGGCAAGTACCTTACAACCATGTCTGTGTTCATTCCAAGCTTCACATACATAGGAATGGTGGCCAATCCTGCCGTTTTCTACCACAGATATAGGGGGGACGAGGACCACAGCGGTATACAGGAATTGCTTTTAAACCATCCACTTACTTGGGGTCCACTCCCTGCCCCTTGTTATCCGCCCATTTTCCTTCATATATTGGGAGATGACCGGACACTGACACCATGTCCCTTCTTTGTTTTTTCACCCACCAGCCCCATAGTGGATCATTGGAACTCAGGGGTAGAGGAGAACGGATAGTGTAGAATAAAGGCTTGTTATTAACGGGTAAAGGGTAACAAAAGGGATAAAAGAGGAGAGGGGAGGGGAGAAAACGGGAGCTCAGTCGCTCTTGCTATTGGATGCCAGTACCCCAATTTTCGGCACCTACGGGAAAATAATAGTCCCAAGTAGGAGTCGTAATATATAACCCCCTCAGACCGCTAAATAGGAGACTTGGGCTCCTCAATCCCCTTTAACTTTTTTAATTTGAATTATATTCTTTTTCTTGTCTTCTCTCTCTCTCCCTCTCTGTTGAACTACCATGACAAGATAGATGGATAAAATACAGGTTACTTATTTAAATGTGAGAGAGGGCTTAATATCCCTGAAAAACGTAAGATACTATTAAATGAGTTAAAATCCCTTATAGGATTTATCCAAGAAACACATTTTAAAGAAGGGGCATATCCCCATCTTCAAAATAGGTGCTTCCCAAATGTATTTCAAGCCTCAAATCAGGAAGCTAAAATTAAAAGGAGTGGCTATCCTTATATCAAACAGAATTCCCTGGTCTCTAACGGACAAATTTGCTGACCCGGGAGGGAGATTTCTTTTTCTAAAAGGGGTAATAGGCAGAGAGAAGGTAACATTAGCTACTATATATGCACCGAACGTTGGTCAAGATAGCTTTTTAGTTAAGGCGCTCTCTAAATTGATGAAGTTCAGAAAAGGTAAATTGATGTGTGGAGGAGATTTAAATATTCCCTTGGACCCAAAGGTAGACACCTCTGGTGGGGTATCATCAGTCCCTAGTGGAATTAGAAAACAAATTATACGGAAACTACATGAATTGCAGGAGAAAAGGATTATACATATTATTTGAACCCACACCAAATATATTCAAGAATAGATCTTTTTTTGATACCTCATCAGATGCTACATATGGTACAAGAAATCTCAATAGGGAATATAACATGGACAGACCAGTTACAGACAGACCAGACAAGTTACGATGGAGGTGACTTTAGGCGGGGCGGGACTCAGATGCCAGAGTGGAGATGGAGGTTAAATGAGAGCCTATTGCAGAACCCCCAAATAATGGAGGATGTAAAAAAAGAAATATGGTACTTTCAGACAAATGATAACGGAGAATGTGACCCAGAAATAATATGGGAAGCCCATAAATCAGTAATTCGAGTGGTATTAATTAAACATGGCTCCAGGATTAAAAAAGGCAAGAGAAGAACAAATAAAAGAACTCTTAGAAAAAATACAGAGATTAGAGATACAGCATAAAAAAAAAAAAAAAAAAAAAAAACAGAAGTAGGCTTGGGAACGAAGAAGACAAGTAGCAGACCTCCTACGATACAAGGCTGAAGCAGTTCTACAATACTCAGAAAGGACGTCGCATAATTCAGGAGATAAATGTGGGAAGTTACTGGCAAGAAAATTTTAAAAAACTACAGACATTGTCGTATGTCCCATTTATTAAAACAAAAGCAGATCAGAAACTTTATCTTTCAAAAGAATGAGCGCAAGAATTTAGGAAATACTATGCCTCTTTATATAATCTCCAAGAAATATTGAACCCACCTGGGACTGTCGAGAAAGTGGAGGAAGGAGGGGCGGCGCTCCTACGGAGCTCAGGCTGAGTAAGGAGAGGGAGCCACAGCATGTCCTAGCAGACGGACAGGAGACACACCACAGCCCCTGTTAATACAGTAAGCTTCCTACAAGCTAAAATGCCCGCAGCTCATGCACACGAGAATCCAGTGTCATAAAGGGGCATACCTTTATTACTTCTGGACCTTCCAACCCGAGGAGAGGCTGAACCTGGGTGGGGATGGTTCGGCAGGGGGGTTCTTTTCTTCCTTGTCCTTTGAAATTTGTTTGTCTGGAAGAGTCTTAGGTGGTCTGATCGTCCGACCAAAAAAAAGGAACAAGGACTGGGGAGGAGGGGCCCCCTACTTATTAGCTAGGAGAAGGTGGTACTGGTAGACCGGAGGAGGGGATTAACCCATGATGTGCTGACGGGAGGACTGGCCAGGAAATATATATCTTCTTCATGTTTAACCACTTAGCAACCACCTGCCGAAAAATAACTGCGGCAAGGTGGTTGCTTAACTCTGGGATCACGTTATATAACGTGAATCCAGAGTCGCCGGTGATGACGCCGGTTCCTCCCTCCTCTCTCTGTACCGATCAGTACAGTGTGAGAGGGGAGCATGGATGGCGGCAGCGCTGTGGATGGATCTGTGACTATTGCAGTCACAGATCCATCCATCCCTGCTCAGCCATCCCTGCAACCCCCGGCGCAATACTCAGCAGTACCCCCGGCGCAATACTCAGCAGTACCCCCGGCGCAATACTCAGCAGTACCCCCGGCGCAATACTCAGCAGTACCCCCGCGCAATACTTTGAACAATACTCTGCAGTACCCCCTGCGCAATACTCTGAACAATACTCTGCAGTACCCCCTGCGCAATACTCTGAACAATACTCTGCAATACCCCCTGCGCAATACTCTGAACAATACTCTGCAATACCCCCTGCGCAATACTCTGAACAATACTCTGCAATACCCCCTGCGCAATACCCCCTGCGCAATACTCCCTGCGCAATACTCCCTGCGCAATACTCCCTGCGCAATACTCCCTGCGCAATACTCCCTGCGCAATACTCCCTGCGCAATACTCTGCGGTGTTTTTTTTTTTCAGGCTTCCCAGCCTAGAGGTGAGATGTGGGGTCTTATTGACCCCATATCTCACTGAAGAGGACCTGTCACGCTATATTCCTATTACAAGGGATGTTTACATTCCTTGTAATAGGAATAAAAGTAATAAAAACATTTATTTTTGGGGGAAAACGTGTCAGGCCTCGTACACACGAGGCAATAGATTTGTTCAAAACGGTCTGTCCGACAGATTTGAACAAATCTGTCTGTTTGGATTTTGGTTTGCTCGCGTGTACACACGAGCAAACCAAAATCCCCGCCAGCAGACGGCGCGCTGACGTGTCGGTGACGTGGCGGTGCGAGACGACGTGTCTGCTGGTAAGTGTACTAACCAGCAGACATGTCGGGCGGACGGATTTCCACCCGATACATTTCAAAGCATGCTTTGAAATCTGTCGGTTGGCCAAATCCGTCGGCTCGCCCGTACACACGATCGAATCTGTCTGCTGGGACGGTCTAGCAGACCGTTTCCAGCAGACAGATTTGATCGTGTGTACGCGGCCTCAAACTAAAATAAAGTAAAATGAACAATAAAAAAAAAAAAAACTCAAAGCGCCCCTGTTCCCGCATGCTCGTATACAGAAGCGAACGTGCACGCAAGTCCCGCCCACATATGAAAACGGTGTTCAAACCACACATGTGAGGTATCGCTGCGAACGTTAGAGCAAGAGCAATCATTTTGGCCCTAGACCTCTTCTCCAACTAAAATGATGTAACCAGTAAAAATATTTAAAGCGTCGCCTATGGGGATTTTTAAGTCGCAAAGTTTGGCGCCATTCCACAAACGTGTGCAATATTGAAGGGTGACATGTTGGGTATCTGTTTACTCAGCGTAACTTCATCTTTCATATTATGCAAAAACATTGGGCTAAATTTAATGTTTTTTTTTTTTTTAAAAGCACAAAACTGTTTTATTTCCAAAAAAAAATGTGTTCGAAAAATTGCTGTGCAAATACCATGCGCGACAAAAAGTTGCAACAACTGCCATTGTATTCTCTAGGATCTTTGCTAAAAAAGTATATATAATGTTTTGGGGTTCTATGTAATTTTCTAGCAAATAAATGATGATTTTTCCATGTAGGAGAGAAATGTCAGAATTGGTCTGGGTGTTCCAGAACGCCTGATGGCATTCCCTGCATGTTGGGCCTCTGTATGTGGCCACGCTGTGTAAAAGTCTCACATATGTGGTATCGCCATACTCGGGAGGAATAGCAGAATGTGTTTTGGTGTGTAATTTGTGGTATGCATATGCTGTGTGTGAGAAATAACCTGCTAATATGAAAATTTTGTGGACAGAAAATAAAAAAAAAATCTTGATTTTGCAAAGAATTGTGGGAAAAAATGACAACTTCAAAAAACTCACAATGCCTCTTTCTAAATACCTTGGAATGCCTTCTTTCCAAAAAGGGGTCATTTGGGGGGTATTTGTACTTTTCTGGCATGTTAGGGTCTCAAGAAATGAGAGAGGCTGTCAGTACATCAGATGTGATCAAATTGATCAATTTTCAGTAATTGGCACCATAGCTTGTAGACCCCATAACTTTCACCCAGACTAAATAATATCTAATTTTTTTTTTGTTTTGTTACCAAAGATATGTAGCAGTATACATTTTAGGCCAAGTTTATGAAGAAAAATTACTTTTTTTTACAAAATTTTCGTTCTTTTTTCATTTATAGCGAAAAAAATAAAAACCGCTGAGGTGATAAAATACCACCAAAAGAAAGCTCTATTTGTGGGGAAAAAAAAGGACAAAAATTTAATTTGGTTACAGTGTTGTATGACTGAGTTATTGTCATTCAAAATGTGAGAGCACCGAAAGCTGAAAATTGGTCTGGTTATTAAGTGGGTTTAAGTGCCCAGTAGTCAAGTGGTTAACTAGACTAACATCTCCAGAATGTAGAAACGTAGAAAAACCAATTACCTTGGAAGAAGTGCAAACAATAATGAAAACAATAAAACATGGTAAGGCGCCAGGCCCAGATGGGTTCACTATACAATATTATAAAAGTTTCAGCACACAACTGGGAATATATATGACTAAGGTATTGTGACAGGAAGTCAGGTAAATCTGTGTGTGTTGTTACAGACGGGAGAAACTTTTCTGCCTTGTTTAGACAATACACCAATTACTATTGGGCGTCGGCTGCAGAAAATGGCCAGAGAGCTTTAGGACGTTGGAAGGCTTCAGCTGTTCAGAATTAAGCAATGAAAGCCCCTATAAAGATAGCCTAAGGATGACGACTGATTGCTGCATCCTGAGGCTGTGTGAGTGAAGGAGCAGTCACAAACAGTACTGAAGAAGTGAGGTGCTGATGGATATTTCTGTGTGAGAAATATCAAAGAGACTTTTTGTTTTCTGCTGTAGGACCAGCAGTGTCTGCCCAGCAGTAGGCTGTGCCAGACTCCATAGTTAGGTTCCTGTGTTGGAAAGGTAGACGCCCCAAGTGGCAAGGGTTTATTTTATGTTTTGTTTATGCTGTTTTGATGCTTGCACGTGTATCCAGCAATATGGAAAAATAAACCATATCATTTGTTTTCAATCTTCATCTACTGCCTTTTTGTACAGTTCAGCGTGTAGTGAACCCATCCAGGGGGTCACACACACCCGCTACCGAACGAATCCCTCACAGTATTTAATACAGTAGGTCAAACGGGGATACTACCATCGGAAGCCCTGATGGCACATATTACAGTCATCCCGAAGAAGGGAAGGACCCAGGGGTATGTAGCAGTTACAGACCAATATCCTTGCTGAATGTAGACCTAAAAATAATGACAAAGACTGCTCTCCAAACTTGTCCACCTAGATCAAGTGGGGTTTATACCAACTAGAGAAGCGAGAGATAGCACTATTAAAAGTCCTAAATTTGATATATCAAGTAAATAAAAAAGATATCGAGTGTTTTCCTGAATACGGACGTAGAGAAAGCATTTGATAGAGTAAATTGGAAATTTATGCTGGAGACCTTAAAACAGATGGGACTAGGAGAGCGTATGGTACAGTGGATAGCCGGGGTATATGCGGGGCCTAGGGACTTGGTTAAAGTAAATGGTGTATATTCTTTGCCCTTAACAATCACAAATGGTACCAGGCAGGGCTGCCCCCTGTCGCCTCTGCTATTTGCATTGACATTGGAACCATTGTTAAATAAGATTCAACAAAATAAAGATATTGTTGGTATTGAACTTGGTGGAAGAGAATATAAAGTATCGGCATATGCAGATGATATGCTTTTCTCTTTAGCAACACCACCAAGTAGAACTTTACGGGAAGATGTCGAATTTAAAAATTAATTATAGCAAATCGGAGGCGATGGGGATAGCACTCCCGGAGTTCATTAAAAGCGGCTTTGTAGTTTTAAGTTTAAATGGACGACTAGAACATTGAACTATTTGGGAATACAAATGCCCCCAGACTTAAAGGAGATTTTCAATTTAAATTTCAAACTATTATTGGGCACAATTAGAACATTGCTAGAAGGCTGGAGTAGAGGGATGCATTCATGGTTTGGGAGATGTAATATTTTAAAAATGAATGTAGTTCCAAAATTTTTATATCTTTTTCAAGCTCTTCCAGTGCAGATCCCCTATGTCATACTTCAACCAAGTCCCGATGATATTCACAAAATTTATATGGGCATGTAAACGGCTAAGGATTGGCAGGAAATTATTGACCCCACCCAAGGGGGCGGGGGGGAAATATCAGCACCCGATGTCTTAAAATATTACCAGGCCACCCAATTGGGGAGGATAGTAGATTGGAGTAGACATGGGGATCATAAATTGTGGATCGAGATGAAGCAACAAATGTGCCCCATACCTTTAAATAGGGCAAAATGGTGCTATGATGCACTACCTCATACAGTTAAAACCCATCCTATAATAGGTCCAACTCTATGGACAGGCAATAAAGTGTGTCAGAACCCGAAGTTCTCTACTAAAAGTTCCCCCCTCTATCCGATTGTAGGAAATATAGAGTTTAAACCAGGCATGGATTCCCAGATATTTAAAAGATTAAGAGAGAAAGGTATATTTCAAGCCTCGCATTTTATGAAAATTAATACAAAATGGGGGGCGTTGGGAAATAATGATATGGCAAGCACGGCAGGTTCGACATTTCTTGGAAACTCTAGGGGATGCAGAAGACTTTAATCAGGTACTAACAAAGTTTGAGGAATATTGTGGAGGGGATGAACCACTCCACCATATGGTCACATGGGAAAGAGACTTAGGACAAATATTCTCTCCAGTACAATGCCAGAACATAATAGATATGGCGTTAAAATCATCAAGGTGTACAAAAATACAAGAATTATAAAATATTAAACGCGGTGGTATTATACACCAGCACGTCTAAATACATTTTTTTCAGAAGTCCCAGATAGATGCTGGAGAGGGTTGTAATGATACGGCAATCTGGGATCTAAATGTGTGGATCACAACTGCGGAGGCTTCTCAGGTTTGAACCCAGGTTTCACTCTCAATCACTGCAGAAAGTTAGGGTTCAGTCATCACAGCCTCAGATAAGTAAATGGCGCTTACTCCTTCATAGGCGTCACTAAGGTTAAGGCTAAAACTAAAGACTATGAGGTGAGGAAATGATAAGACCATGCAGTACTAAGCTGTAGAGCAAGGGCAATACTTGGGTCTGAGTAACACAGCTCTCAGGCATATAAGAAGTACTGAGCTGGTATGAGAGAGTTGCAGCAATACTTGGTCTGAGTAGCACAGTTCATAGGCATATGGAAACTATTGAGCAGATATCAGAGGATTACAGCAATACTTGGTATGAATAGCACAGTTCCTAGGCATGAAGGTAATACTAGGCACATAAGTTAGGCATCCAAGAGTTTAAGGACATGAATGGCTCAGTCCATGAACATGAATGTAATCCTAGGCACATAAGTTAGGCATCCAGGAGTTCATGAGCATGAATGAAAAGCTAAGCAGGATTGTTAAGCACAGAGTACTTGCGGTTAGAAGCGGATGCTGAGCTGGGATGAGCGTCCTGATGGTCCGATGCGGGGTCAAGCTGGTGGGTGAGAAGGTACTGGGGTCCTGGTAGTCCGGTCCGGGGTCAGACAGGTGAGTGCAGATGGGTGGAGAAGCCCAGATGACAGTAGGCGTCCTAACAAAATAGAGGAACGCCATACTGTCAGCGCTGGGGGTTTAAATAGGCCGCGCTGGAGAGCAGCAGGAGGCGCGGCTAGCTGGGCACACTTACGCGTTCCAGCGTGGAGGACAGGAAGTGACATGCAGGCTGTGCAGAACGGAGCGCAGCTGCCAGGAGAAGCAGCTGCGCCCGTTCTATTAAAAATTAACGACGGCGGCGTTACAAGGGTGTGGGGAGAAAGGGACAATATACACATATTTTGGGGATGCCCATTAATAAAGACAATTCTGGCAAACAGTACAGAGAATTACCCGAATATTTACGGAATTTGAGATCCCAGATGACCCGGCTTTCTGTCTGTTACATCATACACAAATTCCACCAAAAAAAAAAAGATATATGAAGTCAGTAATATGTCATTTGATGAATGCAGCTAAAAGCTGTATCGCAACAAATTGGAAAGATCCTAAAGTACCTTCAATCTCAATGTGGCTGAAAAAAGTAAGGAAAATAGGAATAAATGGAGAAACTTTTGCCAATGCCGATAGATAAGAAAGAACAAATAAAAAGGATATGGGCACCATGGGAGTCATTTAACCACTTAAGGACCGCCTACTGCACATTTACGTCGGCAGAATGGCACGGCTGGGCACATCAACGTATATATACGTTGGTTTTAGTACCCAGCCGTGGGTCGCGGGCGCGCGCCCGCGACCCGGTCCGAAGCTCCGGGACCGCGGGATTCGCGGACCCGATCGCCGCTGCAGTGCGGCGATCCGTCCCTGAAGCGGAAGAACGGGGAGAGCCGTGTGTACACACGGCTTCCCCGTGCTTCTCTGTGGCCGGAGCATCGATCGCGTCATCCCTGTAATAGGGGGACGCGATCGATGACGTCACACCTACAGCCACACCCCCCTACAGTTGTAAACAACACATTAGGGTACACATTCCCTACAGCGCCACCTGTGGTTAACTCCCAAACTGCAACTGTCATTTCCACAGTAAACAATGCAATTTAAATGCATTTTTTGCTGTGAAAATGACAATTGTCCCAAAAATGTGTCAAAATTGTCCGAAGTGTCCGCCATATTGTCGCAGTCACGAAAAAAATCGCTGATCGCCGCTATTAGTAGTAAAAAAAAAATAATTAATAAAAATGCAATAAAACTATCCCTTATTTTGTAAACGCTATAAATTTTGCGAAAACCAACCGATAAACGCTTATTGCGATTTTTTTTACCAAAAATACGTAGAAGAATACGTATCGGCCTAAACTGAGGAAAAAAAATGTTTTTTTATATATTTTTGGGGGATATTTATTATAGCAAAAAGTAAAAAATATTGCATTTTTTTTTAAATTGTCGCTCTATTTTTGTTTATAGCGCAAAAAATAAAAACCGCAGAGGTGATCAAATACCACCAAAAGAAAGCTCTATTTGTGGGAAAAAAAGGACGCAAATTTTGTTTGGGAGCCACGTCGCACGACCGCGCAATTGTCTGTTAAAGCGACGCAGTGCCGAATCGCGAAAACCCCTTGGGTCATTTGCCAGCGTATTGGTCCGGGTCTTAAGTGGTTAAACAATCTGAGGAAGGTAAAAACCTATTAGGGGAGCAGGAATAAGAACGATGAGGAGGAGATGACGGGGGGGGAGAGAGGGGTGTTCTGTTTGTCCCTCTTTTTTTTGTTAATTTTTTTCCTCCCCCCCGCTTTTTTTTTTTTATCTCTCTCTGCGCTGTTGGTGCACACGGCGCGGAAAGGAGAAGATAGGGGTCTTGAGGAGAGGGAAGGGGTGAGGGGAAATGGGGGGAAGAAATGGGGAAATGGGAATTGCGGAGAGGGAGAGGGAATTGACGGAAGAAAGAGGGGAAGGAAAGAGATAAATATATATATCAAGAAATAAAAGCAAAGCTGCGCCACATGAAAACCTGAAAATAAAAAAAACAGTCAATAAAAGCAGTTTTCTTAAAGCGGAGTTCCACCCAAATTTGGAACTTCCGCTTGTTCCACTCCTCATCCCCTTACATGCCACATTTGACATGTAATTTTTTTTTGGGGGGGAGTGGGGGCTTCAGGAGGAGTGGGACTTCCTGTCCCACTTCCTCCTTCTGCCGAGGGCTGGTAAGGCGATTAAGCTTAATCGCCTTACTGCAGCCCCTCCCCTAGGCTCCCCTCGTGACAGGTCCTAGACGGTCGAATCAGCTGCGCGCGCATGCGCAGTGCGGCTCACGCATGCGCAGTGGGTGCCCAGCCGTGAAGCTGAAGGCTGTCACAGCGGGTGCCCACAGTACAAATGAAGACGCCGGCCGGGAGGGGGGGGGAGAGGAGCGGAGCCCCGGCCGGCGCGTCGCTGGAACGCTGGAGCAGGTAAGTGTGTTTATTGAAAGCCAGCAGCTACACTTTTTGTAGCTGCTGACTTTTAATAAACATCAAATCTGGCCGGAACACCCCTTTAAATTTCAGCAAAAAAATATATATAAATAATAAAACTCCATCACATAAAACTGAACACATCCAATAATTGTCTATGCTGCATATGCGAGGACATCCACAGTAGCACACCACCGCAGTTACAAATAGCTTGGAAGTGATCTCTTCACCGAAGTAAGAAGTGGCTGCTTACCAGAAGCAAGCTCAAAGGAGCAATTGGCTATAGCCCAGCCACAGCCTTGGCGTCCAAAAGTGAAATATTGAGCGCGTTCCCCCAGAGCAAGCTGAAAGAGACACTTCTGGTAGATATTGAAACAATTTTTTCTCTTTGAGTACAATTATACTGTCCCACTGGGCTGGTGAGATTGTGCCCAGTTCACTCTCCCAGGCCACTTTGCTCTTCCGCGGTCCTTCTCTGTTTAATGCCCTCACTCCCAAGCTACTATATATTGCAGAAATTAAGCCCTTGACTTGTGTTGCCTCAATTACAGAGGACAAAACAAGCATCTGTGTCCATTCTACTGTTTTAGCAACAAATTGTACATGTATAGCGTGGCGAACCTGGAGATATTTAAAGAAAGATTTATTTGAAATTTTGAATTCACTTACTAAGTCTTGAAATGACTTCATAGCATTGCCCTTAAATATATGCTTTAGGCGGCATATGCCTTTGTTTGCCCAGTCCCTTGAAACTTCTATGCTTAGCATCTCCTGGAGATTGTTGTTGTTCCAGAGGGGAGAGAATTCTGACGGGCCCTCATACCCCAGGATTATTTTTATTGTATGCCATATTTTGGAAATTAATTTTATGGTTGCATGGTTGTAGCAGAAATAGTCTGCTTCTAGGGCTTCAGCTAATAAGTTATGTGGGTTATTTGTCAGTAGGAGTCGGTTATTAATAGCACCTCTTTCTGCGGTTCCGCATCCGGCCAGATGTTGCAGTTGTGCTGCCAGAAAATATAGTTTTGGATGGGGAACCGCCATTCCCCCCTCTTTTACCGGCAATTGTGGAGTTTGTAGGCTTATCCTAGGTTGCCCTCCCTTCCAAATTAGGTCTCTAAATAAGGAGTTTATCTTTTTAAACCACTTATGTCCTATCCATATTGGCGAGTTGTGTAACAGATATAATAGTTGTGGCTGCCAAATCATTTTAATTAAGTTACAACGTCCTGCAACGGACAGGGGCAATCTTTTCCATATGTCGCATTTACTTTTCCACTTTAACAATAGTGGATCTAAGTTTAAAGTGAGGAAGTGGGAAACATCTTTTGAGATCCATATCCCCAAATACTTAATTTTAGGGCTAATGGTTATTTGGGAAAGGCTTGACAACATGTGTGGGTCTACCGGGTCCACTGGTAACAGGGCTGACTTCGACCAATTAATCGTGAGACCCGAGAACTGTTCAAATTCCTCCATTAATTGCATTACTTTGTCTAGCGACCCTTCAACATCCCCAAGAAAAAAAGAGGTCGTTGTCTGCAAAAAGTTCAATTTTGTCTTCTCCCTGGTGTCTTCTGAACCCCACTATGTCCGCCCTCGCCCTGGCCATGATTGCCAATGGTTCCATTGCGAGGGCGAACAGAAGGGGGGACAGCGGACACCCCTGTCTCGTCCCACGTTCCAATTGAAAACTCTCAGATAACTCGCCGTTAATTCTGACCTTAGCTCTTGGACCTCGATATAACAACTTGACCCATTTTATATAGAGCGGGCCAAATCCAAAGCTGTTAAGTACCTGCCAAAGATATGCCCACTCGAGGCTATCAAAAGCCTTAGCAGCATCGAACGACAATATGGCTCTAGTCCCTGCGGTGTCTATCGGGGTAAGTATGTTCAAAAAGGTTCTCCTAATATTAATACTAGTTGCCCTGCCTGGTATGAAGCCAGATTGGTCTGGGTGGATGAGTTTACTGATGCATCTATTAAGCCTGGCAGCAAGAATTTTAGCTAAGATTTTTATATCTGAGGTTAATAGAGAGATTGGGCGATATGATGAGGGATCCGTAGGATCCTTCCCCTCCTTATGAATAACAATAATAGTTGCTTCATTCATTGAGGGGGGAAGTATTTCCTCTATCATTGCCCCCTCATAGGTCCTCAACAGCTCTGGGAGCAGTATCTCACCAAATTTCTTATATATCTCTATGGGGAGCCCGTCCGGGCCAGGAGATTTTTGGTTTGGCATGTCACCTGTTGCCTGTTGGAGTTCTTTTAGGGTAATTGGTGCGTCTAGCTCGTGCTTATCATTGTCAGACAATGTGGGAACTTTTATTTTCTGAAAGAATATTTCCATCCCATCATTCGCCGATTTCCTTTTGGACTTGTATAGTTCTTTATAATATAAGCAGAATGTTTTTAAAATTTCCTGTCCATCTGTTGTTATTTCGCCCGACGGTGTCCTAATTGCTAAGACAATTGATGAGGGAGAATTGGTTCTATTCAAAAGAGCTAGCATGCGTCCTACCTTCTCCCCCTCCCCGAACTGTTGTTGCCTTTGTAAAGTTCTCTTGTTCTCCGCTATTCTTAAGGTGTGTATTCTATATTCTTCTTGTTTTGCTAGCCATGCTGCCTGTTTGGTTGGCCTTGGTTCCTTAATAAAACTCAATTCTGCTTGAGCGGTCTCATTAGTCAGCCTAATCTCTTCCATCCTCCCTGTCTTTTTGACCCTAGAGACCTGTTGGATTAACAGGCCCCTTGCATAGGCTTTTAGAGAGTCCCAGACCACTCCTAAGGATGCCGTCCCTTGGTTGATGGACATGAACTCTACTAATTGGGACATCAGGGTCTGCGGTTCTCCAATCAGCTCTAGCCAACCTGGGTTGATCTTCCATTCTTTGAAAGGAGGCTTGACCCCTATCCTTAATAATAGAACCAATGGGGAGTGGTCTGAGACCCCCCTAAGGCCGTAGCGTATCGCCTTGACCAGGGGCATGACCCCATCGCTACACAGGGCCATGTCTATTCTAGATAGCGTACCATAGGAGCTGGAGTAGCATGAAAACGGACGATCCTGAGGGAAAGAGGATCTCCAAATATCACTTAGCCCGGCTTCCTGGATAAAGCCGACCAGTCGTCCCCCCTTGGGGCCAGTCCTCGGTGGGAATCTATCAATACTGTTATCAAGAACTTCATTATAATCACCAACCGCTATAATAGGGACATCTGGGATGTCAAGGGTGAATTTAATAAGGTTGTATAGAACATCTAGCTTAAAGGGAGGGGGGATGTACAAGTTAGCTATGACATATGGCCTGTTCTCAATAGAGCAGAGCAGGAATATAAATCGGCCTTGATCATCAACCCACGTCTTGGAGCAGGAAAAGATCACTCCCCTCCCGATCATTGTGCTAACTCCTCTTGAATAGGAGGAGTATACTGAGTGATATTGGGCTTGAAATTTACGGCTATTCAACTGCTGGACTGAGTCCTTAGTCAGATGTGTCTCCTGGAGGCAAATAAGCCCCGGTATTCCATTCTCCAGGAGTGACATAACTGCCACTCTTTTAGTTGGATCGCCCAGCCCTCGTACATTCCAGGAGGTAATAGCCAGTAACTTATCCTGCATCGATAATGATTGAGGTAATAATCTGGTTACCACTAATTTTTGAGCCGTACAGTTGTGGATCCCCTGCCCATCTGCCATAATAGGTACGATAGGCAGGAAACCGACCCACTCGTATGGCCCCTAACACTCCTGCGTATATTGTCGCAGCCTGTAGTACACCGAATGTATGCTCACTTGTCCCTCCCTTAAAGACCCCCCTCCCTCCCCTACCCTGCCCTCCCTTCCCCCTACCACATTGCCCTCTAGGGCTTCCCATTGGGGCTGGTCCAGTGACCGCTGTACTCACTCTCTCGTTCATCCCCCTAACCCGTACAGCAAGTGTCCCTCCCGCGCGTACTCTCTCCCCCTCCCAGGTCTCAAGCGCCCAAGAAAAAGGGAGAGAAAAAAAAAATGCAGTTTTCGTGCACCTAATATATGAATGTATGTAAGCATTATAGCCTTAATAATGAGCATTACACGGGAGCACATCCCCAATCCTGGGGTGCCCCTTCGTTGATATATCCATCATTAGAGATAACATAGGTGACCCTCAAAATACATAAGTGCAAAAACAACATAACATAATACAATCATAAATCACATTAAATTGAAGTACAGCTTGGCCATATTTAAAGTCAATTTTAAAGTCCCTTTCCTTTCTCTCCCTTCTTCCCTTACACAAAAATAACATTGACAAAAGGCCTCAGTTGTGAACCCAAGAACTATGTCTAGGTGATCATATAAAGTAAGAGAAAGAGAGGGGGAAGAAGAGGAAGAGAAGAAAAAAAAAAAAGAAAAGAGGGATGGTTTACATATTGTTTTGTGGCTATATGTATGGAAGCGTTATAACCTTAGTGTTAAGCCCTGAATAAAAGTGCCTAAACAGCGCTTTGATACCCCTACGTAAGTATACGTGTTTTTAGTGATACAATAGTAAACTCTCGATCAAACATATGTGCTCAAACTATGTTACATGGTAACCACATAACATGCGATTCAAATACTGCTTATCCCTACTTAACGCCATTTAAAAAAAAAAAAAAAAAAAAAAAAGGTTTACGTGCTAATTGTGACTATATATATAAAAACATTATAACCTTAGTGTTAAACCCTAAGTAGGAACGCATAACTAGCGCTGTTATACCCCTGCATAAGTATGCGTATTTGGGAATGCAATAGTGCACTCCCAACCAAACATATGTGCCAAAACTATATTACATGGTGACCACCTAGCCTGAGCTTCATAGCTATACCTGGAGCCCATTATAAAGAGAAAAGAAAATTTAAATCTTTATATTGACAGAAGAGAAAAAAAAAAGAAAGAGAAAAAAGAAAAAAAAAAATATATAAAAAAAAAAAAAAAAAACACAAGGACAGAGACAAAAAGAGTGGAAAAATATACATTACGTGCAACTTATATATATATGTGAATATTATAACCTTAGTGTTGAACCCTGAATGGGAGCACGTCCCCCAACATGGAGTGCCCCTTCAAAAATGTGTGTATTGTTGAGAGTAACGTAAATAACAATCAAAAATAGGTAAGTGGAAAAACAACATAGCATAATGTGATCATAAGTGACATTAAGAGAATACAACTTAGTCTTGTTTAAAACCCAATCTCTTTCCTTATTCTCTCTTCTTCCCTTACACAAAAATTAGTATTAACGGATAATTCAGAAAAGGCCTCAAATGTAAACCAAAGAGCTATTTTATAAGTAATCCTATAAGGTAAAAAAAAAGACAAAAAGAAAAAAAGGTGACCAAGTGCACCTTATATACACTAACACAAGTGATCGAGTTGGTCCTGAACCTTTACTAAAAGGGTGCCTCCAACATGCTTTTATGGCTGTACTTAACATGGCATCCGTGTAGTGTAAATACCCCATTTATGTTCTTGACTAGTCTATGTGCCCTTTAGCTATAAACGTACCCTCATTTCCTCCTAAGCATTAGGAGAGAAGAAAAAAATAAAATAGAAAAATAAAAATAAAAAATTTAATGAGAAAAAAAAAAAAAAAAAGGGGATAGGCCAAAGGGGGGGCATTGATTCTTGACTGTAAAGGAGACCCCCATCAAATGAGGGCCTAACAACATACTGCTATTTCTTTAATGCCTGCCCCCCCCCCCCCCGAGACCAGCAGCAGCAAATACAAAGCTTGTTATATTTATCAATCCTCCAAAAGGGCCTAAACCCTTCACCTGTCCCTATAAGTCTCTAGGGCGGCTTTGTTCTGCTCCAGCCAGTTGACTACTTCAGTGGGATCATTAAAAAAAAAGTCCTGTCCAAAGCTGCCACTCTGAGGCGGGCCGGGTACAACAGAGCATACACAATTTTGTATTTTTGTAGGGACTTCTTAACGGGCATGAACTCGGCTCTTCGTTTCTGTAGGTCAGGTGAAAAATCTGGATATATTGATATTCTCGTCCCTTTATATATAATCGCTCCCAGCTCTCTGGCTTTTTGTAGCAAGGTTACCTTATCGGTATAGTTGAGAAATTTAAGAAGAAACGGTCTTGGATGTTTCCCCTGTTGGAAAGCCTTAAAGGGGACCCGATGGGCTCTTTCTATAGCAAAATATGCCGAGAAGCCATCAGGGCCAAAGGTCTCCCTACACCAGTGTTCCATAAAGACTATAGGATCTGTACCTTCACAACCTTCGGGTAGACCTACTACTCTCACGTTGTTCCTGCGCAGTCTATTTTCCAACGCATCTAGTTTGACTACTTGAAGGGCTGTTAACTCTTGTAGCCCCGTTAGTTCCCCTTGTAATGGAAAGAGGACATCTTCCACAGCACTTAGCCTATCTTCTAATGCGTTGGTTCTGGACACAGTTCCTGCCTCATCGATAACAATTCTTCTCTTAGCCCTATTAGCTGGGTATCAAAACTGGCCATATAGTCTCTGCAAACATTGACTGCGCTAAGTACCTCCCTAAGGGTAGGTTCCCCTTCTGGGGTTGGCCCTACTACTAAGGGCTCAGGGCCATTGGTCGTTCCAGAAGTTACAAGCATTTTTGCAATTCCAACCAATTCTGAGCTCAGCCCTTTAGTACTCACGGTTTTGAGGTTTACTGCATTAACCGCATTAGAAGCCTTTGCCGTCCCTTGACCGTAGCTCCTTCTTTCCTGGGGTGGGCCGGTTGATGCCTTGGTTTGTAGTGCTGCGACAGGTGTATGACCTTTAGCTGGTGATGTAGCAGGGGTATGAGCAAAACGCTCTAACTTAGCAGCGCCGGCCTGATTACTCTTGGTGGACCTGGTATTAGACATCCCTTAATAGCGTAGGGTAGAAAAGTTGAACAAAGTTGGGCTTTAATCCTTGGTTTTAGTAGAATTATTTAGGGCTTAAATCGCTTGGTTCAGGTATGGGTCTTGTAGAGGCAAACCGACCTCGAGTCCAGATAAAGATGATCCTAGTTCGAGCCGGCACATGCCATGGAGTAATCCATATAATGAAATTTCACCTCTACATCAATAAGCCAAAAGGCTATAGAAGGCTATAGGTAGCTATAGGTAGCTATTAAAAGGGAAGTAGAGGCTGTATGGCTTATGGGAAACCCTCTTTATTAACTTTGCTCAACTCCACTTGCTTCCCCACACAATGTTTTTTGATTGGGCTTTTAACTGCGTGGAGTATTTAGTTAGGTATACGTCCCCAGGTCGCGCAGTGTCTGCAGGTAATAGAAATTATAGTGCAACCCAGCTCAATACAGTACTGGTAAGTCTATAGTAGGGTGATGAGCTTAGGCGGGCAAAGTGACCAAGGGTGTAGCCTCTGGGTAGGCTGTATGTTAAATGCGCTATATGAGCTGTCTATGATGCAGGTATTGTATACCATTTATACTATGCAACCTGCTACAGCTTCTGTATTGGTGCCACGTTGTGCTGGGGTCACAGATCTGGTGCCGCGAGGTGGCGCTGTGCTCGCAGGAGACTGACAGCGCGATACAGCAGGCTGGGAATCCCCGGATCCAACCCGACTCACCAAGCGCACACACCGCGCCTGCAGCGCGGCCCCCCCCGAAAGTCCGAGCCGGAGAGACTGCGCTCCCAGATCCCACTGCCGGTAAGAAAATAAGAAGGAAGGAGAGGGGGCTGGTCCACTCCCCCACAACTCTGATGCCAGCGGGGAGTTGCTCCCCTGTGTTACACGCTGGCTGCTGTGTGCTGCGGCAGGTGGTGGTGATAATCGATGGACGGGGAGGCGGAGGTACTCGATCCTCTAGTCCATCTGACTGTCCATCTAGCAATGCAACGGCGAGTTCACTTCGGGAGGGAGGAGAGCCTCACGGGAGACATGGACACTCACAACACTCAACACGCATGCACGCTCCTACATCCGGTCATGCCCCGTCGGGTTGCTGGGATTTGTAGTTCCAATGAGTAGGATTGTGGAGTCCTGGTTGGTGCTGCAGGGTGATGCTGGTCAGGTCCCTGGGGTGACAGGCCGGTGGTGCTGGAGGAACCAGCTGACAGTGGGGCGTCCCCACGGAATAGAGCAACACCACACTGACAGCCTGGCCAGTTTAAACAGGCCGCACACCCACTTAACAGGAAGTCACAGGCTAATCAGGAAGTAACTAGCTGAACTCCAAGTGAGAGACTCTTCTGGAAGAAGGTTTGGGAAGGAAGTAACAGGTGAGAGTAACTGGGAAAGAAGTACATATAACTGTACTCAAGGAAGGTAAGCGGTGAGACGTTACAATTGTAGGGATGCGGCCATCACACTGTTTCAATTGATATAGTGACTACCTCTATCTTTCATGCATTTCATAACAAGAACATCATACCAACAGTCAAACATGGTGGTGGTAGCATGATGGTCTGGGGCTGCTTTGCAGCTTTGGGACCTGGACAACTTATCATAATTGATGGAACCATGAATTCTGAGCTCTACCAGAAAATGCCAAAGGAGAATGTCCGGTCATCAGTTTGTGACCTCAAGTGCACTTGAATTATGCAGCAGGACAATGATCCAAAACACAACAGCAAGTCCACCTCCAAATGGTTCAAACAAAACCAAATTTAGGTTTCAGAGTGGCCTAGTCAAAGCCTGGATCCAATTGAGATGCTGTATCATGACCTTATACAGGCCATTCATGCTGGAAAACCCTCCAATGTGACTGAATTAAAACAATTCTACTCATCTTTTTTGACTGTTTTTCACTAGTTTTGCATTTGGCTAGGGTCAGTGTCCCTACTGGTAGCACGAGGCGATACTTGGACCCTATAAAGGTTGCACAGGCAGTACAACTCCTCCAGGATGGCACATCAATACATGTCATTGCCAGAAGGTTTGCTGTGTCTCCCAGCATAGTCTCAAGATCATGGAGGAGATTACAGGAGACAGACAGTTACTCTAGGAGAGTTGGACAGAGCGGTAGACCTGGTCCTTAACCCATCAGCAGGACCGGCATCTGCTCCTTTGTGCAAGGAGGAACAGGATGAGCACTGTCAGAGCCCTACAAAATGATCTCCAGTAGGCCACTGGTGTGAATGTCTGACCAAACAATCAGAAACAGACTTCATGTGAGTGGCCTGAGGGCCCAATGTCCTCTAGTGTGCTCACTGCCGGACACTGTGGAGCTCAATTGACATTTTTGATTGAACACCAGAATTGGCAGGTCCACCACTGGTGCCCCATGCTTTTCACAGATGAGAGCAGGTTCATCCTGAGCATATGTGACAGACGTGAAAGGGTCTGGAGAAGCCGCGGAGAACTTAATGCTGCCTGTAACATCGTTTAGCATGACTGGTTTGGTAGTGAGTCAGTGATTGTCTGGGGAGGCATATCCATAGAGGGACGCACAGACCTCCACAGGCTACACAATGGCACCCTGAATGCCATTAGGTATCGGGATGAAATCCTTGGACCCATTGTCAGACCCTACGCTGGTGCAGTGGGTCCTGGGTTCCTCCGGGTACACAACAATGCCCGGCCTCGTGGCGAGAGCATGCAGCCAGTTCCTGGAGGATGAAGAATTGAATGGCCCCCACGCTCACCAGACCTAAATTCAAAAGAACACCTCTGGGACATTAGGGTTCGGTCCATCCGATGCCGCCAGGTTGCACCTCAGTCTGTTCAGGAGCTCAGTGATGCTCTGGTCCAGATCTGGGAGGAAATACCCCAGGACACCATCCGTCGTCTCATTAGGAGCATGCCCTGATGTTGTCAGGCATGCATACAAGCATTGCCGATCCTGACCTCTGGGGCCCTAAGCAAAATGACATGTCACATTAATGTTGAGAAGCGGGGAGGGGTGTTCTGCTTTCGGAAATTACATCTTACATTAAGGTGAGAAGCGGGGGTGCTGACTTCTTTCCTCTTCTCCCATGCAGCCAGCGAGTCTGAAAATTTTTTCTCACCAGACGGGGCCTCTAGTAATTTGGGCGGCCCTCCGCAGCTTTGCAGGGCCCTAAGCGGCTTGCATAGTAAGCCTATAGGGCGGATCGGCCCTGCATACAAGCACTTGGGGGCCATACAAACTACTGAGGACCATTTTGAGTTGTTGCAATAAAATTTCAGAAAAATGAACTAGCTTGCTGCATAATTTTTTCACTTTGATTTTCGGGGTGTCTTTAAATTCAGTCCTCTGTAGGTGGATAATTTTCATTTCCATCAAATGATGTGATATCCTTTCATTCCTAACACATTACCCAGTCCATATCAGTATAGATATTGTAACATACCTGGTAGGAGTCTGGAATGACAAGGTCGGCCTCCCTTGCATCTCCAACCCAAACCCCAATTAAGGTGGCTAGGGTGATTAGGAAGACGAGTGCCTGTAGGTGCTGGACCCAGGAAGGCTGATAGGATGCATAGCCAGCACAGGCACTCGAAGACAGCGTTGAGCCAAGCAGGAGACAGGAGCAGAGTCACAAGGATAGCCAAGTTCAGTAACAGGCGGGCAGCGAGGTAACAAGGCATAGGCAGGAGCAAGGTCAGATGGGAAGCCAGGATCAGGAACCAGTAATCAGTCGAAAAGCAGGGTCAAGGAAAGCCAAGGTCCAACAGGAATCAAGCCAGGTTTCTCAGAGTTCAGATTATCAGGACACAACTGAAGACCAGTCGGCACTTGTCAGAAGTCAGGACATCCTTTAAATAGGCCGTCTGGTGCCAATGCCGAGCGTATTAGAATCTGCCATTGCCTGCACATGCACATGTGCACGCGAGGGGGCGGGAGAATAACTCTTACAGATATCCAGCATGAGATTTTTGCCCGTTGAGATCTGATATGTTTTCAAAGTGTTCCTTAAATTTTTTTGAGATATATATATCATAATGTACACACATACAATCTAATTACTAGCATTTCTATTTTAAAGTAAATAGGTTGTTTTATATAAAGGTAATGGTTCACATATACTTTAATCCTGAATGCTAGTAGGATGTCTTATCAACTTTTCAACAGTTTTTTACAGCTGATGTTAGTGGCATTTGTCTTTTTTTGCCTCTAAAAGCCCCTCCGTGTTAGCCTATGTGTCCTTGCACACATAAGCTGTCAGAGGCATAAGTGTTTAGTGATAGTAAAAAAAAAAAAACGCAGCCAGCCTGTGCTTCCAGGAGCAGTTAAAACGAGCTGTAAAAACAAAAAACAGTCTAGATACATTTTTACTTTTTTTTACATTTATTTTCTAGAAGTTCTCAATAAAAAAACGCTAACGCAGAAAAATGCTAATGTAAAAACGCGGCTAAACGCGAAAAAAGTTTAGCCCTGCATGCACCCGGGACACACTACCTGTCTGTGCAGCCACTGTGTCCCAGTAGGCGTCAATGGGACTGCCTGCACGGGGGGATGCATGGAATACCTGTGGATCTCCGTGTGACTAAAACACAGTCCTGCATGGGATACAGTTTTGTACGCCCCGTAAACAAGGCTTTACCAGTCTTAGGCTCTCAGACAGATGGATATTACTTAATGTTAAAATGTTTATTGAGCAACATGTAACTGCTGCAATTTGTTTATCGGCAATAAACTATTTAATTATTCCGAAAAATGAAATAAAAATATTCTCCACCTTGTTTGTCTACCTCTTGTTTACAAAGTAATTGTGGAAGCTTAGGACACCACTATGTTTTTACAAGGACACATTTTAGACAAAAAGGGAATGTGCATTGTTCTTGAAAATTCTCTTAAAATTAAAAAAATAACAGCACTCTATATTTCCTAAAGCATTTATGGCAGCACACACTGGGTTGTGACTCCGCCCCCACAACCTGACAGGATTGGTTAGCTATAAATTTGAAGGGAAGACGCCCCGCACCATTCTCTTTTTTTATCCTCACATGACAGATTGGACGGACATGCAGCAATGCCTCTTACTGCACATCGCCCCAGCAGGTTCAAGCCTCTCCTGTTTGGAAGTCCCTCCTGTAGAGGCTCTAAAGGAGCTTTTACAACGGGAACCCCGTTCTGGTGGTCTCAGAGGCGCAAGGAAGTATACTGGCACAACTGTAGTAAGCTTTAAAGAAACTTAAATTCTCGCAGTGGCCCCCACCTTTCTCCTTTTCTTTCCATTTATAGCTTATATTTGCCATCCAGTATTTAAATTAATGTCTGGTACCTTTTTACTGTATATCAGCTCTCACTGAGCTTTGCAGTCCTTCTGGGCACCCCCATACTGCGCTCATCACCGCCGCATCCTTCTCGCTGCTGTGCGCAGCAAAATGAGGATGCTGCCTGTACCCTATGCCCTCTTCCAAGATGGCGCCGGGCAAACGGGATGCTTCTGCGCCATTTGCGCCGCGACGACGGTGCCGACTTCAAAAACATAGCTCTATGGCTGTGAGACAGAGGTTACTGCTCTGCATTAGTCAGAGTGGAAAATTGTGAAGGTAGGTGCCATGAATGTCTCCAGGCTGGTCAGTCATTTATTGTTAGCCCTGAAAATATTTAATAAAATACATATAAATAATTAATATAATAATAAAATAAAGAAATAATACATAACATTTGCCCGCAGGAGCTGCGGTGGCTCAACGCGATTGGCACTGTGCTGACAAGCCATTCACCTCTGCAGCCAAGGGTTCGGATCCCGGTCTTGGCTGCATGTGAATTGATTTTGGTGGTCTCAGCCCGGCTCCTGGTGGGTGTGCTATGCGAGGTAAGCCTGTGCTTAACATGCACGCACTTTGGCCACGCGGTCTCTAAAAAAGAGAGGCAAAGGACTAACAGGGCTGGCTGAGCAGGCTAGGTCCTCTCACTCCCTCATAGAGGAGTCCCTCTGCCTCGTTGGGCTTCAAAGCAGAGCAGGTAGGGCGGGCTGTGTGGGAGGACCCCCCACACCCGCCATTGCCACCCAGAGGCATGGAGAAAGATGTCAGATTGCCTCTGGGGGAGGTCTGCCTACTCCCAACTCCTGCAGTCCGGCTCCTCTCTCAAGTACACGCACAAAATACACTTATATAAAGAAAAAACACATTTGCCCGCTCAGTCAAGGAAGCGATCGGCTGGGAGGAGGATAAGGCAGAACCTCAGAAGGTTAGGAAATATTTTCCGGAACTAAAAAGGGATCCCGAATCGTTTCCCATTCATCGAAGAGCTGGAGGACCTCAAAGGATGAATGGGAGAGATCGGATAAGCGGCCTAGTCTTAGCAACGAGTTTGCAAAATTGTATCCCTTAAAGGAGTCAAAAATCAACTCCCTGATCAATGCACCTACGGTCGATTCATCTTTAATGCAACTTGCTAGACGCGTCTGCCCCTTCCGGGACGTACTTGATCGTAAATTGATCTCGAACTGAAAAAGGCTTACTCCACAGCAGGAGGCACTTGTATCACCACAGCTGCAGTAGCTAAAGCCATCTCCGCATTGGGCGGCTAACGTTGAGAAGTCCATTCTAGAATGAGCCGACTAGGAAAAGGTAATTTCCTCCTTCCAGGAAATTAAGTTAGCAGGCGCCTCAGTCGACATTATCAGATCTTCAGCAAGGGCAATGCTAGCCTCAGTTATGGCAAGAAGAGCCTTATGACTGAAGCCCTGGATAGCGGATGCAGCATCAAAATCAAACTGGTGCAAAATTCCATATGACGGCTCAAATTTATTTGGCGCAAAGCTGGACTCAAAGTTACGGGAGGAAAAATCGGGGCTGATCCCCTCCGATAGGAGACCTAAGTCCCAGAAAGGTCCCACTTACAGGCGTAATCTTCCTGACAAGTACAGGGATGTTAGATCCTACCGTCCCGGCAGGGAATTCAGGAGGGACTGGAAGAATGGGTATTTCACAAGGGTACAGAAGGCCAAGGCTATCACAGCTGGGGAACAGCAGAAGTCCTTTTGAGGATTTGCCCACCCACCCAGCTCAGGTGGGCGCCAGGCTTAAAAGATTCGCTCAAATATGGGAGAGTCAAATAGTAGATCCATGGACACTGTAACAGAATGACCCGTGACAACCAGAGACTTTGGAAGGATGAGAGGTACTCCGGTGTCAGCCTCACTATTAACTCTTGTGTCCAAGTCCACCCTGTGCCCCTTTTGGTGGGCATAGGGTGGCTAATAAATCATACTTCATGTATTACATGAGATGGGACATAGTACAGGTGATTTTATGTGGACCAGAGTGACTGATTCCTATGTGTAACAGACTATTGAAATGCTAATGTCCCACCACCAGCCAGCTCTCCATTCTAAAGGTTAATTGAATCTATTGTGTTTGTGTAACAGGTGAGGGGGAACGTATAGGGTTTTGTTTGAATTCTATTGATAAAGGAATGTGTCTTGTCAGGTCATGTTAAATATAGCCCGGTGCCGAAATGTCTGGATACTGATTAGCTCAAGGGGATGTCATTATCTAAAAGTATGTGATTGAAGCCCCCCCTGTGTGAGGAGGGGGCGGAGAGTTTCATTGTTCCTTTGATTACTCACAAGCTTGCAACTAGATATAAACCAGGAGAATGTACCATTAAAGCATCCATACTTAGCACACATACAAGTCTTGTCTCGTTGTGTGTTTCAAGGCAGCTAAAATATCCGGTATCTATGTCCAGACTGCTAGGAAGCGGTATATGACGGAAGCATTAGGTCCGAGTGCGGGGACCTTCCGTGACAGACACTATCAAGACCGGTCACAAATGGAAATTCATGGGCACATTACTGGAGAACACATTCCAGCCTACCAAGGTACTATCTTCCCCAGACAAAAGAAGGTTACTTCTACAATATGTAACAGAACTGATATAAAATGGGGCAATAATAGAAGTACCACCGGACCAAAAATGGAGGGGGGTTTTATTCCCCTTTATTTTTGGTACAAAAGAAAACAGGGGACCTAGGTCCAGTCCTGGACCTAAAGAGGCTCAACAAGAAGCTCAAAATAGAGGCCTTCAAAATGGAAAGCCTTCAGTCCATTTTGTTGAGGTGAACGTGGGAGACTGGATGTTATCGGTAGATTAATCGCACGCTTACCTTCACGTCCCGATTCATCTCGCCTTCCAAAAGTTCCTTTGGTTCTCAATAAATCAATGTCATTTCCAATTTCGGTGCCTCCCATTTGGCATCTCCTCAGCACCCAGAACATTCACCAAAAGGGCAGGGCAGCCTTTTTAGGCTCTCATGACCTTTGCGCCTTTTCTAGAGGGGAAAAAGTGTTCTGATCAGGATGGACAACAAAGTAGCAGTGTCATATATCCAGAGACAGGAAGGCACCAGGAGTCGCACGCTTCTGGAGGAAGTTCGCCCCATAATTGAATGGGCACAAATGCACCTGTTAGATCTGAGGGCAGTATACGTCCCGGCAGCACAGAATTTGTTGGCTGACTACCTAAGCCGAGAGACACTTTCGAACAACAAATGGTCCCTGAACCAACAGGTATTCTCCATTCTTACGAAAACTTGGGGAGTACCAGAAATCGACCTGTGGCCACACCGAAGAACTCCAAGTGTCAGAGGTTCCTGTCCAGAGCCCACTTTCCATCAGCTGAAGGATCAGACTGCCTAGTCCACCCATGGAGCTTTGAGCTGGGGTACATTTTCCCTCCAACTCCTCTGATTGCGAGATTCCTGTCCCGACTTCGGAAGTCCTCAGCCACGGTTATTGCAGTAATACCGTTCTGGCCGAGGAGGCCATGGTTTACGACCCTGTTACAACTCAGTACGCAGCCTCCAATTCATCTTCCAGTAACCAGGGATCTCCTATATCAAGGGCAATTCTTCCATCCAGCCCCCACTTCTTGGAAGTTGAGAGGGCTAGGTTAAGGGAACAGGGATGCTCTCAGAAAGTAATATCAACCCTAATGCAAGCTAGAAAGAGGTCCATTAATTCCACACTAGAATCTGGGAGAGGTTCGTGTCGATGTCACAGCAACGAGATTGGAATCCTATCTCACCTGAACCATTTCAAATTTTTGAATTTCTTCAGTCAGGGCTTAACAAGGGCCTGAGTTTGGGTACCCTGGAGGTGCAAGTATCCGCCCTTTCTGCCAAGATGGGTACTAGATGGGTTCTTCATCCTTTGGTCACTCAATTCCTGAAGGCCTACATAAAGATCAGACCACCTAGGAAGCCAGCCTTTCCAACATGGGATCTCTCAGTAGTACTCAAGACCTTGTCCAATCCACCCTTATTGCTATAACTTTAGCTAAGAGAGTGTCGGAGATTCAAGCACTTATGGCTACGGAACCGTACTTTGTCTTCTTCCCCCGACAGAGTGGTACTGAAACCCTCAGACCAATTTAGACCAAAGGTAGCTTCCTCCTTTCATTATAACAAGGACATCGTCCTTCCATCTTTCACAAATGAGCCCCATGCCTTGGATGTCATTTCAACCATCTCCAGTTATCTTACAGCTACATCTCACCTGAGGAAGACGGATTCTCTCTTGATTATCCCACACGGGAGCAGACGAGGTCAGGCAGCTACCTCCTGTACCAATCGCCTCTTGGTTAGTTAAAGCTATCAAAGAGGCCTATTCCATCCAGCAACTTACGGCTCCTGAGGGCATTAGGGCTTGCTGGAAAAGGGCAGTGGCCACTTCATGGGCAGCATATTGCGGGATTTCACCGGAGACCATATGCAGAGCAGCAATAGGGTCTTCCCGACACACCTTCATTTCTCACTACAGAGTGGATTCTGCTCACTTGGCTAATGCCGACTTCGACAGATCTGTTAGAGCCAATTCCTCAGTGCTATAAAGAATAAAAAATACTGTTTTCTTGCACCCTCCCCACTGGCAAGTTATTTCCCAGTGTGTTCTGCCATGAATGCGTCAGGAAAATGGAAAATTGTATACTCACCTTTCCGTAATTTTCCTTTCCTAAAGCATCTTCATGGCAGCACACAGATGCCCACCCTGCTGTTTTATGATAATATATACAGAGAATGGTGTGGGGTGTCTCCCCTTCAAATTTATAGCTAAACAATCCTGTCAGGTTGTGGGGGCGGAGTCCCAACCCAGTATGTGCTGCCATGAAGATGCGTCAGGAAAGGAAAATTACGGAAAGGCAAGTATACAATTTTCAGTTTTTCTAACATAATTGTACAATATTTTACCATTTCAGGAAATAAGGAACAGTTTATGGCTCCATTCACACTTGTGCTATTTGTCATACTGGACATCAAAGGCGCAATGACAAGTTGACCCCCATTCTTTTCAATGGCACCCATTCAAATTGGTACGACTTAGGCCTCATGCCCACAAAGGTTTTTACAGCCACTTTTCTGAACGTTTTTTGTAGCTTAAAAACGGCTCTCCATGTTAGCCTATGGTCTCATGCCCACCATGACGTTTTTGAGCTGTAAATGGCTGAGCCGTTTTTAAGCTGCAAAAAAAAAACAGGACCAGTGCGTTCTGGAGCTCCAGCGTTAGAGCTGTAAAGATGTCAGACGCTGGCAAACGTGATTTAACCACTTCCCTACGGCCGTACGAGTATATACGGCCGCAGGGTGGCTCTAAATCTCCGGGCTGCCGTGTTTTCACGGCAGCCCCTTTCCTCGTTCCCAGCGCGCGCTCCAGAGCGCGCAGCGGGGAACTTGTGTACTGGCCGTGTCCCTTGGACACAGCCAATCACAGATCGCCGCGAACGGCCAATCAGAGTGGCCGTTTGCGATGCGATCTGATGGGCCAATGAGGGATGATCTCATATGTAAACATATGAGATCATCTCTCATTGCAGGCTCTCACAATGACAGCGTCCTGTCATAGAGAGAGCATACCGATCTGTGTTCCTAGTACATAGGGACACAGATCGGTCACCCCCCCCCTCCCCCCACAGTTAGAACACAATGCAGGAAACACATTAACCCCTTCCTCACCCCCTAGTGTTAACCCCTTCCCTGCCAGTCACATTTATACAGTAATTAGTGCATATTTATAGCACTGATTGCAGTATAAATGTGAATGGTGCCAAAAATGTGTCAAAAGTGTCCGATGTGTCCGCCATAACGTCGCAGTCGCAATAAAAATCGCAGATCGTCGCCATTACTGGTAAAAAAAAAAAATAATAAAAAATAACAACAATTCTGTCCCTTATTTTGTAGGCGCTATAACTTTTGCACAAACCAGTCGCTTATTGCAATTTTTTTTTTTTTTTTTAGCCAAAAATATGTAGAAGAATACGTATCGCCCTAAACTGAACTTTTTTTTTAAATTGGGCTATTTTTTATAGCAACAAGTAAAAAATATTGTATTTTTTTTCAAAATTGTTGTCCTTTTTTGTTTATAGCGCAAAAAATAAAAATCGCAGAGGTGACCAAATACCACCAAAAGAAAGCTCTACTTGTGGGGAAAAAAGGACGCCAATTTTGTTTGGGAGCCATATCGCACGACCGCGCAATTGTCAGTTAAAGCGACGCAGTGCCGCAAGCTGAAATTTTACCTCGTCAGGAAGGGGGTTTACATGCCCAGTAAGGAAGTGGTTAATGAGGCTTAAAGCTGTGTTAAGCCTTGTCCGGCGTTTCTTTCTCTATTCAAAAATCAATGGTTCCCTAAGGGAGCGCATTGATTTGAATGGTGTGGGTGGGGGATGAGGGCGCTTGGGCTAGTAGATACCTGGTGTACCACAATAATTAGGTAAACACCTGTGAGGGTGATACATAGATTGGAAATTGGGTGAATTATAAAACCAAAAAACAACACAGCTCACAATAAATATGGTATAGCACATGCAATGTGGGAAAGTACCCACCGCAGGTGGTGAGTGGAAACATACACTTAACAAATGTATTAGAAAAAGTCCAACATTCTGGTTGAGTTGATAAAGTTCATAAAGCAGTCTTTCTTAAAGTGAGTTCACAAGAAAAATTGGATCCCATGAGTAGAGTCTTCAACTGGTTCATGCAAATAGTGTCCCAGTAATAGAACAGCCTTCACCATCTAATTACACCAGGAGTGCTCAGAGAATCAAAATGCGCTTACCACACTGATTGGACCCCTTGTAGAAAAGTGGGTCGTGTAAGCTAGGCAGGATAAAGGGATTTTTAAATACAGCTTACCTGTAAAATCCTTTTCTTGGAGTACATCACGGGACACAGAGCGGCATATTCATTACTATATGGGTTATATGGAGTACCTTCAGGTGTGGACACTGGCAATCTCAAACAGGAAGTCCCCTCCCTATATAACCCCCTCCCCTAGAGGGAGTCCCTCAGTTTTGTAGCAAGCAGTATGCCTCCCAAAAATGTTCCCCAAAAGAGGGGTGGGAGCTCTGTGTCCCGTGATGTACTCCAAGAAAAGGATTTTACAGGTAAGCTGTATTTAAAAATCCCTTTTTCTTTCTCGTACATCACGGGACACAGAGCGGCATATTCATTACTATATGGGATGTCCGAAAGCAAAAGAGATTTAGTTTAGAGGTATACTCAAATAATAATAATAAATCCAACTTATCCCGAGGATCTTAAACCGCAGCCTGTAGTACTGCCTGCCCAAAGGCTGAATCCGCATTCCTTCTCACGTCTAGTTGATAAAACCTTGTAAACGTGTGGACTGATGACCACGTCGCCGCCTTGCATATCTGAGCCATAGAGATCTGATGGTGTGCTGCCCAGGAGGCGCCCATGGCCCTGGTAGAATGGGCTTTTACCGACAAAGCAGGAGGCAACCTCTTCAAACCGTAGGCCTGAATGATTAATTGTCTAATCCATCTCGAGATGGTGGATTTTGCAGCAGCCTGCCCCTTCTTGGGGCCATCTGGTAGAACGAACAACACATCTGTTTTCCGGATCTTTTCTGTAGCTTTAAGATAGGCCTTCATGGCCCGGACAATATCCAAGGTATGCAGCAACCCCTCCTTTCTAGATGTGGGTTTCGGAAAAAAGGATGGAAGTACCAAATCCTGGTTCAAGTGAAAATTGGATATAACCTTTGGTAGAAAGGAAGGATGGGGCCGGAGAACTGCCCTGTCCTTATGTAGAACGAGATATGGTTCCTTACACGATAAGGCTGCCAACTCTGACACTCTCCTGGCTGAAACTATGGCGACCAAGAATACCAACTTTCTTGTCAGTAAAACTAAAGGAATCTCAGCCAACGGCTCAAAGGGTTGTTTCTGTAGAGTGGACAGGACAAGATTTAAGTCCCATGGACAAGATTTAAGTCCCATGGACAAATTGGTGACTTGACAGGAGGATTAATACGCAAGACCCCCTGAATGAAGGTCTTTACCAGCGAGTGGGTGGCCAGCGGCCTCTGAAACCACACTGACAGAGCTGAAATCTGTCCCTTGATTGTGCTTAATGCCAGGCCTTTATCCACTCCTAGCTGGAGAAAACTTAACACCCTATCAATGGTATATTTGCGGGAATTCCATCTTTTGGATTCACACCAGCCTACGTAGTTCCTCCACACCCTGTAATAAATCACCCTGGAGGCCGGCTTTCTAGCCCTAATCAGGGTAGGAATTACCTGCCTAGACAGACCTCTACCCCTGAGAATCAGGGATTCAGCCTCCAGGCCGTCAAATTTAGACGCTGTAATGTAGGGTGGAGGATCGGGCCTTGTGAGAGTAGGTCTGGTCGTAGAGGAAGAGTCCAAGGGTCTCCCACTGCCATCTTCAGGACTAGTGAGTACCATGTCCTCCGGGGCCAAGCTGGAGCTACTAGAATGACTGGCTTGTGCTCCACTCTGATCCTGCGCAACAGGCGAGGAAGTAACTGTAGCGGAGGGAATGCATATAGAAGTTTGAATTGATGCCAAGGGCAAACCAACGCATCGGTTCCGCAGGCCATAGGGTCCCTCGCTCGAGACACGAGCCTGTCTAGTTTCTTGTTGAACCTGGATGCCATTATATCTACGTCTGGCATTCCCCACTTCTGGCAGATTGTCTGAAAGACCTGGGGATGCAGAGACCACTCCCCCGGCGACAGAATCTGGCGACTTAAGAAGTCTGCCTGCAGGTTGTCCACTCCGGGAATGAATATCGCCGAAATGCAGGGTACATAAACCTCTGCCCACTGAAAAATCAAGCTCACCTCCCTCTGAGCGGCCTGACTCCTGGTTCCCCCTTGGTGGTTTATGTATGCCACCGCTGTGGCATTGTCTGACTGGATTCTCACCGGGGACCCCTGTAATCTGGAAGTCCATGCCAGGAGGGCTAGGCGAGCAGCTCTGATCTCCAAGACATTGATGGGTAGCTGCCTCTCTGCTTCCGCCCAAGTTCCCTGGCGAGAGAACCCCTCCAAGACCGCCCCCCAGCCTGCCAGGCTGGCGTCTGTGGTAACTACCTTCCAGACAACGGGGCTGAAGGACCTTCCCTTTAGAAGATTCTGAGGGTTTAACCACCAGGCCAGGCTTTGTCGGACCTTTGACGGTAGCGTCAAAGGGGACTCCAAGGCATGTGCTCTCTTGCCCCAGGCTGCTAGAATGGCTGCCTGTAGGACGCGAGTGTGGATCTGAGCGTATGGTACTGCCTCGAACGTGGCCACTAGCTTGCCTAGTAATCGCATACACAGGCGAATAGTTGGTTTTTTCTTGCTTAGAACCAACTGGACCAACCCCTTGATAGCCTCGACCTTTACAAGGGGCAGGAACACCCTTTGCTGTTCTGTGTCTAACCTCATGCCGAGGTATTCCAACTGCTTTGTAGGATGGAACGCTGACTTTTCCCGGTTTAAGACCCAGCCGAACCTTTCGAGGTACTGAACCGTGAGGTTTACCGCCTGTTGCAGACACGGCCGTGAGTGATCTATGATTAAAAGGTCGTCCAAGTATGCTAGGACTGTGACCCCTTGGATCCTTAGATTGGCCAGAACTGGGGCTAGGATCTTCGTGAATACCCGGGGGGCCGTGGCTAGCCCGAAGGGGAGCGCCCTGAATTGGAAGTGTCGCTGCCCCACTGCGAAGCGTAAAAATCTTTGATGCGACTGAAAGATTGGTACATGAAGGTAAGCATCCTTTATGTCTATGGAAGCCAGAAAATCGTCCCTCTGGAGCGTGGCGACTGCTGACCGGATGGATTCCATCCGGAAGGAACGAACCCTTAGGTAAACGTTTAAACTCTTTAGGTCCAAGATTGGCCTGACATCGCCGTTGGGCTTTGGTATGACAAAGAGATTGGAATAGAAACCTAGCCCCTGCTCTTGGGCTGGCACCTCTATTATCACGCCCTGGCAAAGCAGGTGATCCAAAGCTGCCAGCATCGAGGCCTTCTTTGCTGGATCCTTTGGTAGCCTTGACTCTTGAAAATGAGGCGGAGGAAACTTTAGAAACTCCAGTCTGTAGCCTGTGGTTACAGACGCCCGGACCCATTTGTCGGGGATCTTGGCTTCCCAAACTTCTGAGAAGAAACAAAGCCTTCCCCCCACCCGCAAGAGTGGGGGCGCCCCTTCATAAGGCAGACTTAGGGGCTGGTTTTGTCGGCTTGCGATACCATGGTCTCTTACCCCCAGGGGCCTGTCCCTGCGATCTACTGTTAAAGTTGGATCGCGCAGGCGGCCGTCGATACTGCCTGGAATTTGAGGGCCCTGAGACAGGAAAGAGCTGCCTTTTAAATGTAGCACCCCGGAATGTCTTTTTGACTGGTAAAAGGGTACTTTTGCCACTTGAAATAGTCTGAATGTATTTATCCAGATCCTCTCCGAAGAGTCGTCCTCCATGGAAGGGAAACCCTGCCAGAAGCTTTTTGCATGGGGGCTCCGCCGCCCAGTTCTTCAACCATAAGAGCCTTCTCATGTGCACCAAAAATAGTGATAAACGAGAGGCCTGCTGGATGGAATCCTTTATAGCATCTACCGCAAAACACAGAGCTCTGGGAATGTCAGTAAACTCTTCTGCTTGTTGGGTAGGCATGTCTTTTAGCATTTCTTTTGTCTGGTCCTTTAACGCCTGACAAACTCCAATTGCAGCCACAGCTGGCTGTACCACTGCTCCTGCCGTAGCAAAGGATGCTTTTAAAAGTGTCTCTAACCGTTTATCAACCGGATCTTTAAACATTTGTATGTTTTCCACCGGGCAAGTTAGTGATTTATTCACACACGAGATGGCTGCATCCACCACTGGGAGCTTCCACCTCTTCGAGAATTTTTCCTCCATAGGGTAAATGACCGCAAATCTCTTCGGCGGCAGAAAAATCCTGTCCGGTCGTACCCAATCCTGAAAGATCAATTCCTCCAAGAGAGGATGGACCGGAAAAACCGCGTTGTTCAACGGAGCTTTCCAAGAGCCCAAAGAGGATACCGCAGGAACCTGAGGCTCTGGCAATGGTAAATTAAATGCCGAGCGGACCATGTCCGTCAAAGACTGCACCCACAGTCTCTCTGTCTGGGAGTCTGAAAATGGTTCTTCAGAGGTAGATCCCTCAATCCCTGAACCCTCTTGGTTCAGGTCTAGTTGATCCTCCTGCGATTCCAATTCCTCCGGAGAGAGAATTTCAGCATCTGAGGATACACCTTTTGGTGATGGGGATCTAGCCCGTTTCTTGCCAGGAATAGATCTAGCGATCAACGCTGCTAATCTTTCTTCTAGCCCCCCTAGGGATACAGCTAGCATCTCCTCTGTGATAAACACAGGGCTGGGCTGATCTGGGCCAGCCTCAGCACCAGACCCCCCCAATGGCTCATCCAAGGCGACCTTCATGGGAATAAGCTGCGGGGAAAGTATCGGCATATCATCAGAATCAGAGGGGGAACCCCTTTGTTTTTTGGTCTTTTTTGTACCCTTTGACCCCGAACTTTTGGAAGCCATAATACAAAATCGAGGGACTCCGCCTACAACAGCAGACTGTAGTGGCCAGGAGTACACTAGGGTTTAGGGGACAATAGATCACTAATGCCCAAAAACTGACGGGGCCCTGTATGTTTTTTTTTTTTTTTTTTTTAAAACATACAGCGTCCCCAAACTTAGTTTGCCAGCCTCCAACCTGTTGCAAAAGGGGATTTTTTGGCTTAACAGAAAAGCATTGGAACCAAGTCCAGCATGTACTACCCCTCTTCCGCCACCGGGAGTCACTGTTCTGCCGCTCTGCGTCCTCTCCCTTTCAGATCAGCCTCAGACTGAGCTGACTATAGCCTGCTGATTTATAACAGCACATAAGGCGCGCCCCTGATGCCGCTGCAGGCACGCCCCCCCCCCCGCCCTCCCCTCCGAACGGCGCGAAAAACGTCTATAAGACGTGCGCGCGCACGCGCGCGCGCGTGCGTATGCCGGAGAAGGAAGCGCATGGAGGAGCCGCGCTGCTGGAGACCCAGGACTGCAGTACCAGGCGGCAGAATCAAACCCCCGGCCAGATAGGACTCTCCAAAAGGCCCCATAGGGGTCCTTACTAGCCCTGGGAAGAAAGCAGCAGGTAGCTAGCAAACACAATTGTTTCTTTAGACAGGGGAACCTAGTGCTGGGGGAATGAGATCATCCTGTCTTCTCAGACATAGTGAGCAAGGTTGCCAATGCAGAGCATACTTAGGCTACCCCCCTTTTTTGGTTACCCCGGAGAGCCTGCTGTCGAACCAAGTCCCGCAGGCTCCCCTCTTACCTGCTCCATGCTGCAGGATGTTTGTCTAGCAAAACGATCCAATCTTCTCCCATCTCCGTGGGTAGCGTAATAGACCTTCAGGCCCTGGGGTCCTATGAAGGTACCCACTGTCCTGGACCTATATAGCACCCTGGCAAACAGGAACTTATGGTCTTTACGAACTCCAAGTCCTGGGCCCAGGGTCCAGCCCTCCAAAGAGGAGCATTATAGGCAAAACCCCACGGTTTGGGGCCCGGGTACTGTCCACTTTGGCACTGAGGCTCCTTGGACAGATCCGGTTAGCCCGCCCCTAATCCCAAGGATGTGGCGCAAAGCTATTCCGTGACCAACACCTAAGACACTGGCGAAAAAACTGAGGGACTCCCTCTAGGGGAGGGGGTTATATAGGGAGGGGACTTCCTGTTTGAGATTGCCAGTGTCCACACCTGAAGGTACTCCATATAACCCATATAGTAATGAATATGCCGCTTTGTGTCCCGTGATGTACGAGAAAGAAACGTGCCTGTACACTTGGGGCAAATGCTCTGGCTTCAATAGTGGATCAATGGAATAGCTCAAAGAAAACCTAAAGGGGGGATCCCATAGTGTAAAACCATTTATTGCTTTAAAAACAACTTTAAAAATAGTTAATTGGCCTCTTACTTGAAAGAGTGCCTCTCCTTGGCACTATGACTGCGCGTGAGTCTCCCTTAGGGCACCTATGCTCTGCTTCCCAAAGGTCTGCGGCTCAAGGTCCTGGGTAGATAGTAGGAGTCAAGTGCCGAGGTGGCTAAGTGCGAGGTGACCAAAACGAAGCCGCCAACATATGTTTCATGCGATTGCACGTCATCATCTTCGTTTTGTACCCCTACCTATTCACCGGGAGGAAAAGTGTCAATAAAATAAACACACAACACAGGTTTTTAAAATCATTTATTAGCCAGCTCCGGGGGTCTTCTCTGCTCTTCGGGGGTCTTCTGACTTCGGGGGTCTTCCCCGGTTCTTCTCCCGCTCTCCAGTATCCTTCTTCGGGGCTGGCCGCTGCTATCTCCTTGCAGCTTTTACTAGCAGCGGCCAGCCCGGCCCGGTCTTCCTCTAGGCCTCTTATGATGTCACAGTCCCAGCATGCTCCAGGTGGTGACGACACCCTTGTCCCCATCAAGCACCCACCCCCCATGTTGAGGGCATTCGGCCTGGTACGATTCAGGGGGGGGCGCTCGCTCGTCCCCACCCCCATCCCTGACTGGCCGGGAGGCATGCTCGGAAAAGGGTCTGGTATGGATTTTGTGGGAACCCCCACACCGTTTTTTCAGCGTAGGTGTTCCCCTTAAAATCCATACCAGTCCGAAGGGTCTGGTATCATCCTGGGGGGAACCTCACGCAATTTATTTTATTAATTTGCGTGGGGTTCCCCTTCAAGATTCTTTGCACACCAGTCGCCCTGCAAGTCGGATCATCTTGATCCGACTTCTGGTGCGACCTCTATTCAAATCAATGGGCTCCCATAGGGAACCATTGATTTTGAATAGAGACAGAAAAACGCGGCTGAAAACTAGCGTGGCAAAACATGCATTGAATTCAATGCAAAACGCTGAAAAAATCTACGCCGCTTTTTTCCTGGCGTCTGTACTAGCTTTACAGCCTGTATTTTAAAACATCAGTGGGCATGAGGCCTTAAAGTAGCAGTGACTTTGAAAAAGGTGCCTGCACTACTTTGGTATGACTTTTGATGTAATTTTGATCCACAGAATGTTAAGTTGGATCAAAATCGCACCAAAAGTTGCATCAAAGTCGCACTGGAAATCATGTGACTTTGAAGTTGCACTAATGTGAATAAAGCCTTTTACAGCGATATAAACAAATTCATACATATACAAAACAAGCAATATGCTCTTCCTGTGACTTTATAAAATCATAAATTTACAAGTACTTACCTGTATACACATTTCCCGACACATTGAATTGTCCTTTGCCTGATAGCAGCAAGAAGAAGAATCTATAAAACACATAAAGCCATACTTAGATCCCACGTAAATTACTGTGATATGCATAGATAAAAAGTAAAAGAAATCTTAAAATTGTATGGGCCAGATTCAGGTAGAGTTAGGCTGGAGTATCAGTTATACGCCAGCATAACTCTCACTTTGAGCTGGCGTTTCTGTTTTCTGCAAGCAGAAAACAAGAAACGCCGGGTTGGAGTTCCTATATGAGCGGAGTAATTGTATTTCGCCGTCGTATCGGAACTGCAATTTAAAAAATGGCGCTCGGGGCGTTCCCGCTGATTAACGCAGAGAATATGTTAATCAGCGAGAATCGGCAATTCTCGATCGTACTCGGGCCCGACGCAGTGACTTTCCGACGTTTCCGTAAGCGATACGCAGCGTAAAGAAAAACATGCCCCCTAGGTGGAGTATCCTATGTTAAGTATGGCCATCGTCATCGCGTTGAATTTAAAGAAAATTGCGTCGTTTGCGTTAAAAGTCCGTGAAAGGGGATTGACGTCATTGACGTTCACCGACAGAATTTGGAGCATGCGCACTGACAGTCGATGCATGCGCAGTACGTTCGCCGCGGGATCGCGCCTAGTTTAAATAATACACGCCCCCCTACCCGCCCAATTCGAATTCCGCCGGCTCATTTTCGCTACGCCGCCGCAACTTTAGGAGCAAGTGCTATGTGAATAACAGTACTTGCTCCTAAAGTTTTGGCTGAGTAACGTAAATAAGAAACGTTACTCCAAAATAAAGAAAGATTCGCCCATCTACCTGAATCTGGCCCTATATGTTTAACATACAGATTTTATGTTGAATATTTCCAGCTAACACCTGAATTAAACGTTAATTTGGATTAAACGTTTTTTTTTTAATCATGCGAACCAGCAGTTGCCATATACAGTAAAAAAGCATTTTAAAAAAAAATGCTTACCTGCAAAAGAAAAAAAAGGTTAAAACTTAGGGTACCACATCTTCACTGCTGAACCACACTGGTTGTAAAAAACCAACACCTGAACATTTTATCCTTCCTACGCTCTGTGGTTCCTTTTGCTGATTCCGAAAGCAGAAAACGGAATTGAGCATCTCACATCACCAGAAACATATTTCAAGCAATACCCAGTGTAGCACTTGAAGACATTGTGGCATGGTAGGGGTAGATATCAATACTTTTCTTTACAATAAGGCATTCTGAAACATTTCCCTTCTAGATTGTAAGGTCTAATGAGCAGGGCCCTCTGATCCCTCCTGTATTAATTTGTATTGTGACTGTACTGTCTTCCGTGATGTAAAGTGCTGCGCAAACTGTTGGCGCTATATAAATCCTGAATAATAATAATCATAATAATACATTTTTAGACAGTGACAGAGTCATAAAGGACATGTCTTTGAAATATGTGTGAAAAAATGCGTGTTAGATTCTACTCTGCAATAAAGCAAGTGCCTGCTGCCTCTTTGCTGAAAGTGAACTCAATAACAAAAACACCAACTTTATCATTTAAAGGGGTTGTAAAGGTAAAAAAAAGGTTTTACTAAATAGCTTTCTTTACCTTAGTGCAGTCCTCCTTCCCTTACCTCATCCTTCGATTTTGCTTTTAAATGTCCTTATTTCTCCTGAGAAATCCTCACTTCCTGTTCTTCTGCCTGTAACTCCACGCAGTAATGCAAGGCTTTCTCCCTGGTGTGGAGTGTCATGCTCGACCCCTCCCCTGGAATACAGGAGAGTCAGGACGCCCACTAATGCCCTGTACACACGATCGGTTCGTCTGATGAAAACGAACCGATGGATTTTTTCCTCAGATATCCGATGAGGTTAAATAGGTTAAAAATCCGACGTAAAACACAACGACGTGCTGAGAAAAATAAAGTTTGATGCTTCCGAGCATGCGTCAACTTGATTCTGAGCATGTGTGGATTTTTGACCGATGGATTTCCCCACAGACTATCGTTTTTTTTAACCATAAGAATAATTTAAAATAGGTTCTATTTTTTTTTCACCGATGGAAAAAAAAATAAAAAATGGGGCCCACACACGATCGGTTCATCCGATGAAAACGGTTCGTTTTCATCAGACGAACCGATCGTGTGTACAGGGCATAACACACAGCTCATTTCTCTATCTGCAACGTAGAGAGCGTCCTGACTCATGTAGTCCAAGGTAGGGGGCGAGCACAACACTCCACACCAGAGAGAAAGCCTTGTATTACTGTGTGGAGTTACAGACAGAAAAACAGGAAGTGAGGATTTCTCAGAAGAAATAAGGACATTTAAAAGCAAAATCGAAGGATGAGGTAAGTGAAGGAGGCCTGCACTAAGGTAAAGGAAGCTATATAGGAAACATTTTTTTACTTTTACAACCCCTTTAAACCACTAGGTTTACACTAGAACACATGTTATTTAAATTTCCTGAGGAATTTTATATAACAAATCTATAGCACACATATATATTTAGCGCCTGTCTACAGTACTTTCATAGCCGGTGCTGCTCTCAGAGGTGTATTTAGGTTTTGTGCTGCCCTAGGCCTGACTAAATTCATGCACCCCCTAATTTAAATACAACACACCCTTCCTGTCAAAGCCACACCCCTTCCTATTTAAGACCTGGCCCTATCATCTGTAAACCACACCCCTTCCAGACCCCCGCACCCTCCATCTCCCCCTAGCAGCAAAAATACCCCCTTTCAGCACAAATCCTCACCCTCATAACCCCTTCATGTGAAAATCCCACTTTCTCAGCACAAACCCTTGCCTTAACCTCCCCTTTCCCAGCACAAATCCCCCCTCTTAGCACAAATCCTCCCCTATCTCCCCCTTACAGCATAAATCCTCGCGTTCAGAAAAAAATCCCCCCTCATCTCAAACCTGTGCCTCCTTTTCTCCCCTCCCAGTACAACCACCCCCCCAGCTCTTTCTCCTGTTCTGCTGGGACTTGTAGTACTCTCTGGGGGGCTGAGATATGGCAGCCTCCTATGCTGGGACTTGTAGTGCGCTCTGGGGGGGCTGAGATATGGCAGCCTCCTATGCTGGGACTTGTAGTGCGCTCTGGGGGGGCTAAGATATGGCAGCCTCCTATGCTGGGACTTGTAGTGCCCTAGACTACAGGGCATGGAAGAATGGCAGCCCACTCTGCTGGGACTTGTAGTGCCCTCAGTGGCTGAATGAGGATTCCTTAGTGCCCCCACAGTCTAAGGGACTACAAGTCCCACCATAAGAGGCTGCTATATCTCAGCCCCCACAGTGCACTACAAGTCCCAGCAAAAACGTGGCTGCCATATTTCAGCCCCCACAGTGCAGTACAAGTCCCAGCAAAAACAGGGCTGCCATATTTCAGCCCCCACAGTGCAGTACAAGTCCCAGCAAAAACAGGGCTGCCATATTTCAGCCCCCACAGACTCCACAGTGCAGTACAAGTCCCAACAAAAACGGGGCTGCCATATTTCAGCCCCCACAGACTCCACAGTGCACTACAAGTCTCAGCAAAAACAGGGCTGCCATATCTCAGCCCCCACACAGTTTACCACAAGTCCCAGCAAAAACGGGGCACTACAATTCCTAGTAAAAACGGACTGCCACCAGTCCTCCGAACACAGCACAATGAGACTGCACAGCCTTCCACCCCCTTCCATACACTCACTCCTTGGCTGCCATACACTCTGGCTCCACACTCTCCCCTTACAAGGTGTCCTCCTTCCTGGGCTGGATGTCACGCTACATGGTGAAGCAGCAGGCGGGATTTTCCGATGCCTGAAGAAGGCACAGCACACAAGGCTGCAGGTAACTCTTCCACTGGTCAGGCACCTCAGTGGCTGTGGGCGGCAGATGCACCTCTGATGCTGTATATGAGCGGGGGCATGCTGTGGGAGCCGGGACTCGGAAGGACAGGTCGGGGGGATGTTTTTGTGCAGGGAGGCCTGGGCCTTGTTGGCCTAGGCCAAGATACAGCTCTGGCTGCTGTAAATTTAGAGGGGGTCACAGAGTTAGTTGCCTCTGACCATGTTTATTTGGCTAAATATAAATCCTCTGTTCCAGCTCTGGCTGTAATGTGTGCCCATACTTGCTATCCAGGGACTCTCACCCCCCAGGCAGCAGGTGGCAGCAGTGAAGGTCAGGGTCATGTTGATACTTCTCCTCGGCAACCAAACCGCTCAGCCCGGCCGTGGATTGGCTAGAATGGATGGATTGATAGCAGCACAGCCATTGGCTGGCGCTGCTGTCAATCACATCCAATGATGTGTCACGCCGAGAGGTGGGGGAGTGAAGGCCATTCGCTGTATCACGGGAGCGCGCCCACAAGGACTCCACACAATGCGAGGGAGCTCGCATGAATGTGTGGAGTTCTTGCGGGTAGGACCAGAGACAGCCACCGAGGGACTCTTTGCAAAACGAGCTGCACGGGCGCGCACCTTCCGGGAACCAATCAGAGGCCTGACCAGGCTATTTAAACCAGCCCCTGTCTTATGGCAGGTTGCTGGTTTGTCTTCAGCTTGTGCTTGGACTCTCTGCCGATTACCTGAACCTTTGACCCGGATTTCCATACGACTCTCCTCTCGCCCTGAAGTTGGCCTTCCGTACGACTCTCCTCTCGCCCTGAAGTTGACCTTGGCTCTTGTTCCTGGATACGCTGTCTTCTATAATCCCTGACTTCTGGCTTGACTTTGGACTTGTTGACCTCTCCAACCCCTGAACCTCGGCTTGCTCTCTGGACCTGTTCTCAGTCTGATCCGCTTGCACCTGCCCGGTACCCCTCCAGTTACCTGCTCCACAGTTCTTCAGTACAGCTTCTGCTACCTGCCTTGCACCTGTCTTGTGGCTCCTCGGCTGCCTGCTCTGCTCACCGCCATCAGGAGGAGCTTCAGTTCCAGTCTGCACCAGGATCCCGGCTACCAACCCGGACCTCACTGGCGCTGGTGCCTCCCGGGGCTCACCTCCCCTGTCCCAACTCCAGGGGACGGTCGGCGCCGGGTCGCAACGGTGGGCCACCCTCGGCATCTCGGCTTCGGTGAGTACACAGCCTGATAGTGTTAGAAAGCATCTCTGCTAGTGCTGCGTCTATTCTGGGCCCTTCCTTCTCATAAGGTTTAGCTGGTGAGACAGTATCTGCGCCCTCTACTGACCACTGCTCAGCTGCACCTCGGACCACACCAGCAGGGATGTTTCCAGTCACTACATCAGCCGGAGAGACCTTTGATGTCTCCAACAGTTCTGAGCGCCTTCCATACCACTCAGTAACTAGGGGCACCCTCTTAGAGAACCTCAGGACTATTTGCCACATTGTTAATAAGTATTGGACCCACCAATACAACTCGTGATCAAAGTTTCCCTGCACAGCCTGTACCACTTGGCCCCACCTATTGGTACTACGCAGCACAACCTGGTCCGTCTGTGCGGCTTCCCCCCCAGGGGCACAATAGGCTCTTCGGCTTGGTCCGGAACGTGAGGGGTTAACCCACGCCAAAATCGGCGTGGGGTTCCCCCCCAGATCCGTACCAAGCCCTCATCCCAGGCATGCAGTCTGGCCGGACAGGAATGGGGGTGGGGACGAGCGAGCGCCCCCCCCCCCCCTCCTGAGCCATACCAGACCACATGCCCTCGACATGGGGGAGTGTGTGCTTTGGGGTAGGGGGGCGCTGCCCCCCCCACCCCAAAGCACTCTTGTCCCCATGTCGATCGGGACAAGAGCCTCTTCCCGACAACCCTAGCCATTGGTTGTCGGGGTATGCGGGCGGGAGCCAATCAGAATCTGGGAGCCCCCTTTAATAAGGTGGCCCCCAGATTTCGGGCCCCCACCCTATGTGAATGAGTATGGGGTACATCGTACCCCTACCCATTCACCTGGTGAACGTGGTTTTAACTTTGAGGGTCTTCTGCCGCCGCCCCCTTCGATTTTTTCTGCCTGGACGGGGGTCGCACATCCCATCCAGGACTTGGACGTGGCGGGCTTCTCGTCGCTGTTTTCTGCCGCTGCCCCCTTCACCACGAAGCTCCGTGCTTGTTTGATGAGGGCAGCGGGCTTCCGACGTCTTCTACCGGGGCGAGGGTCGTACATCCCACCCCGGATTTCTTCGCCGGCTTCTGCCTGGCTCCTCCCGGGGCCAGGGCTTCTTTTGCCGTCTTCCGCCAGAGGGCGCCACTCTCCGGGCTTCTCGTCGTTGTCTTCCGCCGCGGGGGCCAGGCCTTCTTTTTTGCCGCCCCCTTCGATTTTTTCTGCCTGGACGGGGGTCGCACATCTCATCCAGGACTTGGCGGGCTTCTCGTCGCTCTCTTCTGCCGCTGCCCCCTTCACCACGAAGCTCCGTGCTTGTTTGATGAGGGCAGCGGGCTTCCGACGTCTTCTACCGGAGCGAGGGTCGTACATCCCACTCCGGATTTCGTCGCCGGCTTCTGCCTGGCTCCTCCTGAAGCCAGGTCTTCTCGTCGCTGTCTTCCGCCGCGGGGTGACACTCGCGGGCTTCTTCTTCCATTCGATGTTGACACGGCGAGGTCCGGCGCTGAAATGCCTTGTGAGCGGCGGGCAAGGACTTATATTGGCATAGGGCGTGGGCGTGGTTATGCCAACATGTGACCTTAACCCATGTGACAGTGATGTGATGTGACATCACTGTCACATGGGTTAAGGTCACATGTTGGCATAACCACGCCCTATGCCAATATAAGTCCTTGCCCGCCGCTCACAAGGCATTTCAGCGCCGGACCTCGCCGTGTCAACATCGAATGGAAGAAGAAGCCCGCGAGTGTCACCCCGCGGCGGAAGACAGCGACGAGAAGACCTGGCTCCAGGAGGAGCCAGGCAGAAGCCGGCGACGAAATCCGGAGTGGGATGTACGACCCTCGCTCCGGTAGAAGACGTCGGAAGCCCGCTGCCCTCATCAAACAAGCACGAAGCTTCGTGGTGAAGGGGGCAGCGGCAGAAGAGAGCGACGAGAAGCCCGCCACGTCCAAGTCCTGGATGGGATGTGCGACCCCCGTCCAGGCGGAAAAATTCGAAGGGGGCGGCGGCGGAAGAAGGCCTGGGCCCCGCGGCGGAAGACAGCCACGAGAAGCCCGGAGAGTGGCGCCCTCCGGCGGAAGACGGCGAAAGAAGCCCTGGCCTCGGGAGGAGCCAGGCAGAAGCGGAGGAGCCCGAGTTGGGGCGACACCCCCGTTGTTCGCCGTTTTTCGGCTGGCCCCAACATGGCGGAGAGCATCGGTGGGTGTCTCTCTCCCCGGCGGAAGGCGGCGGCGAAGACCGGGGGGGGGTAGGTGTACCCCCCCCGGCGGAAGGCGGCGGCGAAGACCGGGGGGGGGTAGGTGTACCCCCCCCGGCGGAAGGCGAAGACCGAGGAGGGGTAATTTTTTATTTATAAAACTACGACCAAAAGGTTAACAAATATATAAAATAACTAAATAAACCAAATAACACAAAAACAAACAACAAAACACAAACCATCAAATCACCGACCTCCACCCACCAAGAAATAACTATAAAGAAAGAGAAATAGCACCAGAACAGGTATTTACAACAGGCTCACTGGTACAAGAGAAAGTCTTTATAGTCCATCAGAAAAGCTTGCCCAGATCATTGCCAAAAAAAAAAACCACTTAAAACGGCTCACTGGTACAGTAGGGAGATATTAAAGTCCATAGAACGCACTACTGTCCAGATCATCGCCAACCCACAACACACCCCACCATCACAATAACAAATACCTACAACCCACGTATGAGCAAGAACATGATAGTCAGACATGTCTGTAGCCTTATTTCAAAAAAAAAATACCATAAACAAAATCTAAGGGGGTGAAAAAGGATAGATGCCCCTACCCATGGAGAGGGGCAGAGCCGTGACCTAAGGGGGCTGGAAGAGGAACCCCCTCCATAAATGGGCACACCTCTCAGGCCCGACCCTGCTCCTTTCCAGATCCCGCACCTTCACCAACTCCCGAAAGATATCGCCCACCACCTCATGCACAGACAGGATTTTGTCCCTAGTGGACACCAAACACCGAGCGTGCCAAGTGTAATAAAGCACAACTAGGCTGACTAAATAAAGTGACGATAACTCAAATCCCCTGCGGACCCCAAAATCACCATACACTCGCTCAGCATAGGTCAGGGCCGGAAGGCGGGGGTAGCCAATGGCACCCCCTACCCTCGTAAGAACCTCCATGTTGAAGGGACATTGGACCAGAAAATGGTCCATGGTCTCCAATGTCCCACCACATTCCTGACGGGGGCAGTCCCTGTCCCCCAGGTTCCTGTATTTGAGATTCGCACGGACATAGAGTCGTCCATGGAACGACCTCCATGCGAGATCCCAAAACTTATTTGGAATTCTAGAAGAATTCAAGAGGGCTAGCCCCTCCGTGAGGACCCTCTCAGGGCAGTCCCTCAAAGACAGGGGCTTCAAAATGTCCGAGGCCATGACCCTCAGGTACAGCTCCCGCCGACCCAAAGAGCCCACCTCCAGGGCAGTTATCCGCCACTGCCTCAGTACCTTTAATGCCAGGGGGACATAGGAAGGGAGATACCCATGCGATCTCCTCAGATCGCCGGGCCTCCCCCCCTCCCCCCACTGCCTCAAGAACAGCAAGAGCCAGTCCTTGCATGAACACTCCCACCAGGAAGGCTCGTCCACAAATATGGACTGCAAATTGTATTTAACAAAGATGGTGACAAAGAACACCACTGGGTTGACCATGTCCAACCCACCTTGCCGTCGCTGGCGGTATGTGACCTCCCTCTTGATCAGGTTCAGTCTGCTTCCCCACAACAGCAGGAAGAACAGACCATAGACCCGAGCATAGAGAGATGCTGGCAAAAGACACACATAGCTTACAAAGAGAAACTCAGGCAATAAGTACGTCTTGACCAAGCTTACCCTTTCCCTCAGGGAAAGTTTCCAACCTTTCCAGGCCTTCACCTTCCGTGTGGCACTCACCAGCCTGCGCTCCCAGTTTAGCTTGGGATAATCTCCCGGGCCGAAATGAATGCCAAGAACTCGAATCTCTGGTAGGGGCGTGGGGAACACGTCCGGAAGGGGGAACTGCTCCCCCTCCTTCCCCAACCAGAAAACTTCACTCTTGTCCCAATTGACCAGCGAGCCTGACGCCTCAGAGTAGCACCCGATCTGGGACTCCACATAATGGGCCTCCTCACGACCAGACCAGATACCACCACCGAGACGTCGTCCGCATAGGCCACAACCCTCACCGCCGAAACCGGACCCCCGACAGGTCCCACCGGAACCCCCCCCCAGACGCCCGCAGTCTAGCCTCCTTACGAAGGGGTCGACCGCAAAGATGTACAGGAGGGGGCTCAGCGGGCACCCCTGCCGGACGCCAGAGTCCACAGCAAAGGCCCGGCCCACCCAACCGTTGACAAGAGGAAGGCTCTCAGCTCCCCTATACAATACCTGCAGCCAATCAACGAATTGATCAGGCAGACCGTATCTCCTCAGAAGCAGCCAAAGGTACTCGTGGTTCACCCGATCAAAAGCCTTAGCCTGATCCAGTGCAAGCAGATACCGCTCGCTGCCATCAGCCCTGCACCTTTCCACAGCCTCCCGGACGCTCAGGACGGCACTAAAAGTGCCCCGGCCAGGAATTGTGCAGTGCTGAGAGGGAGACAGCATCCTGCCCGCCAAAGCAGACAGACGTGTAAACAAGATCTTTGCCAGTATCTTCCTATCTGTGGTAAGAAGGGCGATCGGACGCCAATTCTCCACCACAGACGGATCTTTCCCCTTTGACAGTAGGATCAGAGCTGACCTTCTCATTGAGGGAGGCAGCAGGCCATAGGCCAAACATTCACTAAACACGTCCCTCAGATGAGGAGCCAAGAGGCTCTTAAAGGTTTTGTAGAACTCGGCCGTGAGCCCATCGGGCCCAGGTGACTTTTTAGAAGCTAAAGAGCTAATAGCCTGCTCAACTTCAGCTACCGAGATCTCTTCTGTCAGAGAGTCAGGAAGGTCAGACCCGGGTCTCATCAAGGAATTCCCTGACCTTCTCCATGTCTAGAGGCTGCTTCTTCAGGAGGTCCGAAAAGTGGTCTCTGACGACACCCAGGATCCCCGATCTGGACCGGACCAGAGATCCTGAGGCATCCTTCAGGCCATGTACGACCTTCGACCTCGCCACCTCACCACAGCTCCTGTAGGGATCAGGAGAGATAAACTTCCCGTAATCCCTCTCAAAAACCAGGGAGGCGAGACGGTCGTACTGACACTCCTTCATCTGCGCCTTCAGACCGGATATCTGTTCCCGAGAGCCCCCAGAGGACACCAGGCGGTCAAGCTGCCTGCGTAGTCTCTGGTAGGCTTGGTACTTGGAAGCTGCCCTGTACCCAGAGATTTCCCGGAAAAAGTCGCCAGACCTCTTTTTAACTACTTCCCACCACTCAAGGCGGGAGCAGTTGCCCTCAAGGAGCGAGGTCTGGCCCAGGAAGAAAACCTCATAGGCTTCCCTAACCTCAGGATCCTCCAGTAGCGACCCATTCAGGCGCCACAAACCCCTCCCTTTCTGAGGAGTGTCAGCGACATTCAGGGCCACAGATACCATACAGTGATCGGAGAACTCTACCGACTGCAGCTCAGGAGCCGAGCAGACAGAGTCCTCCTTTAAAAAAAACCTATCTAATCTACTCTTACTACTACCTCGGGAAAATGTGAAACCAGTGAGGTTGGGGAGGTGACGAACGTGCACATCCACCAACCTGGCCTCCCTCACTACGTTATTCAAAAAAATACTATCATATCCCAGAGGGTTGGCGGCACCTGCCCGGTCTTTGGGCCTAGTGATCATATTGAAAATCGCCACCAAAAATCACCTGCTGGGACGTAAAAAGATAAGGCTTAACCGCCGTAAGGAGGCTCCTCCTCTCCCTCCTAGTTTGAGGCCCATAAAAATTTATGAGCCGGAGGAATTGCCCCTCACGACAGCGTCCACCACCAGACATCTACCGATCTCCACTTCAATCACTCGCCGGCAAGCCACCGGACCAGTCTTAAAAAGGGACCGCAACCCCACTGCAGGGCTCGGCCGCAAGAGACCAGAGGGAGGGCCCACATCTCCACTCCCTCTTTGCTAGATGCATCTCTGCCACAGATGCCAGCCAGGTCTCCTGCAAAAACAAAATGTCAGCTTCAACACGGCTGAGAAAATCGAAGGCCATAAAACGAGCTCCTGCAGAACGAATACTTGCGACATTAATGGTCGCAAGCCGTATTGGAGAGGGTACCGCCATCAGAATGATTGAAAGTGGTCACGTTCTCCTTCATACTACAAATACAAAAACATATTTACATATCTACACTTCCTCCTTCTCTGAGCCCGAGGAGGAGGAGAAGATACCAAACGGGTTCCCCAGGGACACCCCACTTCGTGCCCCTGGGGGAACCCCACCCTTCACTGGGGACTTCCCGCCCCCAGATCTGGCAGCCTTCCCCTTCTTCTTTTTGCGTCTCACCTGTTCCCACTCCTGCCACCTCTCCGAGATGACTACACCACCCCCCTCCTCGGACCCGCTGCTCGAGATTTCCCTCTTGGATGAGGCTCGAGCAGCTTCCATCTCCATGGCCACAGGGCCAGAGGAGACTCTGGGTCCTGATGGGGGGGGAATGGAAGAGGCAGGAGGGGGGCCAGAGACAGGGGAGAGGGACAGGGGGGGACCAGACTTAACTGAACGGGAAGAAGAAGGGGGAGGGGGGGGACGGGACTTGGGAGGGGGGGGACAAGGGGGGGTAAGAGGAGGGGAAGATGAGGGAGGAGGGCATGGGGAAACAGATGGAGGGCCAGGTGGAGGGGAGGGGCAATGGTGAGGAGGGGGAAAGGGAAGGGGGATCGGCCCTGCAACATTAGGAGGGGAAGGCCCTGGCCCCGGACCCTCAGGCCCGGGACCCCCAGGCCTCCCCGACTCCTCCCCACCGGCTCCGCCCTCCGGAGGATCGGGAGCCTCCTGGCCAACCAAGCCCGTGTCCCCCGGGGGGGGGAGCCCCACGCCCACGCCTGCTCCGCCTTCTTTGAGGCAATGGGCCTGTTGGTCCCTCCGGAGCAGTACTAGGGGCTCCAGGATCCCCACCCCCCCGGCCATCACTCGCCGGGGGGGCTTCGGACCTCCCGGCCCGGGAGGTCCCCCCCCTGAGGAAGAAACCCCGATATGCTTTGGGACACCTGCTAAATGGGTGCCCCATCTCACCACCACAAGTTGCAGCATATCTTCCCACATGACTCGGACTGGTGGCCAAAACTCGTGGCACTTGGCCACATCTGACCACCGTGCAGTCCGAGCTCATGTGGGTCGGGCTGCCGCACTTGAAGCAACGACGGGGCTGTCCCGGGTAGAACGCCAGGATCCGGTCTCTGCCTAGAAAGGCGCTGCCCAGGGAGGTGGGCAACACTGTTGCCCCTCCCTCTTGAGCCGGAAACCTGGTCAACCAAGCCCCGGTCCAGACCCCGCGCTCATCAAGGTTACTTCCTCAGGGGGGCGGGTCTGCAACTGCCCGTACCTCCCGAGCCAGGTGGCAATGTCCTCCGGAGGGAGCGACTCATTCCTCACCAGGATTGTGATGTTCTTAACCTCCTCCTGCCTGGAGATGGGAATGAGCCTGTACCTCTTCCAAGGGTCAACGCCCTCACCAACCCAAAGCTGGTGATAAAGCGATCCATACACACGGGAGTGACAAATAACTTATTCAAACTCCCGTGTGTTGGTGGGATGGATGACAGCAAAAAGGTCATCCACCCCAACACCCAAGGAGAGTACCAGGCCCACCACCTCACAACGAGCGGGCAGGGCAGGGTCCGGACCCTCGTACCGAAGCTGGACAACATTCCTACGCCTCCTCTCTGGACCACCCGTAACCCTCGTCCACGCCGACCCCTGCGTCCTCTCATGGTCAGCAGGGGGGGCGCGGAAATTCTGGGCGACAAACCGCTGTACAGGTGGTCCAGAGGGGCACGAGGCCCAACACCGGCGAAAGAGCGACCCCCCTTTAGGGCAGGACAATAAGTTGGCCTCTGGAGACCCCCGAAAGATGTTCTCCGAAGTGGGGCACCCCCCTCAGCAACCCCCCAGAAGTAGGGGGGGACAGGGGGGCCCCCATCCCTGCGGTGGTGATGTTGCACCCACCCTCGCTGATATACCCCGACCACCCAGACCCACCCACCTTTGGCCTGACTACAGGCTCCCCCCCCCCGAGACCACAGCAGAGGGGGGTACCACCACCACCAAACTCCCCCACCCAGACCCCTCCGCGACCACACCAGCCCCTTGGGGACTCCACCTGTACTGGGGGGGAGCCCCCCCTGGGACCCCTCCAACTGCCGGATATAATCATATGCTATACAGCTTTCCCCACACCCCCCTTTCCCACCCTTTACTTTCCTCCACCCCCCCTCACCCCTCCTGGGAGCAGGTCCCACCCGGCTTTCACCCCACCCGCTGGTGCTTGCTGGGGCCCCTCGGGGCTTGTGGCAGTGTCCTTGGGGACCTTGTGGGGGGTGGCAGCTTACCGTCCAATTTACCGTCCTCACCGTCTCTGTCCATCTCCTGCCGGGGGTGCCTGGAGGTGCCTGCTGCAGCGTCCGGGGCTGGGCACCCCTGCACCCCCGGCCTATCATCCCCCCAGGTCCCCTGAGCCCCACCGAACCACCGCAAACTCGCGGGGGGCACTTCCGGTCGTGGGACGGTCCACTTCCGGTTCCGGTCTGGTCACTTCCGGTTCCGGTCTGGTCACTTCCGGTTCTTGGCGGTCACTTCCGGGTCCCGTCTACTCCACCCCCCAACAGCCGGCGCCATCTTGGCCACACTGCACACAAGCTGTTTACCTCCAGATGACCGCAGCACAATGCCTCCACCATGTGTCTGCCTCTCTCCCGATGACATAGCAGCCGCAGGAGCAGTCCCTGGCCTTTCCATGGCCAGATCCTCCCGCTCCTCTGCAAGCTGAGGGGTCATGGAAGCCGACACATGGCGGGCTTCAGCTGTGGCAGTGCGACCATCCTGGGGGAGCCTGGGTATGCTGACCTGAAGATGGCGGGGGGGTACCGCCGGCGGCACCTGGGCCCTGCGACCTCCTGGATCACTGGACTCCCCCGACCTAGCCAACCCCCCAGTCCCTTTCACGGACCGAGGGATTGACTCCCGGGAACCCTCCCCAGGTTTATGGCCATACTGGGCCCTGCACCACCGGCACTCGCCCCCCCCCCCCCCACTGCACCCAGGCTCCCCTGACTCTCCTGGCTGTTTGGGGGGTTGGGACCCCTTCTTAGACCGCCCGCTCCTCCTCGCTGCCTGGCTCCCTTCCCGGTTGGCCTGCTGGAGGGTCCTCCGAGCTCCTCTAGGAAGTTCACCTCTCCAGCCCACGTTGGCAAAAGCCCCCCAGGTATTCCCATATTTCTTTTACTTCTAGTCCTAGGGTGGTGATGGCCCCCTTGAATTCAGATCTCTTATTACTGGAGCACCTGTCCCTCTTTTCCCTCAGGCCTGCGAGAGTAGTCATCTTTTCCACGCAGGCCTGAGATATCCTCACCAGCAGGATTTGATTTTATCCCCCGCCTCTTCCTGGTTCTTGCCTCATTCTCACCTGGCTGAGGGGCTGTCCAGTCTGAGAGACCCTCCTGGGTCTCCAGGAAGAGACGGTCCTCCCTGCTGATGGTGGTGGCGGTGGTCTGGCTGGAGGGCAGGTGCTGTTGACTCCTCCGGAGGCCGGAAGCCGGTCCACCTCCGGGGCTGAGGGAGGCCATCCCACCCCTCTTCCGGGCAGGGGCTGGAGGCTGGTCCTGGTAGGCTGGAACACAGGAGCTCTGGAAGACAGGTCTTCTCTCCTCTCCAGCAGGAAGCAGAATGAGCTCTGTGGGAGGAGCCGGAACTACTGCCAGTGGGAGGAGCTGCACTGAGACCGAGGAGGGGTAATTTTTTATTGGAAATTCTACGACCAAAAAATGTATACAGATAAAAAACAATTAAACCAAAACCAACCCTCTACAACTAAACATTTTGCTTTACGTACAAACATTACCTACACACCGGTACTATACATAAACCATCTGCACATCACTAAAATTCGCACCAATACCGACCCCAATAACTTGCATTATTATACTCTTTAATCATTTCCACTTCCCAAGTAACCCCAACCCCTAAAACATACATACTTTCCATTATGCATAAACAAATATAACAAAATCATAACCCTAACCCTCCCAAAACTTTAAAATCTACGCAACTACGCAATTGTACATACACATGTTACCACATTACTGCATTTTTTTTTTTTTTTTTTAATAAAATTACTCATTTACTACCATCAGCACAATCCCCTGCAACCATACCCCCACCAGAATCCACCACAGGATCCAGGGTGGAAAACCTGTTCTGCAGGGCTATACCAGGGGGAGTCTGGGCACTACTTGTCGCCCCCCCAACTCCACCTCTGGAGAGGAAACACCCGGACCAGGACCTGACCCAGAACTGGGGATCACCCCAGGACTGCTTTTAACACCTCCCCTTTCCAACCGCCACCCAAACATTGCCTTTACTCTCCTTACCTGGCTGAGAAGGCAAGTCTACAACTGGCTGGGGATCCCTAGGGAACCTTACCCCTTCTGCCCTTACGAACAGGTCTCGTACTAGGGTATCAGAATCAAGAGAAACGACCCGCCTCTCGATCCCCCCCACCACCAGACACAGGAACAGAGACCCAGACCAAGTAGGAATGGGCTGCGAATCCCGAGAGAGGGATGCAACACCATCCTAGGCATCTTAGCCTTGCCACGAGATACCACAGATTGCGCCAAAGGGCCTTACCCCTCCCCCCAGATTTTAAAGGGGAACTCTCGAGCCGCCCGACTTATGACCCAATCTTCCTGACGACGGCCCCGGACTCCCGGAACCCATCACAAAAGACTGGCTCTCAAGAGTCACCTGCGCCAGCCAGCTGGAGCGGGGCAGGAGCCCACCGAACGAAACAACCGGAAGCACAGACTCCCCAGACCCCCCAGGCCCCGCAGGGGGAGACACCCCCCCCAACAGGTGCCCGAAAGGCCGAGGGGCACTGGCTAAAAACGTGCCCCATAACACCGCACAGATTACACTGAAATTTATTGCACCCGCTGGCCAAGTGCCCAGCTTTCATTACACTTTGAACAAAAGGGTTCCCTACAGTCCCTACTGAAATGCAAAGGACTGTTGCATCTAAAACAGAGCTTAGGTTGCCCCGGATAGAATGCAAGGATCCTATCCCTCCCAATATAACCTGACGCAGGCACATGTGTCACTGATAACCCGATGCGTCTAAGCCTTACTGAGACAGACCAGGCACCAGTCCAGATCCCCTTGCATCCAAAACTTTCCTGGCGGGGCC